>VFFE01007664.1:1465977-1806160 GCA_008921705.1 Burhinus oedicnemus | reverse complement strand
ACTGTAAGTAAAAAATTCTGTGTAAAATTATTAACTAGAGGGAATCAGGAATGATACCATCAGAAACAACAGAGTAAAGCCGTCTGTAAACAGAAATTAAAACTATCTAACTGGCAAACAGTATATAAAATGACTGATTTCAAAAGCCACACTGAATATATGGGAAATGCATGCTGTTTCAAGTTCACAGACAGTGGACTTCAAGCAATTTTAAGAAGATAATATTTATTTTCCACGCTGCTCTCTCTGAATATGACTACTAGGAGGTGGAAAAGGCTTAAAGCAAAGTTATTAAAAGAGAAAAGCAATTTTTAATATTGTATTTTTCAGATATGCATATACATACTTACACATGGTTATATGCAAACCTGTACTTTAGTGTCTAATATGAAACCCTATCAGCCTCCTTTCTTGATACCAAAGGCAGCAAACCTTTCAGAAGAAGAGGGAAAAAAACAAAACAACTTTTTTCCCTTAATATGCTCTGAGTTATTGGAAAGAACCTTCTCCCATCTGCCCCTAAATGATAAGAAGCTCTTCACCAAATATTGCCCCATTCGTGGCTGTGAAATCTGGAAATCTCAATGCCCCTTGAGGACCAACGTGCTTGGACTATGGGGAGAGAGGATACTTTAGGTAAGAAAAGGCAGGATAAGCAATTATTGAAAGTATCTCTGCTGCCCTGCAGAAGTGATATTGGATGGCTGGATACTTAAGGAGCCACAAAATACCACATGGAAACCTAGAAACCAGACAAAACTCTTGACTTTGTAGCAAAATGGCTATAGGGTGTTGGGTTTTTGTAGCACCAATGGCTAAGGAATGAAGCCACTCCTCTCACGTGCACACATAAACATCCACAGTCTTGTCATAGTGTAATACTGATAATTTATCATATTGAATAAAGATCTCTTCCTGCAACATGCCCTGTGCATTTTGCATTGCAAATGAAAGTGAATCCATTTCCCATCGGTTCACATCCTGGTCACTTTGAGGTCTAGTTTTGACTAAAAGAAAAATTATGGTGAAATTAGAGCACTTTGGTCCGATTTTGTATGGTTTGAAAAGATAACAAGCATAAACATGATAGCAAGTGTTAAACACTGAAAAATGCAATTTGTCCCGGGCTGATATTTACACTGAACCGGATCCAGCTGTCAATCACATTGCCATTGTTTTACTGAACTTAAATAAGAAGGAAACAAAGAAAAATAGTATGTGGCAGCATGTGCCATGAGTGCATGTACAGAACAGAGAATGTCAGTGACAAGAAACTTTTGACTAAAGTGATCTACTCATTTTCCCAAGGATGCTGCTCCCAGGTTTGCTGCACGTGCTAATGGGAAACTTGATTTTGTGAGGAAATTGCTATTCCTAAGGGAAATATTAAGCACTTGGCACTCAGCTTTACGTTTGATTAAGAACTTAAATAGTTTGAGAAGGCTTGAGAACTACCACTGGTACTGAAGCCTTTTTGCCTTCTCCTTCCTATAAGCTAAAAAATTGAAGCCTGGATCAGAGGTCCCTTGCTTTTCTACTACTGTACAGTACAGAGGTGTTGTGATGTAATATGGCAGTAAATTTCACTGGGAAGAAAAGACACACATAAAAAACATAAATTTCCCTCTAATACATCTTAGTGAGCCAAAGGCTGCACGGTGCTCAGTATTTCCAAGTGGCAGAGTTTCCACTGGCTTTCATACGAGTGGAGTACTCTGCACCTTAGAGCCTTGCTGAGCAACTGCAGAATCACATCCAGAATAGAAAAGTGACCTAAGTCATAGAACACCAGAGACTATTAAAACATAACCACTACTCTAGAATTCAGAATCTAGAAATTAGGTTTTTACGCTCGTACTAGTATCAGTGTTTAAAAATAAAATGTATCAAATGCACTGGCACAGGACAACAGAAAAAATTCAAACTCCTAGAATCTCTCATTCTGTGTAGGAATAAATCCATTATACATGGAAGAGTAAAGTGTCTAGCCCTGTGCAGGACGAAGACCATATTTGTGAATATTCATAGCCATGAAATTACCTGCATAAAAATTTTCATGCAATGAAACCATCACCAATACTAGAAGTATTTCACAGTGGAAATATTTTTGCCAGCCACTGGAAGATGCTCTTCTCATCATCCATCTAATAATTCATTGCATAATAATTAATGAGCAATTATTAAACAAAAAGAGGATTCCTTTTATGAGATCAAGTAATTCAGACAAGGAATGGAAAAAATTCTGTGCAAGTTCAGTTGCCAAAGAAAGAACAAATAGCTTAATACTCAAAAACTAATCAACTTGTGTAAAATAAAAAAACTAACAAAACCAGAAACTAAAAACTGCTCAAATGAGTTCCATGATGAGGTTAGCCTTATCATACATTTTGTGAGTTTGGAAGCACCACAGTTTTCTCCTGTGAAAACGCCAGCAGTTTTGCCAAAATACCATACACTGCTATCTCATCTGCCCAACCCCTTACTGTGACTGGGATCAAAATTGTTACAATTGTGAAATCTGACTAAATTCTTCATTGCTAATCATAAGCAAGAGGGCTAGACATATCTGAAAAATATATGCACTGCTAATGCAACCAGTTCAGCTTATCTCCTAATTCAAACCTGTTTTCTGAACACATTGAGCAGTAGTTATCTGAGTAACATCACAATGAGAAATAGTTATGTTTGAGAATTGTGTAGCTCAAGCTTTTAGCAAAGGGCCATGAGATACAGATTCTTCCATTTGTAAGGCACTGTTTGAATCTAAAATACTTCAGTGGAATTAAAATTACTATTAAGTCATTGTAGCGTAAGGAAAAGATGACCTCAGGATATTCCCTTGTTGACGTACATTGCAAAACTGACACTGAAGTTAGCACCTATGGGGAATTAGTGAACAAAAATTATTGTGTAAATTAAATTTTAGGAGTTAATTCTTTTTAAAATGTTTTAAATGGTAAAGAATAAGAGGGAATTTTGTTGGTTTTCTTTGTTTGGTTGGGGTTTTTTCTTTAGTTCTAACAGAGTGGGCCATACCGCCTCAAAATTCAAACAGCGTTTCAGCTGATGGTGAGGATGGGAAATTGCAATTGCAAATGGTTAGCTACGAGCAAAGTCAAAAGTAATAGAGACAAGGTATCTTATACTGGCAAACGTGGTAACCTTAATGAAATAGGTGGTGCTAAAATATCACCTCTGCCACTGACCTATTTTTTCATAGCAAAACCAAACAAAATCATACCTTTTACCTTTTGAAGTTTGCCCATGATCGGCAGGTAGTATGAGAATAAACAGGACTGCTTCCAAATCCCCATGCTGGATATATCATTTCTTTCTAATCAGATGGTCTCACATGAAAGAATGATGCTGCATATATTAATTGCATATTCCATTAGATCTTCACCTTCATCTACTGTGGCACTATGGCCCCTACCAGTTCTTTAGTATTCCTGCATTTATAAATGTAGAATATGTTTCTTTACGGTTATTCTTTGGCTTGTACATTGCCATCACATACAAGGAATATGAAGAGAGAGCGTGTGAGTAAGTAAGAGTAGGGCAAAAGGTAAAGACCAGATTCTTATTTACTGCTAGTTAAGGTACCCCCAGCTGTTTTGCTAGACTCTGATCTGTACTGCCTCCATGTCAATTCAGAAGCTAATTAACTCATTCCATGTGATTTTTTACCAGTATGAGTAGTTTACTGATTAATGTGTTGATAAAAAAAAGTTTTGACAGTACTCTAAACTCTCAGAGCTGAAGAGTTACTAAAAAAGAAGCCAAACCCAGGACAGGAGGATAGGAGCATCCCTTTCTTCTTCTTTTCAGCTTATTTCCTGAAAGTATTGCCTCAGACAATGGCTCTGGGTTATCTGATACAGGCCAGCAATCCTGCCATCACAGCTCCAGCATTGTAAATATTACTTAAGACTCAGGGCTCCTGAGTGACCAGACCAGTTACCTGGAAATATTTGCAGTTTCAAGGACCAGATTAAGCCATATCTATTCTCTCCCAAAGTTAATTAAAAAAAAAAAAAAAAAAGTATGTATTCAAGATGCAGAATTTGTGTATTATTCTGGATTTTAAACATCTCAAATGCTGAAGATGGTCTCATTCAGGACTTGGGGTGCTTTATACCCCGTCAGAGCTATTGCTACATTTAGTCAAAGTGTCTGGACTGAAGCAGACAATGTTCAGCAGCAGCTTTAATTTCCTCTTTCTACAATCCCTTTTTTCTTTGTTCATTCATAGATCTTTTAGTTCTTTTCATAAGCATAAAGGTCATTCTTCAACAAAATAGAAAACACAACCAGGACATAAACTTTTGTCAGAGTTTAAGTTTGTGAGATTTATAAGGGATATATGAGACATAGTTGGATGGCAGAGTCTTAAATTGTTTAGGAATGACTGCTTGTCTACACATAAAGAGAGGGAGATAAAATTCTGGCCAAACTCTGCGTACTTCTTGTACCTACAATATTCAGTGACTTAAAAGGGTATTTGGATGGATGAAGAACAAAGAATAAGTCCTTTCTTTTATACATTTACTGATACATACACCAATTCTCTCTGGCCTTTCAAACACTGCTCTACAACTCAGTATTTTTCACTTTATAGCACAGCCATTTTTTCATAAGCCAAGGGATATTAAACTACCAACCTCACGTATTCCAATAGTCAAAAGCATAACAACTGTCTAAATGACACTTGGTATACTTCAAATATTATAGTACCCAATTTGAATGATAGCCTGAAAATCACTAGGGATGGAAATTCTAAAGTTTAGTCTAGAGGAAGTTGACAGCAATACTCTCCACATAGGATGCTAGTTTTTCAGCAGAAAGTAAGGCAAATACATCAAGTGCAAAAAAACGTTTCTTAATGAAAAAAGACAGAAATTTGTCATTTTCTTTTGTGATGCTCCCTTTTAATAAAGAGCAATGTATTTGATAGAAAAAAAGAGAATGGGTCAGGGGAGAAGCACTATGCAAGAAAATTTTTACAATTACGTAGGTCGTCAGATAACTTTGTAATAGCTTGGTTATTCCCGGAGTGTAAAAGACAGAAAATCAAGATCAATTCTGCCTTTGAGCTACTGGGATCCTTCACATGCATGAAATGCTAAATGCACTCATTTTACATCATTATTTCATTACTATCTAAATCATCTGTGTATTACCTCAGATAACTGTGCACCCAAGGGAGTGCTGTAGCTTTTGGGGACTTCCACCATTTCATACTGGAAATAAAAAAGTGAAGAAAAGCAAGAGACTTGTTCTCAAATATCTGCAAAGAAAACAAGAAAACACTATACAAAAGCATTGCCTTTAGTCTAAAAATTCAAATAAAACATTTCACCCTGTTTGTAAAGTAAGACATAGATGGACATTAAATGTCGGCTCTGGACTTCAAGTGACTTTGGCATGTCTAAAATTAAGGACAATTCAGAATCAGAACTGTATACATTGAAAAAGGAAGAAAATCAGCCACAAAATCACATCTACTGGAAGAGTGTGCGTGAAATCCTACAGCAAAGGAAAACAAAGGCAAAATATTCAGTGTCTTCATGGAACTCGATATCCACACTGTCTAGGAAGCTTGTGTAGATCAAAAGAAAAATAAACACTTTAAAAGAATAATGTGTAACCTTGTCTGAGGCAATTTAGCACATCTCCTTTACAGCATTTAGAAATCGAAATTCAAAGGTGCCCAGACATAATCTAAGCAGAGAATGGGTCTGAAAGGCACCCTTCCCGTGGAATCCTGCAGTGGCCCAAGATGGCTTAGAGAGGTTTAATTTAAACCTCTGTGCATCAGCATTAGTTAATCTGGCCATTAAACTTTAGAGTTATCCACTTCTGAATAGTTCTGCTCTTTAGGTGATGTAATAAATCAAACTGTGCCACATTAATGGAAAGCTAATGATAGCAGGTTAACCTGGTTTTTCCACCTGGATTTCGCTGCCACTTGTGTCCAATCAGTCTGTCAGCTCTAGCCATTACCCAGGAGATGAATCCAGTCATTTGGACGGTCCATCCCTGGTCTCAGCCTTTGATTAGTTACTAGTATCTTCTATACAGCTTCCCATTTTTATCACCAGTAGAATATACTGAAATCTGTTCCTCAATTTAGCAAAGGGTGAGTATCAAAGCAACTTATCTTGAGTCTCTAGCAAACAATTTGTCATGTCCAGGCTAGCTGGCAAACAATTTCTCAAAATTCTTCCAGTGTCTTAGGCTGAATTTAAGCTTTTCAAACAGAAACAGTCAATTACATCTGTGCACAGGTTAGTAAACAGCAGAGGGATTTTTTAGCATACCTGTTTCCCTAACTCTTTCTGTTTTGTTTTCCTAGGAAGAACTTTAACTGACAATTGCTGAAAGCAAGTTCAGTGAGCAAGAGACTGCGTGGATGTTTCACTGCTGCCCAGGGTTATGCCACCACAGGCCCAAATATTCAGAAATGGAAATAGTAATTCTTTCTCCTATATGTAAAAAAAAGTCTGATGGACTTCAGACTTCTAGAGAAAATAGTTTTAACTGTTATCTGAAGAGTTTGGTTCAGGGCTTGTAGCTTGGTACAGAGAATGCCAGACTGCATGATCATGACTTTCCTGCACTCTGCCATGGTCTCACTCTCCTTACACAGGACTTGGGAAGGATCTCCACACCAAAATGGTATCTGTGCCCACAGAGCTTCAGACTGCTTCTGCTTTCAGTAAGAAGCCAACATACTGAAGAATCAGACCTATCCCATAGCTGTCCTCCTCGTAGAAAGGAGGCATAGACTGAAGCATGAACACTCAATGTTTGCATTTCATTCTATCTCTATAGTTAATTTCAACTTGAAGAAAGTTGTTACAAAACACTGCATCCATACCCTTCTCACTAGCTTTTTCTCTTACCCAGTAGACACTATCACCTGACACCTATGTGCTGAATTTTGAGCCAGAACATGATGCATGATGAGGAGATTGATTTTTCTAAACAATGTTTTGGATAGTCACTTTTTATCCATCCAGAAACATCCAAATTGCAGTACTTGATGAGTTAACCAATCTTTGTTTAGGAAATTACTGACATGGGGTATCCAGTCAGGAAATTTCCTCCTGATTACAGTGGGAGCTTCAAGTATTTTGAGTCTTTAACTGTCAGGTTTCAAAGCAATATCCTTCAGAAAGCAACAGGCAGAATTGAAACCATTTTCTTTTTCATCTTCTATTATTCTCAGCTGATACAATTCACCTTAATTTAATCTCCTACTCATGTGGATCAACAGTAGCATACATGGATGGATAGAGTACAGATTGGTCTTGATGCTCCATTATACATTTAGTTGTTTATTCGGTGACACAGATTCAGGAAAACCATGACACTTTTAACTGGAGGCTTTCTAAAAAGAAGAATCCTACAAACATGTTCTTTGGTGTGTTGTGTCCCCCCCATCTCCCCCCCAGTAAAAAGGTTTGGATTCACTTTTCCTGGCCATAGATGATTTCATAAATTCACTGAATTTATAAAAAGACTTGAATATCCTGTAAAAATGCATATGAAGAAAGGAGGAACACTCTTTTCTCTCCCTGCACACCCACCACTTCCCTACATATAGGCTGCTAGAAGCCAGGGAACACAAGTAAAGGAGCACTACCTTTACAGCATGCTTCGGCTTCTTTCTCATGCTGAACAAGGGAAAGGCAGCAACATGTAAAGCAGTCTAAGACTGAAAAACAACTTGGCTCCAGAAAGCAATAACAGTAGGAAAACATTTTTTTTTTCTTTCATTGCAAATGAAACTTCTTGGAGCAGATTATGGTGGGTGTATGGTAATACATTCATCTAATGGAAGAATATAGCAGCAGGAGAGCTAAATACCTTTACTTTTGTCAGCTTTACTGAAATGCACTATATACAGCAAAAACCATTGCCATATTGGACCACTGAAGAGGAAGGCCCCTGAGAACCTGGGGTGTAACACAGCCAGTAACTGTACAGGCCTAAGGTGCATAAAGAGTGGTGTGGGTGGGGAAAAAACTGACAACACTTCCCTTGTACAGATGGTTCTGAAAAATACTCACATGGATTGAAATAAAAAGCTCAGCCAGCACAACATGTGCAGCATGACATCTTTGTGGTTGGTGTTTAATCTTACTTTGTTTCCTTGTTTTACTTTGATATAAGATGGTCGGACGGCATCAGAGAGCAGTCCTTACCATCCTCTCTGGTTTTATCTCTGAATGGCACAGGTGACATGATGCAGGGAAGAAGACTCAAGAGTCTATTCTCTCTCTCCCTCTCTTCTTTTAGTTTTGAGTCATCCTCTCAAAAAGTATAGCTCTATCCTTTATGCGGAGAAGGCGGAATCACAGTCAGAGAAGCAGCTGACTCTTCTGAATATTTCCTGATCAGATGAGAGGAAGTGTCAAGAGGTAAGGCTGACTCCAGCCCCTACTCAGCTGCAACAAATACATCAGAAATAATTCCAGCCTTTTGCATGCTCCATGAGCTGGGGAACAGCTGTATATTCCTAGCATTCTGGCCACAACATCTGTCACACGTACATACATTAACAGCACCTACATTCCCAATCATAAAAGTAAAAACTGACATGTTTTTAATTGCCTTGTTTTCAGTTGTTTATAATATTTCCTAACTTCAGCTGTTTGGAATAACATTTATTTACAGGAGCCTGCCCCTCAGGGAATTTATCAGAAAAATTACTACCCTAGTAGGATTTTCAGATGCTGACACTGGCATCTGTAAAAAAAAAAAAGATTGCAGGAAATAAAGACAAATCAAATGTGGACCCCTAATGGTTGGACTTGGAAAGTGGGAAGAACAAGGATGCAGAGAGTAGTGCAGAGCTAGTAAAGAACATGGGATGTGGAAGTAAGCAGAATCTGGAGGTTTTGAGTTAAACGCCTAAGGAGTTAAGAGAGAAAAATTGATGTGCAAGGGAACAAAACTGACATAGAAACCCATGGATGAAATCAACTTTGGCAAAAGGAGGTAGAAGAAGGATATCAAACAGACTTTGAGGACCACAACAGAAAGCAATAGTCCTGGCAAAAGATCTGTCCCTTGCTGTTAGAAACCACCTGTGAAACCCATTGCTGTAATTTCTCAGTATTTTCTTGAAAAGATGACAAAATTGGCTTGTTTTGCAAATGTGTAGCTGCCTTATTGAGTGCACGGGACAAACCTGCTTTGGGGTTCAGTCAGGAAGGTTGTTAGAAAATAACAAGAGATTTATTAGGTCAGATGTAAAGTGTAATCTGGTATCCTGTCTCAGCATGGAGAACAGTTTATAAATGTGGAAAAAGTATAAAACCAGCAAATACGGATGATACTTCTGCCAGTATAATGTCCCAACTTCCTGAGCTAGAGTTTGCATCTGCATCGTTGTATTTAATAGCCCTTGATGGGTCCGTGATTTTCTCTAATTGCTTATTGCTCTTTTTGTACTTTTGATAGCCTAAAAATCCTGAGTTACACACTTGAATTATGCATGGCATGTAAAATACAGCATTTTGGTCTAAATTTGCTTTATGAGAGTTTCAGGGTTATCCATTGGCTCTTCTGTTATGAGAGGTGATGAATAATCACTCCTTATTTGCATTCATTTAGAGACCTTTATTGTGCGCTTGCTTCAGTTGTTTCTTTTCTGAGTTCTAGTCCATTTAACTTTTCCACACGGGGAATTCATTCCAACCTTCTTGTCATCTCATTATTCTTCTCCATCTCTTTTCCAGGACTGAAATGTCCTTGCCAAATCGGAGAGGGACGCCACCTTCCAAAAATGTGTCTGCCTTTTTCAGTCATTGTTGGAATTAGGTGGGCACTTTTGCAGAATAATCCATAATCACCCAAGATCTTTCTGAATAATCAGCAAAAACTATAGCATTTCTGAAGTTGCATACAGGTACCATTTCAGAATTAGCAATACTGAAATTTATCTGCCATTTTTTTACACAGTGACTCACCTGGCCACACCTGGAGTACTGTGTCCAGTTCTGGGCTCCCCAGTTCAAGAAGGACAGGAAACTGCTGGAGAGGGTACGACAGAGGGCTACAAAGATGACTAGGGGGGTGGAACATCTTTCTTATGAGGAAAGGCTGAGGGACTTGGGTCTTTTTAGTCTGGAGAAGAGAAGACTCAGAGGGGATCTCATCAATGTTTACAAATAGGGTAAATCATGCTTGACCAATCTGATAACCTTCTATGATGTTATAACTGATTGGCTGGATGAGGGAAGAGCAGTAGATGTCATCTACCTTGACTTCAGCAAGGCTTTTGACACTGTCTCCCATAACATCCTCATTAGGAAGCTGAGGAAGTGTGGGCTAGAGGAGGAGACAGTGAGGTGGATTGAGAGCTGGTTGTGTAACAGAACTCAGAGGGTTGTGATTTATGGAGCGGTGTCAAGTTGGAGGCCTGTAACCAGTGGTGTCCCCCAAGGGTCAATACTTGGTCCAATCTTGTTCAATATATTCATCAATGACCTGGAAGAGGGGACAGAGTGTATCCTCAGCAAGTTCGCTGATGATACCAAACTGGGAGGGGTGGCTGACACTCCAGAGGGCCGCGCTGCCATCCAGCGTGACCTGGACAGGCTGGAGTGCTGGGCAGAGAAGAACCTAATGAGGTTCAACAAGAGCAAGTGTAGGGTCCTGCACCTGGGGAGGAAGAATGCTAGGCACCACTATAGGTTAGGGGTGGACCTGCTGGAAAGCAGTTCTGAGGAGAAGGATCTGGGGGTCCTGGTAGATGGTAAATTATCCATGAGCCAGCAATGTGCCCTTGTTGCCAGGAAGGCCAATGGAATCCTGGGCTGCATAGGGAAGGGTGTGGCCAGGAGGTCGAGGGAGGTCATTCTCCCCCTCTACTCGGCACTGGTGAGGCCACAACTGGAATACTGTGTCCAGTTCTGGCCTCCCCAGCTCAAGCGGGACAGGGAACTGCTGGAGAGAGTCCAGCGTAGGGCAACAAAGATGACTGGGGAATTGGAGCACCTCCCTTATGAGGAAAGGCTGAGAGAGCTGGGACCCTTTAGCCTGGAGAGGAGAAGGCTGAGGGGAGACCTTATTCTTGCTTAGAAGTATCTAAAGGGTGGGTTGAAGGAGGATGGAGGCAGACTCTTTTCAGTGGTTCCCAGTGACAGGACAAGGGGCAACGGGCACAAGTTGGAACTTAGGAAGTTCCATTCAAACAGAAGAAAAAAATTCTTTACGGTGAGGGTGACAGAGCACTGGAACAGGCTGCCCAGGGAGGTTGTGGAGTCCTCTTCTCTGGAGATTTTCAAGACCCGCCTGGATGCAGTCCTGAGTAATGTGCTCTAGGCATTCCTGCGTCAGCAGGGGAGTTGGACTAGATGATCTCTAGAGGTCCCTTCCAACTCTGAAAATTCCATGATTCTGTGAAATACTTAAAGGGAGGGTGCCAGGAGAATGGCACCAGTCTTTTTGCAGCGGTGCCCAGTGATAGGACAAGAGGTAACGGGCACGAACTTGACCGTAAGAAGTTCCATCTGAACATGAGGAGGAACTTCTTTCCTTTGAGGGTGGCAGAGCACTGGAACAGGCTGCCCAGAGAGGTGGTGGAGTCTCCAACTCTGGAAACATTCAAAACCTGCCTGGACACCATCCTGTGCAACCTGCTCTAGGTGACCCTGGTCTGGCAGGGAAGTTGGACTAGATGATCTCCAGAGGTCCCTTCCAACCCCTGTGATTCTGTGACTCATGGCAGTAAGCTCTAGTTTTGCTGTTATTGAGTGTTATTTTTATAATTTCTGAACTTCATCACCTTGCTATTTGTTCCCTGAATATGTAGAACAGAGATCCCTTTAATGATTTTTACGAGACTCAATCTGAAACCTTCCTCATGTCTCCATAACCTTTCTTTTCTGTTTTTAATCAGACATTATTCTGTAGGAGCAACCTCTCTTTTGACATTACAGCTTGATTTTAAAGCACGTAGTAAAAGATCTTATCATAAGCTTTGGAGAAATCTGCATACACCAGCCAAGTCCTTCCTAACCACATGTCTTTTGGCTGCTTCAAAAAACCCTGATCTATTTATAAGGCATGATTTCCTTCCATAAATCTATGTGACCTCCTTTCCATTACTACTAATTTTGTCCCTTATTACAGTTTTTTTTTAGTACAGAAGACATGCTTAATGATTACATAGAGTCCTTTTTTAATTCTTTTGTAAAAGCTGGAGAGTGTGGAATAAAAAAGATGGAGATTGCAGGTGAAAGAGGATGGTCTCATGCCCAAGAAAAATTCACACTACCCTGAGGAAGTGAGATCTTTTACCTTTTTTGACAGTTTGTACACAATGTTGGTGGAAGTGATCTGTTCAAACAGTTCAGAAACTGCACAATTCTTCTGATGGGTTTCTGCCCTCCAGGGAAATAGTTCCACACTCAACTTCTGTGCAGTCATCTGGTACTCACAGGTACACCAAAGATGACGGGAGCCAAGTTTTAAATGTACAAATTGCTATGTAATGCTAAATATTTTGGGCAGGGAGAAGAAAGGTGATAAATGTCTAAAATAAAACACCCATAGTCATTTCTGGCCTTAATCTCTCTGTACTTTCATTCCCAATTGAAAAGACAGATAATAACAACACCATTCATCTCAAAGTTGTTTCATGAATGTAAAGTCATTAATGTTTTTGAAGCACTCAGATACCTTTGTGATAAATAGGATAAACACAGTTTAAAAGCCCATGAGAAAATTAGTAAATCTGACTTTGGAGCTGGGTTTGAGCAGCAGGCAATAAATATGACATAAGACACAAATTGAACTTCAAGGAGAAAAAAAATATACAGCAAGAACTTAATCTTCTATTTTGCTCACTTAATGAAACAGGGGTCTGTAAAAGAAGTAACACGTTACTATGGAATTTAAAAGTTCCTGAGAAAAGATGTACAACACTAGTTCAGACACTTAGGAATTTTTGAAGGCTTGACTAAAGACAGCAGTGATGTCCCTGGAACATAATTTTGCATAAACATAATGCACAAAGTGCACACCCCTCCTTCTAATTGCAATGTTCAGTTTACAAGTGCAGATAGATGAATGTAATCTCATACTAATTACTTCAGGACAAATACTGGAGTCTGACTCATTAATCAGATGGCACTTTCACTGGATTTAAGTTGGCTCTTTGCTTCTAAAGCCTGCAGTATGCAGCCCATCCTATATTAGTTTTCTTTTGTCTCAGATTTCCCAAGGACAAGGAGAGACATTTTATACAGTAGAGAATTCGACATAATTTTTATCAATTCAAGCATTTTGAATATCTAATTCTTTTCTCTGCTCCCTAGGTATTATTCAACTTTTAATTGTTACATTTGCAACTCTTTTTCAGCTGGACACATTCACCTTTGGAATAACCACTACATAACAGATGAGGCAGAACAGAATGCACACCTGATTTTTGCCTAGCGTGCTAAGACAAGGGCTCATTTATGTTTTTTAGGAAGTTTTTCATAAAGGGCAGGAAGTATTACGCTCATCTGCACATGCACAATACCTCTGCTTCTGTTGTGTTTCAGCAGATGCTTCACATACTTCCTTTTGTACCTGACTACATTTACTGGCTGGTGAGCACTTAAGAGACAGAAAGAGGACTATGTCTTTATCCTGTCTTTTTTGTATAGCTCTGTGGCCGTTGTAATAGAAGGAAAAATGTGTGTTGAACAGAAGTTTCCAGTCAACCAGAAGAAAACAGGTTGTTTCAAGCACTTGCAAGAAAAATGGGGAAGATTAAATTTATTTAAAAAAAAACCCAAAACCTTTACAAGAGATATTGTAACCATCTCCCTGTCATTCCACAGCTCAATGGAGACTTGTATTTTATTTTTAATTCTACAAGAGCTGTTTGAACCTGTATGCAAGGCAGCATCACCACAGCATTTTCAAACTTGCTTGTTCAGAGAATTTCACTTTACCATGCACTGACATAATATGCAGGGACGTAAACAAACCTTCCCACTTCTGACTGTAGAACTCCAGCTATAAGGACAAATAGTCAGCAAGAAAGAAAAAAAGAGTAACTACTTAGATAATTGCTACAAAAAGGCAGCACCTCCAACAAGTGGACTTGAGAAGACTGTTTCAGAACAGTGCCAGGAGCTCTCCTCTAGAAACAGGAGGTGAAATAAACATGGTGTTTGTGAGCACTATCAGTTCATCAGTCACCCAACAATGAACTCTTCAAAGAGCGCCAGGTCTCACCTGAGCACAAACACCACGATAGACAGAACAACTATATAAACCCCTTCTAATTTCATGCAGAGCGTTGCATCACCCAAATAATAACTCAGTGAGAAATTCAAAATCCGCCAGAAAATCTTCAAGACAAAGTACTCATCCTAAAGGTAACTTACAAACCAGTCCAAAACATTATTTTGAAATACGAAAGAGCCAAATCTCAGAGTCTTTGCTCATCACCAGTTGTGCCTGTGATCTCAAAAATTCACTCCAGTGCATTTAGTAATGTAATAGATCAAGTGCAATACAGATACTGAACACTGGAAGCCTAGCTTCTCCTGTCTGATCCACTGATAGGACATAGATAAGATGTACTAATGTTATTTCATAGCTAAGGACAGTATCCCTGACTGCAAATGATATTGCTACATATTTCACCCACATGCAAATTTTTAATTTCTTTCAAAAAAAGAGAAAGAAGCATATTTTCATTAATGCAGTCATCTAAATTTAAGACACAAAGATAGAGGCCTAAAATGGAAATCAGCATTCACAGTCTATTGTTTATACTGTCTCCTGAACACTTTGTGGAGCTCAGCTAAATCCTTATTGCCAATTGTCAACCCAACATAATCACTGTTATTCAACCTGATGTTCCATACTTTATCATGGCTGCTGGTAAGCACTACCAACAGAGGCATAATCAAAGAACCTTAAGAGTGAACCACCTGTTCATAAAAGGCTCCATACAGAAGCTGGTCCTAAAATTCTCTTTAGAGCTGTTCTGCTCCCCTTCCTCAAACACAGCATTCCCAGTCAGCTGCAGATTAACTCAGGTTGTGTTATATGGCAACAAGGACAAATGGAGTGTTATCCCTACCACCAGATTAACATAACAAAGAGGGCAAACAGCACATTTTTCACTTCTGTGTCCTATGTCTGACTTGCAACCATTTTCTTCAACTCACCAGGAGAGATTATACACACATATGTGAGAAAAGAGGGAATAAATTATTTTGTTTAGAAGATTCTGCTGGCGTTCTGAGATTACAACATATATTTTAACCTAAGTTTAAAAAAAACATATATCATTCAGCAGGTCCATCAAGAACTCTTTGCATCCTGCTCACTATCATTGTTTTTAACTATTAGAAAGGAAAAGAAAGTATCCATTGCCTGTCAATCTAGTTTTCAGTTCAAATTCAATGGTAGCATCGAGCAGAGCTGCTATTCCCATCAATCACCTTTTGTAACCTGACAAAAGGCAGAAGTTACTGACTGACACCAAGGAAAATTTCTTACATTCTACCCTTACTATCCAAAGGGGCTTTGGGAGTTGAAACTATCAAATTAGTGTCAATTTGAGGCATTTCTAAGAAGTAGGCAAGGAAGAAAAAAAGCCAACCACTCAAGATTACCTGCATTCATTTTATATGCGGCCCACTGCTAACTTCTAATCATAGGCACTGCCTGTCAGCTCAAAGGACATATTATGTCAATGTCCATATTCTTCTTTAATTATACAAGTGAATAATCTTGCCTCACTTGAGCTTGAAAGGCAGGGATTTAAATATTAAACAAAAATACAGTTATAGCTTCTTATTTTCTGAAATAATATTTCTTTTCTGACAAAGGAAGATGAGTTGGGAGTTCTTGAATCGTTTTCTCTTTCCTCCATAGGCACTTGCCTACCTATCATTCATCTTCTCAGTAATTCAGGTTGTGAATCTCCAGGGGAAGTGATGAACCAAGTCTTCTAAGTTTATCCAAATAAATGTAGCCAATAAAGGACAAATAGGATATTTGTTATTTTATACATAAATGTGCTATATATAAAGACATAAACTATAAAATTCAGAAAGTAATGTAATCCAGTCCTCCTGAAATAACAACATGCGCTTCATCCCACATATTTTCTGCCCACATTTATAAGTTTGCTATTTGTTATCTTAAGTGTCAGCTTGTCTTGTCAATGCTGATTGTCAGAATCAACTGTGAATTTCTTGCACTATCTTCTCAATCATCCTTAGCTCCATTTTGTGAAGTTTAAGCTAATAAAATTATTTCCGTCTTCCAAGTACTGCAGTCATTAGTCAACTGATTTGCTGAACAGTGGATAAAATGACTGGATGCAGTAAGAGCTCTGACTCATTCAGTCCTCTTTTAACAATTGGACTCAGCTGCCATGGTAATATGAGTATTCAGTCTCTTAGCATTGCTTTTTGCAGAAATTCTCCAGCTTCTACTGTGGCCTATGGTACACAAGATTTCTCTGAAGAGAAATGTTTTTCATTCTGCCAAAAGAAAAAAAACTGTGCATTCTAGACAGTCCCATTAACAGGATATTTCTATTCAAACAACATAGCTCTGTATTTCATGTCTTTCACCTGACTTTGGTCCTCTGAGGCTTGCAGTACAGAAGGGCTTTGTATACCTTTAGTCCACAACTGTCCCCACAGTATCTAGTGAGTCTAGCCATGGGACTGAAAATTAACATTTGTCCCTCTAGATGAAACGTATCCCAAGTGGAGACTGAAGTTGATAGCATTGTCTATCTTTTATTGCCCTATACCGTTTAAACTTAACATTACTTCTTGGTGCCCATTTTAGTGACTGATTCAATGAGGGGAGTGTGCTCTGTGTGGAGCACTGTATTTATGATGAGCATATTGCTGTATGAACTTATGAACATCTACTGAGAAACTGCCTCTTTGAGAAGAAACAGAAAAGTAAGGCGCGCGCACACACACACACCCCAAAGCTAGGAATTTTCAAGCTTATTGAATCAGTTTTGTTACCTGTAAAGATATATTCGTGAAAACATCTGCAGGTGCTGTCAACGTTTCATAGAAATTTGGAATGTATGTTATTTGACTGATTATAAGGCATATAGATTTGAAAATGCTGAGAAATGTAAGAAGATAAACACAGTAAAGTGAAAGAAAATGGTGAATATCCTTTTGGGTCAACCTGAGTGAGGCTGCTGAAATCCACTGCATCATCTTTCATGACCCTTTCCATGCCCTTTACACAAAGGACACACCTGTGGAATAGCCACCAAATTATCTCTCTAGACACACTATGGCTTTTGTTTTCAGGAGGCTGTAATTTTCTTCTTATTAGGATAGTGTCTGTCACGGGAATAATGTCGGTGTTATTAGCCATAGGAAAAATACATGGCTAGCTTGTTTCTAAAAGATAGTACTGAAGATGGGGAGAGTCACAACCTAAATGTAAACACTACATTTTTGATCTATTCTTCCCATTGCAATCCAGTGGAAAGTATACACTGCTTTCAAGAGCCAACAGAATAGGAGAAGAAAAAAGGCAACAGCATGACCTTCTCAAATTGACCAATACAGTTAACAGACATTAAGAAATTGTGATAATAAATATTATACAAGAACTGAGGTTCTTGTTAATAAATATGAGGTTATGATAATAAATATTATATAAGAACTCTCCACTGCCTATGTTATTGTGAATATTTAGACTTCAGTGGTGTCTGTTTCCTAAAAGGACAGACACTACACCATTTTTCCCAGCACTGCCAGATTTGGAAGAGTCTGAGTATATGGTGTAAAAGAGGCCAGTTAAACCTCCTCATGCAGTATCTGCCTGTCTATGGTCTGCAGTTGGACCAAGCTCACTGTCTTCTAGTACAGCAATATTACCAGCCGCACAGTTGAAGTGTAACACAATCAATGCTTTGCAATTCAGGTAAAACAGGCGCTCTTCCTCATTAAGTGCACTACCAATGGAAAGCTCTGGTCCCTTTATACATCTCAGAAGCATTAGCAATTGCCTTTCACTGCTTTGTGTACCATATTAGAAAAGTAGTCTTTAAAAATTTCACATGGAAAAAATTGCACCTAGAAATCTATCAGTATAATCCCTGCAAAATCTATACAGTAAAAAAGGTAGGCTTTCTGCATTTTACTATCTTGTTTAAAAGCTGTCGCACTTAATTGGACAAGGTTTCTGGCATAGCCATCGTTCTCTGAAGACACCATATCCATTGTGCTGTTTCATGTCCAAGTGCAATGCACAAATCTATATCGAGTTAAATGGCAAAATGACACAATACAGCATAACATGGTTTTGGAATGATTAGAAAGGTTGAGGTAAAAGTACTGGTGTCTCATGCATTCTGAAAAGAACCACCACCAAAAAAAGTTCATGCATTTAAGACACTGCAGTCAGACGACCAAATTCTGAGCTCAGTGACTGGGCAAATTCTTTGTCTTTGTGATTTTTCAGAGATACTTATTACATACAGGGTTTAAATTACTGTAATTCAAAGGATTGTTTAAAGTGCCTCTTCTTTTAATCTTTTTTTCAAGAAGGACTTAAAATTTTTTGATACTGAAAAATATACATTAAGATTGTTAGAAAAATAACTTTTCTTAGAAGGCATCTCCTCATACAAAAGAGCAAATGTTCACAGGACACACATTTTACAACTGCTTTACACAACACGGCTCATCTCTGTGCAGAAACTGAAGTCTAACAAGATCCCTATAAATGAAGTTTGATGTTACAGATCAAGCCATTTTCTCTGCAGGTACGGCCTGACCACATGGATAAGCCCTGAGATATGTTCTGTGAAGACTTCCCGTATGCAGAAAGAAGTGTAAGAGGAGAAAGTAGCAGAATACCTCACTATTAGAAGGTCCTAACAGCTGCGCAGTCAGGAAGGAGCAAGAACACTTCCTGCAGTGAACTCTTTTTGCCCATTCACATCAAGTCAATAACAAGCCCGCACTTCTTCCCCTTCTTATGCTCCCCTCCTTATATTCTGGCACCTAGTTTCAGAGCAAGAGTGTTCTGAGTAGCACTTAAGCAATGAACTGGTGAAAAGCAAGCAGCCTCTATATTAAATACCTGTACTTGCCCAGATGTGTATTTACCAGACCTTCACTCCAATTAATCCATGCTATCCACTCTAGTATTAGCAGGCAAAACCTTGTAATTTCTTTACATGATCTCTTCCTCAGTCTCAAAGTTAGGGAATTGAAGAAAAATTCAGCAAAGAAACGAGTCATTTCTAGATCACACACACACAAACACACACACACACACACACACACACACACACACAGTCCCTCCTCCCTTAAATTCAGAAACAGTGCTGAACAAGTCACTGCAGTTAACCACAGTTAAATGGCTACATGTATGGGCAAAACATCAGCCCTGCATTACCTGCTCTAATCAGTCTAAAACAATTTTTTAAGTGCAGCATTTCTTTTAGGAAGAGCAAATAGAAATAATTTTTGCATGATCTTTAAAGCATGGAAAATTCCCATAAGTAAAGTCACAAGCAAAGGTGTTCACTTCCCTCTCCCCTTTGAAATCTAGCAGACAGAATAATATTCCCTTCTGCAGCCTAAAGTTCCACCTACAGGGGACTTTCTTCACAGCACCATAAATTACATCTATCAGTGTGATTCCTGACCTGTAAGCAGATCAAAATTAAATGCTTCCAAAGCTCAGATTAATTAGGACTGGAGATGCCTCCACGGGTTGTGATTTAACAAATATTTTGCACCTCCAAATAAGGTATGTGAGGAATATTATGTTTAGGCAAGATATTTTACCTGTCTGACGTTACAAGTTGATCTGTATTAACTACTGTCGTCTCAGAAATTGGGTGCAAGTCATGCCCTGGTGTTCTGCTTTAGAAACAGAGCCTGCTCCTTTTCTAAAATAAGGCTGGGCTCTGAAATGCTGCTCATGG
The DNA here is from genome assembly GCA_008921705.1 of Burhinus oedicnemus. Classification (NCBI taxonomy): domain Eukaryota; kingdom Metazoa; phylum Chordata; class Aves; order Charadriiformes; family Burhinidae; genus Burhinus; species Burhinus oedicnemus. The sequence goes on along the minus strand of VFFE01007664.1, from coordinate 1,786,200 downwards.
CTATGAAGGAGTGTGGGGAGCAGTAAATAATACGGATATTTAGGCAGCCTGTACACATCTGGCATTTTTCAGGAGAAGTCTTGCACATGCTATGCAGTACTTACGATCTAGCAAAGCAGCTACCAGGCCCAAAAGGCTAATTCTCAGGTAGAGGCAGTTCTAAGAAAACCCTAGGAACAAGCTATGCAGGTTAGGTGACAATGATTTGTTTTGGTAAACTAAGATAAGTACCATTAAAAACAAGTTCCTGGGACAGATGAAAATGACTACGTTAGAGAAAAAGAAGAGGAAAGGTGCAACAAAAATCCACATTTCACTTTATTCTCTGCCCTAAGCAATGACACAACCAAAAGTTCTGGGCACTTGCTTGACTACACTATTCATCAACAGCATTTGTTAATACCTGGTATTTCTTACAGAGGTAGCTGACACTGCATTATGTTTATTAAAGCTCTTTTCCTGGAAGACAACATGCAAAATGGAGGACCTTCACCTATCTTCTACTTCACTGCTATTTGCCTTGAAATTATACGAGCAGATAATCACTGAAGGAGATCAGGCACACTGCTGAACCAGGAAAGGAATTCAGCAGTGCGTACCCGCAGAAGGCAAAGTAGAGTCAGCAATTCAGTCTTTTAAAATATGAATGCTCTTTCCCCGTAAGTCTAATTACCACAGTTCACTGGCTTAAATAAAGTGATCCAATAGGTTCAGACCTGTTTTTCAGACACCAGCCTTCCAGTCAAAATCTTTAATCTTCTTTATAGTGCAGTTTGTTTTCCATCTCCCTGCAAGGCTTGTAGTTTACAGAACAAATTTCTCCATTAGGATCCCACCATGGGAGGGGGCAAAATAGCATGGCAGGCAGAGATTTAGGCTGCCCTGGATTGTAGCATTGCAGATCTAGTAATAAACTCAGGGTCAGGATATCAGAGAGACATTTGAGCTCACGTTTAAAATATAAGCAATGATTTAAACAACTGTATTTTTCACCCACGTAACTCACAGTATATGACGTATCATTGAAATAATATTACATTTGCAACAGAAATTAGGAAAAAAAAAGGATGCTGAAAATCAGGGCTGATTCTAATTTCTAAATGTTTTTAGGCTGAAAAGAAGGATGAAAATTTAAATCAACATTAGCCTTAACTTCACTTCTGTTGATTCCTGCAAGATGCTTCTGTTAACTCAATGCGTCTCCTATCTATATTCTAGAAAGAAAAATAATTACTAGTTGCTCTTTTTACTTTGTACACTACCTTTCAGTCTTGCACTGAACCTGTATTACCTAGGTTATTCACGCCTGGAATGAACTGTTGGTACTAGAACACCTGCCCTATCTTCAACTATACGCACATACATATGACAAGGTTAGAAAAGTATCTACATGCATAATATAGTTCTTTATTTAACAGGAATGGCTTTCTTTTGTTACCAGAAATGACATCTTATAAATGGATATTACATAAATGCTAAATAATACGTTTTCTTTATTATACTCAGTACGTTCTCTACATGACTGCCAGGCTGGCTTCATGCACATGCATTTGTTTATGAAAGATTACAGGTATTCATGTCTGTGGACCATCCAAGATGAAATCAATTGAACCTTAACAGTAATCCTTTACCTCCCCATAGCAGTCTTTAATTAAAACACTCCAGGTGTTTTGGAGCAGGTCCTTTGTTTTTCACATTATAAAAACTGAAGCCTTAGGACTCGTAGCGAACTAGTGGAAAAACAAATAAATTAATTCTCTTAAAATGAAAGGAACTGATGTTTCGATATAAGGAAAAAACATTAATATGGTAAAATAATTAATGAAAATGTGCTACTTCACCCTGAGAATGCTGAAGGATAACTATAGAAACTCACAAGCATGACATTAAGAAAGACTTAGATACACAGTCTTAACAGAGGAAGTTTACTCTTCTAGCAAAGGACAGAGACCACAAACAGCAAATGAGGAAAAAAAATGTTCATTATTTGTAGATTTTTCCTGTAAAGAATGTCAGCTGACTGCTGCTGAACACTGAGTTGCATCACTCTCAAGCTAATAGTTGGAATATATCCAGCATTTGATTATATGAGCTCGTATAAGCTGATTCCCCTCCTCCTTACACTACCTTTATACTGATGGAATTCCAGTGGATTCGTTACAGTTATTCTTGGTTTATATGAGAGCAGGTACGAGCAGGAAGGATTTTTATTGTTTTCTCCCTATGTTGTGTATGCTGTCACAGGTAATTATTTATTCCATCAAAACTCTTTGCATATGTTGGATATTGGCTTGCTGTAAGTCTGAAATCTGCCAGTGCAACTCAATAAACAAAGTCTCTGCCCTCTCACCTCCACGTGAAAGATATAGAAAAAAAATAGTTATTAAATGTAAAATGCTGAGCTAGCTCTGTGGCCTGAACTGGAATCCAGTCTTGTGCATAGTAAAAGGAAATCATTAGATTATTTTGAAATGTCTTAAGTTAAACAGCTCCAATTCATCTCCTGGTGGACATTAGACCTTATCTCACATTCAGCACATAACTGTTATAATGCAGGCCATGCAGCTTCCAACTCTCATAAGGGACGTGAAGTTTAATAATGATGGATACTGGCATACTGTTCCGTTCTGCTAGGTGCTGTTCTGACCGAAGCTGAAATTCACTTGCACAGAAGCTAACTGAACGTACACTATTGATCTACACTTTGCCCGGCCTATGTTTATAAAATACCTTGGCCTTCTGCTTCTTAAAATAACCCTCACAAGTCAGAGATACACCTATTAAAAACAGACACAGATGAATGAGTTTGCAAATATAAAAAAGCATTAGCCATTCTGAGTTCATTTCTATCAATGAGATTAAGCAAACATCACTGAATTCTAGTTCTTAAAACAAAATTTTATCGGATCTGAAAGTAATTCTATATAAGAATGTTGGTTGGGATTTGCAAGAGGTTTTATGAAGCATGAATGCCAATATGCTACAAAAAGTTACATAGGACCACATGGTAGGTCTTCATTAGATTCAAAATCAGGCAAATAAAAGATCCTTATTATATTACTTAAAACACCTCTTGTATAAGCTGACAGGAAGGAGATTATCACTCCCTCCCCTTTTGTTTTAACAACAAAAACAAGTTATTGAAGAAGCAATGGAAACAGATAGCTTTCCACTCACAACAACCTTATAATGACCCATCTGTTATATCTCAAAGAATTCTATCTCAGGATATAATAACAATAAACCATAATACACATACATTAATATTAGTATCAGCCAGTATTGAAGAACAAGTAGGGACATCACAGCCTTAAATAGTATGGTTTCACCCACTGACTCAGAATTTTGCTCATTCACATTCACATTTTAGTAGAAGTAAATCTTTTTGTTTTATTGACAGTAGTTTAACTCTTCTTTTAGCCATGTTGGAAAAGAAATAAAAGTCATATTGGAAAACTCAGAATTTCTGGGCTTAAATAACATGGTGCCTTCACAGGCAGGATTCAGTGTGAGATATATCAAATGTCTTCTCTACATCCTTTTGATTCTAGGGCAATGTCCTATGTCCAATCCTTTTTTTTTTTTATTATTTGCAAAGCAGTCTATGAATTCCTTGGGATGGGGTGCTTTCCTAACTGATGTGCAGAAAAGGCAATGTGTCTGGACACGCATGTATTTATACCTATACTTGATAAACATACTATACCTAGAATTCAGAATCTGATAGAAATTAAGTAAAAAAGAGAAAGTAAGTCCAGATACAGTAAGTTTATAAAGTCCTATATTATTGTCAACTTCAACACATAATACAAGCAGGAAGACGGTAAGTGTATATAAACACATATGTGTGTATGTATGCTTGTACGTACAGAGCATGAGCCTCTTCCTTGCCCTATTGTATGCCAAAACATCACTTGGCATCTTATGCCAGAATATACAGTATGTGAACACAATTCCCAGGTGAAGACCCCCCCTTCACAGAACATCAAACAGCTTCATGCTCATCTTTTGTCCTCATGAATGAATTTCAACATGATGTATCTATTGACATGCAGGAGTGATTTTTACGACAACGCTATGAAACAAAAACCTGAAGTTTCTGTCAATTTCATTGGCAGATGATTCTTGAAAGTTTCTGAATCTCACCAGGGATATGCTGCATATTAATAATGATAAAGATCTGGAAAATTATTTCCAAGGAGAGGCAATCTTCATTACACTGTTTTCTCAGAGAGGGGTCTGGTGGTTAATACTGGAGAGATGGAAACATCCACAAGCAAGTATCAGTCAAAAGGACACTGACTACTCAGTGATCAACTGGATAAACAAATCACTTGTATTTCTTGAGCAAATCACTTTTCTTTCATTGATTTTCCCATCTTTCCAAGTATTTGTTTACTCAGATTTGAAACGCACTGTACCTGCATATATTTTTCTAAATAATGTCACCAGCACCACTTACTGAATAATGATTCATATTCATTAACTATTCTACCTAATCCTTGAAAGCTATAATACCTACTATCCTAAAAGACTAAATTGACTTTAAACTAGCTAGAAGTCTTCGACACTTGGTTGACAGTTGAATCAGTCAGAAATAAAAAAGTATGAATGGTATCAGCAATTTATTACATTTAGAGAGTCTGCCTACAGCTATTTTTTAATATATATTTCAGAAAAGCAACTTGATAGTGAATTTCTTACATTCCTAAAAAAAATTTAAAACACTAAAACACAAAATGCATCAAACAAATCTGATTCAACTTCCATTAAGATAAAGGACATGTGGACTGGTCCTTTTCTGAAGCTGAAGGATTACTCTAAATATGTATTTTCTCTTCCTCAACGACTTCACCTCATCATCAAAAATCACTCCTCTGTGAAGGCTTTAGGGAATAAGAAAATCAGTGTACAAGGCCACTGTCTCACATGTAGGATTGATTTACATCCTATTCTTTGCACATTGGCTCCATTAATTGATACAGTACTGGATAATAACAATCCATTAATAGCTCTGAATGTGGTTTTAATGGAAATGGAAATGTGGAAAGCATTACACTAATAAAAAGAAATGCAACAAGATTTATGTAATAACAATAAATATAAAAGGAAAGCAGAACTGAAGGCTCAATTATGATCCTGACCATTCAATATCAATCTCTTAATTTTTTTCATGATGTTAGTTTTAACATGTCATTTGAGATACATGCATACATTCCTGTGGAATACCTATAAGGAGCCTGCAGCTGGAAATGGATGAACCAAATTCAGAAATCATACATCTTTTACACTTTTATTCCCATTATTAGAGTAAATTCTGAACTATATGCAAGGTTCTAAAATAGCAGGTCTTTTTCACTTGTTTCATTTGAATATGATTAGAATAACCATCAACACTTTAACTTGTTGTTAAGAAACTAATGGCAGCATTTCTTCATGCTTCTTTGCCAGGTGACTAAGCAATTAAAAAATGAATTAGTCTGTATTGTTCATTCAGCTACCTAGAATTTATGGAAGGCTATTCTAACCAGCCGGAGAACTCTGGAGAGTGTGGGCATAAATTCGTTATCTTGATGGGAAGTAGTCATCCAACTTCATCAAGTGCACTGAAAAGAGAAAAACAAAAATTCCTAGCCAGATATTTAATTTCAGATCCTGACATTTTATTTTGTTTTTAATCCAAAGAGAGTGAAACTCACTAATGTATAAAAAGGCAGTTGGAGATATGTACTACATAAATTTAAATTAACACTATTAGGATACAAGTGGTGCATAGGACCTAAGGTTTGCATACCACCAACTTGACTTTATTTTGAGCAATATGTTATTTCCTCAGGGATCTATTTAAATCAGAGTGAGTATCATTTAAGTAAAGTTCTGTCCACTTGATCCCACCTCCATTGCACGAAGACCTCACATTCACTTTACTGAATTGCTTCAGACATAATCTTTTTCTTCATTTCATCGCTGCATTTAACTTTCTAAGAGATTTAGTCCTGGTAAAGGTAATAAATGAACATAACTTGCTCTAGAGATATCTTTTTAATGCATGTATGTACTTTTGTACATACAGTCTTTAAGTTAGTTTCTGTGTGCTAATAAATTAAGCCTCAGATCACAGGAGTACTAATAACTATTTCTTATTTCCTACCTTCCTCCAGATTCTACTGAAATACTTGAACAAGTCTGTTGTTTACATATAAAGACATCAGAAAACTAACATACTGGAATTAACTGATGGAAAAATTAGGCAGAAATGCCCTGATAAAGGTCATAAAACAAGTCACTAGGAAATCAGAAAAACAGGCCAGATTTGCCAATCTAGTTTTCCAGCTGGCATATATAAGCATAGCTCTAAGGAATTCTACCCCAGCTGAGATGCTGCCTCCCCTGAATGAACAATTTAACCCTAGTCTCTACTGAATAATGGTGTAAGATATGTAAACGAAATTTGTGTCATGCTATCAAGTATTATATCATCTAGTAGACATAATTTGAAGTGTCTTGATTTTTAAAATACTGCATTCTTCTATCCGTACTGAAAATGTGAAAAATGAGCCACTGCAGAAAAGGGATTAATATTGTCATAAGAAAAAAATTAATTAACCTGAAGGCTAACACAGAGTCAGAGCCTAATTTGGAAATTACTGCCCTAGCCATTCTAAGAAAAAATACTGTACTTCAAGTAACTATTTATACATTGGAATATCGGTATGGTTGCTGGGTAGAATCTGAACAACGAACCCTCTAGTCCTGGATTTTGTCTCCTGTTGTGATATTTAGGGTGAAGGGATAAGACAATACATACATCACAATTACAGAAAGATCTAACAACACAGGGAATTTCAATGTAAGTGTTACTGTCAGTAGCTACTAAATATAACTGTAGAATACCACATCATGTCTATCCTTTCTCAAATTCTACATACTTTAGAATTAATGATATGTGTCAAAGAACGCCATCAATTAATTCTAAATGCAACAATTTGGTAATCACCTTGTCACAAAAAAGCATATAGTAAAGTAAAAATTAATTTAAGCACAGCAATTACAAGCATCAGTGTGAAGATGTGAACTACTTTCTAAATGCAAATCAAATTCAGAATATTGTTTTAGTTTCAAAAAAATCAATGGCTGAAATACAGTATGGATGGGCTACACTTTATGCTGTTACACTAAGCAGAACACATAGTTTGCAGATCTACTGAGATATTGAATAAATTGTAAGATTTTTCCAATATGTTATTGCAGAAAAGGTAATTCAAGTACAGTATTTACAGGGAAATCAATGATAAACCATTAGTTTGAGAAAAATGTTTTTCATCAAAATGAGAAATGTATGACTTCAAATAAATTTAAGAAGTTTCTTATTTCTTTCATTATCCTCCTTCTCTATTTTTCAGTCTAGGGAAGACCAATTCTAGATGACAGATAATGAAATTTCTGTATTGGTAAGGGAAAAAAATCCTGTTATCCTTCACTGTATTTGCATAATTACATTGTAGTTTTATCCAGCGTCAGTATATTGCTCAAATTTAATTGCTTGCGCATCTGTATGTTTATATTTGTTAACAGTGTAATAGAAATACATCAGGTGAAGTAATACAGTAAAAAAAAAAAAAAAGGCAACTCTAAAAACCTGATTCTCTGCACTAACGAACTTTAGAGGGTTGAGGAAAGTGACTCTTCCCCTCTTCTGAGCACTCAGAAGGCCACACCTGGAGTACTGTGTCCCATTTTGGGTCTCCCAGTACAGGAAACACACTGAGAAACTGCATTCCAGAAGAGGGCAAATAAGATGCTTATATGAGGGAGCCGGTTCATATAGCTCACAGAAGAGAAGCCTCCGCAGGTGCACAGCAAAAGGATGAAGGGCAACAGTCAAGCTGCAACAAGAAGGAAAATTCCAATTGGCTATTAGGGAAAAAAAAAAAAAATCAAAATGAGGAAGGATAAGCACTTATACAGATTGTCCAGATTCTCCATCTCTGAAGTGTCTCAAAATTCAACTGAAAAAGGCTCTGTGCACTTAGAAGCTGTCTCTGCTCTGAAGAGGAGGTTAGAGTAGATGGTCTCTAAAGGTCCTCTTCAACCAGATTTTTTCTTTGATGCTATAATTTTGCACCTTTGTGAAAGAATGAAAAATATTGCCAATTCAGAATAGCACATAAAAATTACTTTCTTTTAATATTTTATATGAGTCACCATCTTAATCTTTCAAAAACAATGTAAGCAGAGCTATAGTAGTTATTCTTCAAGAATTCACAATACTGAGGTAATACTGTAAGACATGAGCATTTGACAAAACCCAGTTAATTTCTAAGCGGTATTGCCAATATATTCAACTCCTTGTGCTAGTGAACTTTTGAGGGCAGATCGAGGCTTTGGTATGTATCTGACATATAGTACACGCTGATAAACATCAGCATTATACACCTTATTGTAACCGGAAAATAGTAACATTTTAAGGTGCCAATAACACTGTTGTAATTAGATATTAATAATAAGCAGCTATTATAGTATTATTTATACACATATTTCTAGTTACCTTTCCTATTTAACATGAATTTCCAAGAACCCTAAAGCAAGAACACATATGTGAGCAAGAAAGTATCAGGGCTATCTTGAACACTCCTGGAAAAAACATCAATAAGATGCTATGTCTTCAAGAAATGCTTGTCTGCATCTGAAGAAATTTACTATGACATTACAAGAAACAAAACCCTGTAGAATATAAGCAACCTTAAAGAGTGGTCCACGGGTAATCAGGATATCAAGTTAAAGAAACAGGAAAACAAGATGTCAAGGTAATGAAACAGAAACCTTCCATGGAAAAAACCAAATGACCACTGCCGGACTGCGTATATAAGTTCACAAACCCCACTATTAAACTGTGCAAGTAACCCTTTTTTTAAAACTGGATGTGCAGAACAGACCACTCTGATATCATATACTGTAATGCTTCATATGTAAATACCATCTTATTAAAATTAAAGGGGAAAAACATTTCTAATATTTGTACCATGTACTTGGTTGATTCTGGTTACTTGGCCTCAAGGACCGGTTGTAAAATCTGGATGAAAAAGACTTCACAATACCTTTGTGGGATACATCTGAAATACTGTCCAAAATGAACAGATGGTCAAACTAAAGAATAGAGATTAAATACTGTTAAGCTGATCATAGCATGAAGTAGAGCTGGGCAAGATATTTTACCAGAAGAGATGTAAACCCAGATGACTTTTTTTTTTTTAAACAAATTTATGTTTGAACATGTCAAATTAGGCAGCAGAACTCAAACTTTCAAATAAAAAATTCTTTCAAAACAACGCCCCCCCCATTAACTGTTCAATCTGACGTGATGTCTTCCTTGACAGTGTATCTTATTTTTTGAAGAAAAAGAAAGTATAACTTCCACAATTAAGAAAAAAAAATTAACTTTCTTGGTGAGAAAGCAGGAAAAATCTTTTGGGTGCTAAGCTTTAGCTTACTTTGGCAATGTATTAATTTCAACCAAACAAAATTTTATTTATTCTCAGAATTCCATTATGGAGATGGTAAGCACCATCTCTTGATACATTAAGATAGAATTCAGAATACTGTGGCCTACCTAATCAAGAGTTCTACAGACCTGAAAAGTTACAGTGAAGACAGAATAAGCTACAAGTTTAAAAAAAAAAAACAAAACCCACAACAAGACAAATTTTTCTGATTCAGACACAGATCATGGAGAGCTTTTCAATGATAAAGGCCATAAATACATATTTTACATAAAAAACCTAAGATGCAACCAGAATGCTTCTTGTCTTTTGAAGCGAAGATGTGATCATACTCTTCCCTGCCCGCCTTTCAAGCTTTTTTGATTTACAAACACCCTGGGTTCATACAATTTGATTAACGGTTTATTTCTAGATTCATTATTCTCTTGCCAGCAACTGCTTTTACCTAACTGCTTATGATTCCTCCTTACTTGCAACTGAGGTGAAGATTTATTCACTTAAAGCAACATCTTGATTAGCATACAAGCTTCTGCATCAGCCGCCTTTCAACCTTCATCTACATTATGCACAAGCTGGATATGGATACACTAGCCCTGAACTAACCAAGAGCTTGCTATTGTCTTCCAACTGTTTCAACACCTATACTTAACAGCAGTCACTCTGTCAAAAATAACACACTTAGGGATGGAAAACATGTCTAGGCAGGTTACAATAAAACGAAACACTGAACTCCTGCCTATTTTATATGACTGTATGGAAATTAGAGGCAGTAAAATCTATATGGCTTGTTCACAAAAAGATTTCTGTGTCAGTGAAAAGGAAGCATTTCCTCATTTATGTATTTATTTTTTAAAAAGAAAGAAGTTCTGGGTTTAATTCCCAGTTTTCTGCTCTTGTTTAATGCAGGTGACACTCCCTTGAAAGAAATTCCATAACCTCCCCTGTGAAGCTGGATTTTTAAGATGAATCTTCTGCAATCACTTCTGATTATGCAGGACATAAATCTGAAAAAAATGTCACTGGATAGAATTACAATACCATCTCAAAAAATCATTACAGGACCTATTTCAGGGTTGGAATCAAACACAAATTTTAATTGCACATTTTAATTCGGAGTTATGATGCAGAAATCTATTGACTTTTGTATTCCTTGTTTTGGTCACACTGTTTCCTTCATGCTTCATTCAAGGAATATAGGTTCACATATGAGCATAACATCATTTCAGGGCTGGTATGGTTAAAACCATTGCATATATTGGAATCATTTTACTCTTGCACTACTGATCCTTGTAGTCATTTGATCATCTTCTTCCTTCTGTAATACTGCAATCAACATGCAACATCCTAATGGTCTAATTAAGCAATGATGACTCAGGCAGGAGTCTTCCTGGGGATTAATGACCACTTGGGAGGAGCTGATGTCCCAAAATATAGCCTAGGGCCATTAACTTCATTTGTTCATTAATCTTTAGGAAATGCTTCGTGATGAGGTTGCTACCTCTATTACAAGACTGAAGAATTAAACATATAGATATTTTAATTTTCTCATATTTTAGTTAGCACATCAGACATTCCTAGAGGATGTAATGATCCATACAACTCTTTAAATTGTGTTTCATGATTGTGTTGTTTGTAATTCAGGATTTTAAAATAGGAAGTGTAAAAACTTGCATAATTAAAACTTCAAGATGAGAAAATAAAATATTCAAAATCTGAATAAAGATGTTGCGGTGGAGTACTCAAGAACCACAGAAGTATATACAGATGTGTATTTGGGCAAAGAGGGTTACTAACAACACAGATACAACTTGCTCCTGGTACTAGATGAAGAGTACAAAAATGGATAGAGAGACATTAAGGAGTCTTCTCATGACCCTCAACCCTCACCTTCATATCAAGGCTAAGCAAGCTTAATTTCTTATTTCTAACAGTCCCATCAATGTCACCCTGATCACTGAATTAATTTATTTACCCTTAATTTTGTGTTCCGGTCTGACTTGAAAGTTATGAACATTTACAGAATGTATCTTCTTCCATGGGTGAAGGTAGTAAGAACATGAGTAGTTTTACCACCCCAGTTTGGAAAACAAGTGGTTCTTTCAATTTTTCAAAATAGGATTTGAGAATTCCCACTCCAAAAGAAAGTTAGAAATTCCAAAACACTTTTACTGCATTGGACGTGAAGCATCAAAAATCCCTGCTGAAGACAAATTCCAAAATATAATTTTAAACAACTCAGATGATATCTCATTTGAACTTTATTCTAAATAACATGGATGAATCTTGTAAGTTAGAAAGCCAACAGTCTTAGTTCAAAGTTCTTAGCCACACAATTCTGAGTTTAAAATCCCGATTTCTAAGCCTAAACCCAAGCCAATAATTATCAGATCTTGCTGTGAAGACCGAGAGCTTGAAACTGTAAATTACTGACTGACCTTGGAGGGTCTCAGGGTTTGGGGATTCTGGACTGTAAATTCTTTTCATGATGAACTCTAGGGAGGTGGAAGAGTTGTTGAATCTTCTATGCAAGTAAATTTACCAAAAGAAAAGCATTTCTAAATAACATGTTCATTTTACAAATATTAAAACTGAAAAATTTTGAGCAGCACTATCAATAACTTTAATAATACCAGACCTTCATATAAAAAGCCTGTTTTGACAATTAAGCAAACAAACATCAATGATGTGAAAGTATTCTGCTAGCTGTCTGGGCATCTATGTGTTTCAGTCTGAAAAATACAGATTTCATCCAAAGTCATGGAAATTAAATAGACTCTCGAAAAGTCAGTGGTTTTTTGAATACGGCATTAAATGAGAACAATATTCAAGTGTATGTTTTATCCTCAGAGTACTAAATTATTACAGCTAAAAGGAGAATGTTTTCTGTGTATCGGGCTTCCACTGTATAACTGCTAAACACCCTCTTGCTCAAGCAAATAGGAAAAATAATAACATTATTTTACACAGGAGAGAATATAAAGAGAAGATAAGCTCCATGTAATCAATATGGTCACAACACTGCTGACAATTTCTTTTCTTTCTATTGTTCTTCTGTCAGACACCTTCTGACATGCTAACAATGTTCTTGGTTACAATGCGAAAAAAAATCCCTTATTCAGAGCAGCATATATTTCTGTGTAACATAATCTGCTGGTAGAAGAGGAGACATTAAGACTAGAATTTTCACTGGAGATTTAGGTAACTTCGTGACAAAATTCATCAAGATTAAACAGGTGATTATTCGGTTACACGTCTGTGAACATGTCACCACCATTGCCACCACCATTGCCTCTCACTGATGTCTTAAATACATTTGCCAGCTTGCACAATGTGTGTGCTCCTGCTTTTTAGCCATAGCACTTAAATTGGAATGATGAGCAGAGACTTTAAAAGGTAGCTGTCAATCCTGGATTACAGAGCAAACACTGTTCTATGAGGCTCAGAAGGATCCCAACTAGTATGTGTTTTGTAGTTTGATGCAAACCTGGAAATACTCCAGTTTTTCAAGCACTTAGTAGACTTTTTCAAAGATGTCTCACTGTTTACTTGAATTAAAGTGAACTTTACAGAATATGACTGAGAGCACCATAAAACAGCAGAATTATTTGGCTCTTAGCTTACTTTTACAGTTGCCTAATATCTAGGCATAGCATTAACAAAGACGACTGTACACTCGAAGTATTCTATTTAACTAATAAAACAAAGGAAATTAGCAAGGCATAATTAGCTCCAGCCTTACTCACGGTAAGAAAAGGCAATGAAAAGCTATTATTTCAAATGTGGAAAATCGAAAAGGTGATTTTATAGCACATCAGGTGACATCATTACTCTCTCCAGATAAATGTCTAAGTGTTTGCCACATTAATGAGCCACAGGATAAAAACGCTTCTCCAGGCTCTATGGAAAGATCAATACGGAGAAGAGATGTTGTACAGGCTCTTTGTTTCCCTTTTGGGGAACCAATCAATTGACTTCAGAAGAACAACAGTCAAGTTTTGGCAAAGCAGCTTCACACAAGCTTCAAAACCATCATGAACACTGCAAGTACATTACAGGTACCGCACATGTGTCAGGCAAACTATTCTGGATATGTAATGTAAGAAATTATTAAAAGAGAGACAACTGCTTGCAAAACTTTTTTTTTTTTTAAGTTATGTCTCCTATAACAACCTAATGTGAAGATTTAGTTTTTAAAAAATTGTTGTGTTTCACTGTAATGATGAAAGTGAATATATTAATCTTTCAGAGCTGTTAAGAGTCTCCCAGCATTTCACAATTGTAGTTGTAAAGTCTTGGGAAGAAATGGCTTAGATGAACTATTGGGAATGTAGTTTTCCCTATTACAAGGAGCCTTCCAAGACAATTCTTTTGAAGATTTTATTCACACTCTCCACATTGAGCCACAAGTACATTTTAAGTCATTATTTATTTCCAGTGGTGCACAAAACTGGGATTCTGCCCTAATGAATGATACAATAGATCACAGAATCAAGTAATGGTTTGGGTTGGAAGGGACCTTCAAGATCATCTAGTTCCAACCCCCCTGACATGGGCAGGGACATCTCCCACTAGACCAGGTTGCTCAAAGCCCTATCCAACCTGGCCTTGAACACCTCCAGGGACGGGGCATCCACAGCTTCTCCAGGCAACCTGTGCCAGTGACTCACCACCCTCATACATAGTGAAGAATTTCTTCCCTGTATCTGATCTAAATCTACCTTCTTTCAGTTAAAAGTGTTACCCCTCGTCCTGTCACTACACTCCCTGATAAAGAGTCCCTCCTCATCTTTCCTGTAGGCCTCGTTTAGGTACTGGAAGGCTGCTATAAAGTCTCCCCGGAGCCTTCTCTTCTCCAGGCTGAACAACCCCAACTCTCTCAGCCTGTCTTCATAGGAGAGGTGCTCCAGCCCTCTGATCATCTTCGTGGCTCTCCTCTGGACTCGCTCCAACAGGTCCATGTCCTTCTTATGCTGGGGCCCCCAGACCTGGATGCAGTATTCCAGGTGGGGTCTCACGAGAATGGAGAATGGCAGAATCACCTCCCTCGACCTGCTGGCCATGCTTCTTTGGATGCAGCCCAGGATGCTGTTGGCTTTCTGGGCTGCGAGCGCACATTGCTGGCTCATGTTGAGCTTCTCATCAACCAATACCCCCAAGTCCTTCTCCTCGGGGCTGTTCTCAATCCATTCTCCACCCAGACTGTATTTGTGCTTAGGATTGCCCCGACCCACATGCAGGACCTTGCACTTGGCCCTGTTGAAGAACTTCATGAGGTTGCCAAAGGTCCACCTCTCAAGCCTGTCCAGGTCCCTCTGGATGGCATGCCTTCCCTCCAGCAGGTCAACCACTCCACACAGCTTCATGTTGTCAGCAAACTTGCTGAGGGTGCACTCAATCCCACTGTCCATGTTGCCAACAAAGATGTTAAACAGCACCGTACCCAATAGCGACCCATGAGGAATGCCACTCATCACTGGTCGCCACTTGGACACCGAGCCATTGACCACAACTCTTTGAGTGCAGCCTATCCAGCCAATTCCTTATCCACCAAGTGGTCCAACCGTCAATTCCGTGTCTCTCCAATTTACAAACAAGGATTTTGTGTGGGACAGCTTCAAATGTTTTGCACAAGGCCAGGTAGATGATTTCAGTTGCTCTTCCCTCATCCACCAATGCTTTAACCCCCTCATAGAAGGCCACCAAATTTGTCAGACATAATTTTCCTTTAGTGAAGCCATGCTGGCTGTCACCAATCACCTCCATATTTTTCATGTGCCTTCACAGAGTTTCCAGGATGATCTGCTCCATGATCTCTCCAGGGACAGAGCTGACACTGACCGGCCTGTAGTTCCCCAGGTATTCCTTTTTTCTCTTTTTAAAAATGGGGGTTATGTTTCCCTTTTCCAGTCAGGGGGAACTTCACCTGACTGCCATGACTTCTCAGATGTGATGGATAGTGGCTTAGCAACTTCATCTGCCAGTTCCCTCAGGACCCGCGGATGCATCTCATCAGGTCCCATGGACTTGTGCACCTTCAGGTTCCTTAGATGGTCTTGAACCTGATCTTCTCCCTACAGTGGGTCTCTCCCGTTTCCTTCTAGAGAGGGAACTACGTTTTCCTTAGTCTTCCTTTTACCGCTGACATACCTGTAGAAGCTTTTCATGTTGCCCTTGATGTCCCTGGCCAGATTTGATTCTATCAGGGCTGTAGCTTTCCTAACCCAATTTCTCTGTATTCCTCCCAGGCTACCCGCCCTTGCTTTCACCCTCTGTAGGCTTCCTTTCTGAATTTGAGTTTGTCCAGGAGCTCCTTGGTCACCCATGCAGGCCTCCTGGCGTTTTTGCCTGACTTCCTCTTTGTTGGGATGCATCGCTCCTGTGCTTGGAGGAGGTGATCCCCTTGACTATTAAGCAGCTTTCTTGGGCCCCTCTTCCCTCCAGGGCTTTATGCCAAGGCACTCTACCAAGCAGGTCCCTGAAGAGGCCAAAATCTGCCCTCCTGAAGCCCAGGCCAGTGAGCTTGCTGTGCGCCCTCCTTGCTGCCCTAAGGATCTTGAACTCCACCATCTCATGATCACTGCAGCCAAGGCTGCCCTTGAGCTTCACATTCCCCAGCAGCCCCTCCTTGTTGGTGAGAACAAGGTCCAGCATAGCATCTCTCCTGGTTGGCTCCTCTATCATTTGGAGAAGGAAGTTATCATGGATGCATTCCAGGAACCTGCTGGATTGCTTATTTCCTGCTGTGTTGTCCCTCCAACAGATATCGGGGTGGTTGAAGTCCCCCATAAGGACCAAGGCTTGTGAATGTGAGGCTGCTCCTGTCTGTCTGTAGAGGGCCTCATCCACTTGGTCTTCCTGGTCAGGTGGCCTGTAGCAGACCCCCACTGTAATGTCACCTGTCCCTGCCCTCCCTTTAATCCTGACCCATAAGCTCCTCATTCAGCTCCTCATTCATCCCCAGGTGGAGCCCCATACACTCCAGCTGGTCCTTGACATAAAGGGTGACACCCCCTCCTCATCTGCCCTGACTGTCCTTCTTAAAGAGCTTGTCTCCTTCCATTCCAACACTCCAGTCACAGGAGCCATCCCACCACGTCTTTGTGATGCCAGTAAGATCATAGCCCTGCAGGCGTGCGCACGTCTCTAGCTCCTCTTGTTCATTCCCCATGCTACCTGTGTTTGCACAGAGGCATTTAAGGTGGGCCCCTGATGAAGCTGACTTACTGGCTGGAGTGTCTGGAATTCCTTTGTGCTGTACTTCAGGTGCTCTCCTGCTGACCTGTGATCTTTCTCCAGGCTGTGGGCATCTGTTGCTGGCACTGGCATCAAACTGGTAGGAGTGGGATGGACTGAGGTTCCCCTCCCCCAGCAACTCTAGTTTAAAGCCCTCTTCACCAGCTTGGCAAGCCTCTGACCAGAGATGCTCTTCCCCTTCTCTGACAGATGGACCCCGTCAGCCCCCAGTAGACCAACTTTCTCAAAGCAAGTCCCATGGTTTAAGTAGCCAAACCACTGGCTGTGGCACCAGCCCTGTAGCCATTTGTTGACCCATCAGATTCAACTGGCCCTTTCAAAGCCCTTCTCTTTGACCAGGAGGATTGATGAAAAAACTACCTGCACTCCAGACTCCCTTACTGCTGCTCCCAGGGCTCTGTAATCCTTCTTGATACTCCTCAGACTACTCCTGGCGATATCACTGGTGCCCACATGAAACAACAGCAGCAGATAAGTCAGTGAACTGTATGAGGCATGGTAGTCTCTCAGTGACATCCCTGATACGAGTCCCCAGCAAGGAGCACAAGTCTCTAAGGAGCGTATCAGGTTGGCAAATGGGTGGCTCTGTACCTCTCGGAAGAGAGTCGCCTGCTACTATCGCCCGTCACCTTTTCTTAGTTGCGCTGGTTGTTATACAGGGAGCAGATTGGGCTGCCTTACTCAGCTTCAGTCTCTCTCCCGATCTGACAGGTCTTTCTTTTTCAGTCTGCAGAGCAGTGAAGTGGTTCTGCAAGGGCACTTCAGGGAAAGTCTCTTCCTCCTGCTGGTCCTTGCTGTTGCTTCCATTCTTCCACATTATTGGCCCCTCTCCCTTATGTATGTGCCAGTCGGGGAGCTCTTGGCTCTTTGGCTGTGGGTTGTGGGTCCACTGCAGGCTGCGCTTGGAACCCGCTATCTAACTCCTTCTCAGCCCCTCTGACATCATTCAGCCTTCTCACCACCTCCTGCCGTTCAGCCACCTGCTGCAGGATGTCCTCCACCTGGGCATACCTTTTGCAGGCAGGTCTGCCACCTATCCCTGCCCCAGGAGACAGGTCCAGGCACCTCCTGCAGTCTGAGGTCTGCACAGCAGCCTCCCCTTTCAGCAGCTCAGTCTGGCTGGAGGCATCGTCCACCGCTGGGTAGATCGTGCAGATCCCCCAGCCAGAGCTGCAGCCTTTGCTCTCCAAGTGCACTCCATTCTGCCTTGAGGGTCAGGTAGGATGAGTGCCCCTGACCTACGCAGACCGTCACAGAACGGTGCCCGCTTGCTGGGTTACATGTACTTCAACTCTCCCACTCTGCCAGTGGAATGCCCCTCCTCCAAAGAGGTGCCCTTCTGCGCAAACTGCTGCACCAAGCCCTGGCCGACACCCCGCACCCTGACTGCTCGACCAGCTGCTCAGAGCCACTAGGTCCTGGGGGGGCTCTGCGCTCCCCTGGGGGAGCTGATTGCCATGGCAATGTCAGAAGAAAATGAGTAAATAAAATATCACAAACCACACCACTTTGTTGACCTGAACTGGATACAGATCCAATGATAGTAAGAGATGAGGGACTGTACTGGCAGGGAGATTGGCCTTTTTCAATAATACTCTGTAGTCACCCTACAACTGTGGAACAATCAAGAAAAGCTGGGTTGCACCATGTGCTTGCTCTTAGCATCAGTAATGGACAAAAGATGAAAATGTTCTGCCTATTTTCTTTCTTTTGTAGGCTTTCAAAACTACAAAGACAGACATCAAAAAAAAAAATCTCAGAAGGGATTTACAGTTTCTATACAAATGGTTCCTCAATAATCCCTGTCCTGAAATGTTTAAAATACATACATGGCAAATCAACACTCAACAAAACCAATGGGATTATTCTGCCAGCTAGCCCTCACCCAAGTCAAATAGTTCCAGTTTGCAACCATGGAGCAGCTGCCCCCGGTGAATCTGACAAAATGAGTATGTGCCACTGCCTCCCCTTAGTGTTCACTGAAAAATACCTCACTCTTTCTTCCCTGGCCTTACGAGCTCACCGAGCAGAACCTAATGAGCCTGCTGCTAACCTTTTTAGTATGCCCAAAAGAGAGAGATGCTGCGACATAACTCACATTCAGGTGCAGGCTCAACATTATCAATAACACAGTATAGATGCATAATTTTTTCAATTCTCTGATAATAAAAGATAATCTGATACTAAAGAGTGGTTTAAAACCAGAATGAAAACAAGTCATTTTAATCAACTGTAACCACATTCAGAAAATGTGAGGATATTTCACTGTAATTATTATTTTTGGAATTGCAATGGTCACAGTTCATGCTGCTTATCTTAAATGGTATTTTGTATCCTCCGAGGCCCTTTAAGCAGAAAATACTTGGCTATAGAAAAGGTTTATTGTTAAACTGCTATGGTTGTTCTTCTTATTAATCCACTCTCATTTGCTTTTTCCAAGTGCAATAATACTTTTGATTTCAAGGGTCACATTCAAATGCCACTATCCCAAGGACTAAGTGGAGAAAATTTAAGCACAGGCCAACATCTCGCTGGGATTTGCAGAACCTTCTGTAAAGTAAATAAGGCCCTTGTGGCTTATCAGTCGTTGGTGTATTCAGCTCCCTAAACGAAGAGAATTGAGGGGATTAGTTAGAGGAGAAATGAAATGTACCTAATTAATTCCCCAGATCCCTGCAGATTATATGGCATGTTTGGAACAGCAGGAAATTGTGACTGAAATTAAAAATGCATACCTACAGCAGCGAGGCTGAAAAATGCAGCCTTTTCCCTATTACTGCAATATCATTATTACTAAGAGCTATTATATTTTAGATTTTTTTATCATTTTATAAAAAGTGTTCCTGTGTTACGCTCTTTTTTAAAATATATTTTTAATACAGAGCTGAGAATTCTAAGTCTCTGACAAGCAGAAGAGAAAAGCAATGTTGGGAAATTGATATTATTTATCCTTGTAAATTTGTGATGTTTTAACTTTGTACTGTTTGCTTCTCCCCTCTCTCCCATGCTCCATTTTTCTCTGACTCTTCATCCATTACATAAAATAGCAACAAGATAAGACTTTATATGCTACTCTCAGTGACACAGACATAAACTTGGAAAACTCAGGGGAGCCTAAAAGACTACCTGGATTTAAGTAAGGGCAGGAGAAAAGCAGAATAAAACTTGAGATTTCTGGGAGAAAAGAGGGAAAAGGTAAATAAAAAAGACTAGTTCTAACAAAAGAAAAATGAAGGCAGTTGCAATTTATGAAAGTCATTCTATCCCACTTTGGAAGAACTGCCTTAGTTGCCTCTACATAGTCTCACTTTATAGCAGAAAAGAAAAAAAAAAAAGTGCTGTTTATGGAGCAAATTACAGAACTTTTCAAAAATTACCTTCAGGAGAAGATTACATAAAGATTTCTCTAAATTTATGTTAACATCTTCAGAGTTCTGCTGTTATATATCTTTTCAAACCACATAAACAGAAACTAATATATGTATTTCTGCAGTTTCAGTCATTTTTATTGGAACTTTTGCCAGGTGCTTCTGCCTGTGTCCTGATTATAGGTTTTTCATGTTTTCCTAATAAGGAGTATAAATAACTAACTTTCCTTGTTTGTCCATCCTCTTTTGTGAACCTCTCACATACTCTCATCTATGGAACTGACTAGCCACTAGGGATGAAGGTTATTTTTCTGTGGGAGCCCTGTATAATACCATTGTCAGTAAGTAGAAAGATTTAAAAGTAGAATTTAAAAAAAAGGGGTCTTAACAGCAAAAGAGGAACCTCTACACTCCTTTC
Organism: Burhinus oedicnemus; assembly: GCA_008921705.1. NCBI lineage: Eukaryota > Metazoa > Chordata > Aves > Charadriiformes > Burhinidae > Burhinus > Burhinus oedicnemus. Next base: position 1,765,660 of record VFFE01007664.1, on the reverse strand, counting down.
ACAGATAAACTATGTGACAGCATGGAGAAGGGATGAAGAATGTAAAAAGAGTTAGCTCTGGAAAACGTTAAGAGAAGTAGTCACAGACAGACAGGAAATCAAGTGCTTTTTCATACATCCTGTAAACAAGAAAGGTAGTCTGAACTGACCACAGAGAAGGACAGACAGGAATTCAACAAAGCCAGTACTGTGTGAAAATCACTCAACTACATCAGTTCCCATAGGACAAAATGATTCAATTTGCAACCAATCAATCATTTGGCATAATAATGGAAGTAAATACATCATAATAGAGGGCTGTCACAGGATCAATGTCTTCTACTTTGGAAATAAACATTTTGGGATTGCTCCATTATTTATTTTCCATGAAACAGATAATTATAAAATAAATAATTGGTTTTATTATGTCATTTATGTGGCAGCAGGAAACCATTACTTGGAGACATTCTATTTCAACAGCATTATTTCTAAAGAAAAAAAGGCTGAATACTTGTGGATCTGTCTGTCACACATTCCATTTACTTAAAGAAGAGCCACTGACTGACAACAAGTAATGCCATTTTAAGGGAAATCAAAAGGCAGTAAACTAATCCTCTGCAGTTGTCTTCATCTGCAGATTTCTGGACTTTTGGTATTTTAGAATGGTATTGCTCACATAAGACCTACACGCTTTTTAAAAAGATCTCAAAATTTACAGTTAAAAAGCTACTTATATTTTGCACCTCAACTAAAGCTTGCTGTGGGGTAGAAAGATATCTGTTGAGATATTTTTTATAAAGATGATAGATTAAGTATTTGATTTCAAATGTCAACAAAAATACAGAAAACCCATACTACTGAAAATCCTTCTGTCCTCCTATGTTTCCTTTCACTAGTACTACTATAGTTCAGCAGTTTCAATTCCATGAAATGCATGACTGCATTGTCTCCATTTTGGAGAAATACTGAATTATTTTAAATCTTTTTTCCTCAATTTGACACCTGAATAAACTGAAAAATCACCTGTTAGATTAATTAAAAACTGTCAAATGCGATCAGATTTCACATGCTACTCAGATGTTCCAAGAGATAAAAATTCTAACTCAATTTTATAACTCAATTCAAATTAAACTGAAACTCAGTACATCTCAAAAAGTTCAAGAAACTCAGGTATCGTGCCTAAGCCAATAGATCAGGAAGGAAAAGTATGTGGTCCTGCCTATAACAACCTCTCGCCAGTGGCAGACAGAACCCAGAAAAGATTGACCTATTGTAAGAGATGGAGTTATCAGTGAAATTCCTTGGAAATGAAATTCTTAGCTTTGGTTTGCTCCAGTTTGGGGTAGAAGTCTGGATTCTATGCTATGATTCAGGTTTTGGCAGATAATGCCTTTCAGTTCACCTTTAGTTTCATCATTTTTAGTTAGTACTGTTCATATAATGAGACAGGCTAGCAATTTTCGTACACCTCCAGATCTTCTCAATTAACTGCTTGCAGAAACTTGTTTAAGCATCTGCTTAGCTCTCATAAAGCACCTGAAAGACATACCAGGTTGAGCCAACCATCTACTAGAAATCTGCATAATATTTTAACAGTGCAAATGTTTCCAAAGGGAAATATATGTAGTATGACCAAAGTATTATGCAAATTTTGTTTTTACAGTGATTTAGCCCTGCCATAATATCTTATGCCATTATACAAGCAGTGCATTAAGCCATGTCATTGCTGACAAAAGCAGGCAGGAGCTGGACCAGATATCCTGCAGCCTCAGCCTGAATGTATGGATGCCTTAGGGGCACACTACCTATTAATTTAAAATTCTGAAACTAATTATGTATGTCAGGGTGACCTCTTTCTAATCTACATTCATCACAGAACACAAGCTTTCTGTCTCCGTTGTTCCCATAATAAAATAGCTGTTGATAGACTTATATAATTGACTGTATCTGAAGTGGACTCATACCATGGTGCTACATTCAAATTGTATGTAATCCCAGCTGAATAAAGATAAGCAAAAATAATCCAACTATCTCAAGTAATTAACTTCTAAGGTTTCATAATAACATTGGAAAAAAATTATTACCCATGATCTTAAAAACAATGCTGCAGAGCATATAGAAGTCACATTCATTGCCGAGCTACCAAGAAATTATATGCAACATTTAAAGATGCATGTGGCAGAAGATATATTCACTTCTATCTATTTATCCCACACATAGCTTGACATGTTAGAGACACAATGATGACATACGCACCTATACCTAGGAAGGCCCCTGAACTTAACACTGGGATTTTCAGAGGTGCCTAAAAGAATCAAGTACCTCATTCTCACTGAATTCTAAAGGAAGCAGAAAAGAAAATCCCAGATAACATTTCAATAACAGGAGAATTTTGCTAGAGCATGCATCTTCCACTGGACCTCTACACGCATTACGATGAAAAATACACAGAAAAAAGAGCTGCTGTTGCCTACCTTGGAGAACTCCTTGGAGTTGCTCTTAATCACATTATTTAAGAGAGGGCAGACTTACAAACAGTCCATTTATATGCCTAGCCCAGAATACTAACATGATGAAATCCCAACATCCTCAGGTACCTTTTCTTTGGTACTGTGATTTTCAGTGAGGCTTGTGATTGAAGGAATTCCCAGTGACTTTAAAATAATTCAGGCAGTGCTTCTGAAAGCATCCAGCTCTGTACATTTGCTCACTTGGTGAGTGGTCCCACAATCTTAAGCCAAGCTACTCAGATACATGTAAGTCTTCATAGGACCATGTTTCTACTGAAGTGAAGAGCTTAAAAAGGCAGCAGGAAAAGAAAAGGAAAAAAAAAAACCCCAACAAAAAACCAAACTTCACTGTATTGCATGTTTGAACAGCAAGATGAAATTGAAATATCATCATTAAACAAAGACTGATCTCTGAGATATCCTAGCCCAACAAGCACATGTACTCCAAGGAGACCTCAAAGCTGCAATACAGACTGAGGTACAGAATACAATAAGCAATCAACAAAGCAAACCTCATAGTAATAATACCGGGAGACATGACAGATACATCTTTTTTGAGGTATATTGAATTTCTAGTGTTCAAGAACAGGGAGTTTATTGAGGCAAGAATTCATCTGCTTTTTCTGTTAGAAATTATGAGTATAGCTACACTGCAGAAAACTGGAATCACACATTAAAAGATGTGAGCAAGATTCAGCATAAAAGTAAAAAATACGTTTATACTTGGAAATGAATATTAACTTCTATTGCAAGGAGTGCATCACATGTCTTTTAAAAATCACAAAGGCAGTCTGTTCTGTATAAATGAGTTGCAATGACGAGAGGAGGCGAAGGTAAATGAATTAACCGATTTGTGTGACATTATACCACAAATATTTGACTTATTCAGTTGAAAACATTAATTTAACATTTAATCATCAGTTAAAAACATTAGCATTTTCAATAAATAGGTCAACGTGAGCTCCTATGATAAATCTCTGAGCTATAACTGTAAAAAAGCTACACGCTTGAACCAAACCAAAGCTTTGCCGCTTCTATGTGTATCTTATTCCCCAAATCAATTCTACTCTGCAGTAACATTACGCAGTTTACAGTCTGTTTACAGCCTGATTTTTCCCAATACTTATTTATGCTAATAACTAAATATTTAGACTTAATGTTTCACTGAAACACATTCATTTGCACAGTGGAGTGCCCCATTAGAACCCACCTCCTCTGGAAATGACGGACACTCAGCATTTTAAAAGCTTCATGCTTTTCTAGAAGAGACACTTAAATATGTTATTTGGCTCAACAAAACAGCAGCTGGATGAAGTTCTATGGTATCTGACACAGAGCATACTAGATGGTCTAAGAGTCAGCTTTGGCACAATCTAGCCCACAGCTACGAAAGAACTCCTATAGGGAGAAGGATTCATCTGTGTAAGGATAGGACAGAACAGTATAGCATAGCACAGAACATCTTCCTGTCATTCTTAACCTGAGGACTCCTATCACCTGCCTGAGCCTCCCCCAGCCCCAGTCAAACCAATTATTAAATCAGAGGTAACTACAGGACCTCGGCGCGGTAACAGAGAAAAAACTACTAAAACAACTCCATTTGACCCAATACAAATGGCCAATTTACAAGATCGCTACAGCCGTAAACACGAAAAAACTGAAACAATATGAGCTCTCCACAGCTTTTACAAAAGCTGCCTGTATCCAGGCTATGCATGAATGCACCCCTACTGATTCTCCTGTTACAGCACCTGTAACTCCTGCTATGCTTAAACCGTTAATAAAAGGAACTCCTCCTGCACTTGAACCTTTCCTTATTGCAAAAAGAGATGAGATCCATAGAAACTTAAATCTTAATGAATTAATAGATTTTGCACATACCATAAAAGAGGGTGAGGACAAAGAGGGCGATGAGGAAAGTGAACCAAGCCACAGAGAAGTCCCCACCTGGGCAATGTTAATGCATGAAATTATTAATCATCTGCGAGAAATGGGATGGGATGAAATTCCCAGTGAAACAAAAAATACAGGTTGCGCTGTTAGGCGAATTTGGTAATCACATCAAAACAGATCTCAAGAAACAAAACTCTCCGACCAACAATTAAAGGGCCAGGAGTGGAGAAATGAATAATGGAAACAAGCACTGGCGCTAGGAATTCCTAGAGCCGCGATCCAGAGACAACCTACTAGCATTATTCTGAGTCTAATTCAAGCATTCCAACGTGACCATCCAAGCTCCAACTCCTACTCCTGCATCGCAGGCTCCTAGAGAGAAAAATTAACCCTTTCTCCCCTTATAGAGATCAGTAACAAAACATAAACCCAAAAAAAACCCCCAATAGTGACTGGACCTGCCTGTCTGGCAGGTAGAAGCTTATCAATGGCTAAATGAAAATGGCCCTTACATTTTAATTCCAGTTAGTCCTTGAAAGCAATTAATAAAATTTTTGATCAATACTGGAGTGCAAATGTCAATTATTACACAACAGGTAGCTGACAAGCTAGGCATACGACCTGGACGGCAAACAGTTAAAATTACTAGAGTTAAGGGAACTTGTGCTGTGTGCTAAACTGCAAAAGCTTACTCCTGTCTCCCTGGTGAAAAGCGTATGACATATCCTGCTGCATAAAAGGGGTAACCTGTCCAGTCTTCCCCACCAAGACAGTTCTTTCTTTTCTTTCTCTTTGACAGGTTGGGATAACTTTCATTGAATGGCACAACCCCGAGCCATTCCAGGAGAGAAAATACAAATTGGGTGCCGAGTAATCAGTGGATCCATGTATCATAAGCCAACCAAAACTAAAATATCTTAACAATTTTACCTTTATCAAACCTGTGATTGCATTTTGCGTTTGGGGTCATAAAAACACAGATTTACTATTTGATTTCACAATTGACACACATGACATGTGGGACTTATGCACAATGGGATGGCCCTGGACCCATGCTCATATAGGCTATAATGGATACGCACCCCACACCTACCCTGCCAAATCTCTGAATTTGTCTGTAGTGGTGTTACACAATAACTTTGCCTTGCCTAGACGAAAATGGATTATAAAAGATGAAGATAAAGATTGGCAAATTCCATCTCTAAAAGGGACAAGTGGAGACACCATTTCAATAGGATGCCGAACTGAAAACCATACTGAGTGTACAACAGCTCTACACATTACTGTAGAATATATTGGAAATAAAGTCCAACATGATTTTTATCATGCACATGTTTGTCCTCATGGACACGAATGTTGGTATATATTTACCCTATCTCACTCAGTATTCATAACATGTTTCTGGGCTGACCTCAACTTCCATTTCAGTCTGGCCTTCCATGTTAAACTTGAAATTCAACAACCAACTTTAACACCTCGGCCTCCTATTAAACCGTCTCCTCACCTTTATAACACAGGTCCCTACATAATTAAAAATACAGGACAACAGCGAGTTCTCTTTAACCCCAATTGGTCCCTAAAAAGAGTGGAACTAGTGCTGCACATTAATATGTCAGCAATTAGATCAGACTGTTCTACCTTTTTGGGAGTTGCTCACACTGGCTGGCTAGCATGGTTACATGGACGATCTTTTGACAGCAATCGATCCCAACGCATATGATGGGACACCGCTGGGTTACTGGGGACAGGACTAGGAGTACTGAATAGCATAGATGCTGAAGTCCTAATGAACAAACTAACTGCTACTACCGATGATCTAACCAAATTAGAACGCCCACTAAAGTCATCTTTATCAGCTCTGGGAGCAAGCCAATGGCTCCTATCAGACATTTTACCTCATTGGGAACAAATTGAAGAAAGTGACCATCAGTTAATTGTAAAAGCCCTAGGAGCAACCCAAGGTAACACCTCTCTTGCCTTGAGTTGTATCCAAGCTCAATTGTGGATACAGTCTGTAGTAGCAGCCATTATTAGAGAAGAAGGAGGAACCTTACCCACTGAAATTCGTAAATTAATTTGGGACAACGCCTCAGAATTTGAAAAGGAGTTTCAATCATGGTGGCAATTAATCAACTTCACTTATCACACAGAAAGTGATAAGATTGTTGCCTTCGTCCTCACCATACACAATGCTTCGTTGTACACTATATACCCAATCGTTGCGTTAGGCTTGAATCACAATGGAACCATACTCTATCCTTTAGAGCATAGAGTGTGGGCCCCTCAAAATGTGGAAGAGTGGCAAACAATTGATGTCAATGCATGCACTGTGAGAGAACAACAAGCTTTCATTTGTGAAAGCAACACTCTTGAAGCTCAAGACATCTGTTTAGACACAGAACAAAACATCTGCCACTTTGAAATCCATCCAAATGAAACTTCTGAAACTGTAGTCATATATATTGGAAAAGGATGTGTTTGCAAGCGAACATTATGTAAATCTCTATTGATAGATGATCTTGCTTATAAGATAACCAATCAGCTCAACTTATGTGTGTGCAACTTTTCGACGATTATTGGTTGCGATTTCAATTTCTCTGTACCAATAACCACTCACAATGATTTGTCCTTTTATTACATGCTATATCACGAGCTACAACCCACACCTATTGGGATGAATCTAACCACAATCCAACAACTCCTTCACCACCCTGACTTAATCAATCTTCTACAACAAGCACGAGAGACTGGACAAAAGACTCTCATCACAGTCCACCGAGACATTGAAGAAATACATCGAGTGCTAATAAGAGTCAAGGCAGATGGAGAACACCAATGGTGGGAAGTCCTGTTTGGATGGTCTCCAACAGCAACTGGAATACTAAATCTGGCATTACATCCTATCGTAATCTTATTGATTGCTGTTATACTATGCTTGGTGTTAAATATTGTCTTATATATTGTTGTTTGGAGGATGGCTAAGCAAACTGCATTTTTGCAGAAATTTCCCCGCATATATAATGTCACTTAACCACGATAAAGCTAGGAGAGACCAGTCAAACATAAAATTTCCCTCAAAATTATAATTGGATTATGACATTCCCTGTTTATAGGCATAGAGGCAAGAGGCAACCACACTGCCACTCTATGGACGAGATAAATTGACTTTAGTCATGGGGCGGATTGTGGTGGTGCAACCCCCTCTGCCACTCTCAAGCCTCTCGATATTTGGCGTGATTCCCTCCCCATCTGGGCCACATAATAATACCATGACCAGAACAATACATAATGGTCTAACATTAAAGGAAGAAAGGGTGGAGAGCAATGGACTAGAACACTACGGCAACCCCTTAGTGTACCTGGTTCTCATGGCTCCTACCATTTGAAGATAATAGCTATAATCGATCACTCCTGACAACATATGGATCATGGCCACAGAGGTGGGGGGGTACCAGGACCACAAGTCCTAACAAGTCCTGGGCTTGTGTAACTGATGGAAAGTACTGGACTATTCCATTGTCTAAGCTGAGCTGGAGTGGAAAAGTACCTGACAAAAGTCAATTATCTCGGATCCTATAAGTAGCGATTCTAGAGAAGACCCTTTGAGCTCTTCTGGATCGCAGCAGGCTGTGGCCAGTACCTCCCCTGAGTCGGGACGCTGTCTCAGGCAAACTTCACAAAGACTAAGGACCAGGGCGAGACGATCCTTCTTGAGCCTCAATTACTGCCCATTGAGGAATGCCGATGCATTGTGTATTTACTCTAGCTCAGAAGGGAAATTTTAACTATAGACTAGCCTCTCTTTCCATCCACCTCTCCATTTATATGTTTGTATGCATTAGCTTTATGGATGTGGATGTTCTTCCATTTTCCGTGCATGTGTAGGAGTTAAAAGGGGTACCCGCCAACTCAATAAGTCGTGCGATATTAAGAGATCTTCAATCTCAGCAGTTATAAACGGCGGTGTGTGCGTGTTTGTGTAAGTGTGTGTGTGTGCGCGTGCTCATATGCTTTGTTTATATGTATACACATTAACCTGAGATCTGTGCTTTGCTCTCATATGTATACGTATTGGTTTGGGATACCTTATAGTAAGTTAGTGTGAATCTTGTCATCTTCGAATCTGTAATCAAGTCGCTGTTCATTTATTTAGTTAAATCACTTTGCAAATCTTTAACTCAGTTAATGACTAAGCATTACTAAAACTCAATCTCTTGATCTGCCTCAAATCACAAATAAAACTGAACTGCTGCTACATCATAACTGTGTCTGATACTTCCATCCCGCGACATCCACTACTTTATGACTAAGGTTAATTTTCACACAGTTTAGTCACATATTTTGCCCATTTGAAATGTCAATCACTAACATTCTAAGAAAACATGAACGGATCATGTTTACTGAAAAATACATGTGAACTTTACTAAATGCAAAGCTGAGTTCCTGTAACAATACTACTAAATAGGACTAGTGAATCCGGGTGTACAAAGCTCCCCATTTAGCTTCAGAAAAAAACATAAAAGTCAACTTACTTTCCCAAAGACTGGTATTATGCACTACCTGAAAGGAGTTTCTCTGTAGAAGTCACTTTTGATATTTCATACTTAGTGGCCTTTCAGAAAAACAAAAACATACCGTTTCAGAAAACATTCACAAAATATCAAGTACTATAATAATTGAGCAAGTATTTCTTCAAAAGACCAGTCAGCTTATCTAATGCTTACTGTTTATATTCTTAGTGTTAGTGTTCTTACAGTAACTTGCACAAAAGATGGCATTTCTTTGTAAGATTGCAGTGCTTTTTTTTTTTTTTAGACTTCCTACATGTAAATTTACACTTTTCTCAAGGCACAGTTTTACCTTGTTTGGTTTTGGTTTTGGGTTTTTTTTTCCATAAGCTTTTGTTTTTACCTCTGGAATGTTTGCACCATTGTCGAGTTCTATATGTTTGTCAGTCCTATACAAGCCACCTTCCAGTGCTTTTCACCACTGCTGTATCAGCAACAGTTCCAAATTATAGAAACATTTCCAATTAGAAGAACACATTCATTTCTTTCATTATTGACACTATTTCTAAGGAAAGATGCAAGCAAATGATACACACGTCTGGGTGGGATACCTGAAGTAATGGCTAAAGGACAGAAACACTCAAATCCTACAGACCTTTGAGATATCTAGATGTGCAACTCCAGAGTTGAAGTTTTGTTCTCATATTAGGGAGCTAAGCTAGGAAGAAGCTGAAATTTCAAATTGTGACGTATCCAGAAGTCACAATAGACATACCAGTCTTCTGTCTATCCTTTGGACACCAATGTCCCTATTGAAGCTCAGAAATTTTCTAATATACCAGACAAGTTCTAGTACATAAATAATCTTATTATAACTAGATGATCTTTAAGGTCCCTTCCAACCCAAACCATTCTATGATTCTATAACATTGACGGGCTGGTTCACTTCTTGTTAATATAATACAACAGTTGCCAATACAGAAATCATTATTAATACAATGGGAACATCATTAGCACACAATTATTTTACTTTGCTAACAACCTGCTTGTACGTTAGCAATTCTGGTGTAATTTAAGTGATGTCCCCACTACAGGGGTGAATCATGTTTTCATTAATACAGCAAGAAAGCCATCAATATGAAAATTGCTTATTCTGAACCACATTAGGTAACGTACTTATCATACTATCTGGGGGTTGATTTTAACCCAGGTACTCAGCAATCTGCAAAGCAGCAGCTTCCAGTGGTATCACCATCCCAATGTTCTGTCAGTGGCTTTTATTATCCTGTGAAGAATTCTGAATTATTTTTAACACTGCACAAAAACCACATTGTTTTCCAGGAAATATCTCTAATTTACATGTACAATGTTGCCTTTAGGAAACTGCAAAGTGCATCTACCTCTTCTCATAGGTAAGAGATGACTCCTAAGCGATTTAGGAATGAAAGTCACCTTGAAACTTGCTAGAATTTGAGGTCCCAAGTAATCTGACTTATTTTTACTTTTTTTTTTTTTTTTTTTTTTAAACTAAACACACAAAGCAACTGTGCTCAGCTCAGCATAGCATTCAATGAAGGACACATACTGGCAACCCCAAAGTCTCTCCCTTAACAGTAATTAACTTCCAATTCTCAACTCTACATTAAAGCAATTTTCTTTCCAGACATTCTGCAGCATTGACCTACCATGGCATACAATAGCCCTTCTCTGTAATTCACTCCCAAAACCAATTCCTCCTTCCTTGCACAGCTGTAGTCTAATAGTTGTGGGGCTGTGTAATGTGAATACACAAAAATAATAGAATGAACTCTTCACTACATGTGTTTTCATCTCAGAGTATTTGCATAACTTTTCAGCACTTACGAGTATGCACTAGGCTAGGGAATGGGCCTGAATCAGCAACCTTTTTCTTTTAAAAAAAAAAACAAAACAGAATTCTTTTGTCAACCTATTTTAAAACATGAGATGATGTCTATTCTGATAATAATTTTCTCCCAGAATTATCACTACCAGCAACAAAACAGCATGGTAAGTCAGAACTTTAACATCCACAGTATGACAAAAAGGGACATAGTTTTTCAGAAGCTTTCTCTGGTGTAGGAGGCAAATATGTACTTTGGTCTATGGTAATGACAACACCCATGCCCCACAGACAGAACTATTCTGGACTTTACTATATGCAGTCCACCAGGGTATCCGGAGTTTCTTTGGACTACTCCTCCTTTTTCTTCCCCTGTTCTCACTAGCATAATGCCAGATAACATCTTAAATGAGATTTACATTGAATTCCAAGGTAGTGAGGAGTGAAAAATAAATATACTGAAGTTACAAAGTGCTAAGCACAGTGATCATCAGCCACTTGGCATTATATTGCATTATAATTGTGCTGTTGAGAGGAGAGAGGATAGTCATTCTCATGAGGAAATTAAAGAAACATCTGAACAGAACCTCTCTGCACAACTGATCCATTCTGATTAGAATTCACTGCTGAATCTATACATCCATTTCCTAGGAATTAATCCTGAAGTCCAAAGTTAAACTTCTAGGCACAAAGCTTACGAGCATGCAGAAGTGGTTCCAAAGCTGTATCAGTCCCTTCAACTATCCTATTGGTGATAACACAGAAGCCACAACTATTTTTCAAACTCTGTCACAAGAACTTCTTCAACAGCTATTAATGAATTTTCTATAGCACCTCTCTATAGCATTTGCACTTCTTTTGTTGCAAACTTCCTTTTTACTAATCAAAGCTAGGAGCTACTTATCTACCTACTTCTCCATTACCAAGTGACTAATGATTCCTAAAGTAATTACCATTACAGGCCTTTACAAAAAATAACAAAATGGGGATTTTGTCTTTTTCTCAAAACGGACAGTACTTTACAAGTTCTCACAAAACTTTATTTAAGCCCTTGCAAGCGGGAATTTTGTCATCACCTATAGGTAAAGATTATCCTTACCTTTTTCTTTCAGTGCCAAAGGAAGGGCTTTTGTGCATGCCAATTTGTTGCAATCAGGCATAATTCTAGGTTTGTCAGTGAAGAGTATAGAGCCTTGCAGAACGTAACAGCTTATCTATGAGTTGTGTGACTGATCCAACTCTATCATTAACTTATACCTCCTACAGTACATACAGAGCCAATGCCATGCTTAACATATACTGATGGTTTTCTCACACAAGACTGTGGACTGATGCTTACAGTTTTGCTGAGTTTGAACTGTTTGGCTGAAACTGATCTTGCCAAACATGTGCCTTGGCTTACTTTTGTTTATTTGTTTACTTATTTAATATCAGTCAAAATAGTATCACATTACTGGAGAACATAATTTTCCAGGAATGAAGTGGTAGGAAAAGACAGGTGTCACTACTGATGTTGAAATAAATCTGTTATTTTTATGCTAAGAAGCTTCAGAAGTACCTTTATGTTTCACAGTGATTACCTCACAGTGATTACCTCACAACAAATGTACCCAAGGAGCTGTTTTACTATTGTGATTTCACAATTTCTGCTTGACTTTGCAACTCTAACATTACAATATATCTGTATACTTTCTACTGTATGAGATGACACCAATAACATCTGCTTTCTAATTTTATATTTTAACAAATCAAAACAAATGCTAGTACTTTGAAAAAAATTCAAAAACTTCATATCGCTAATAAGTTATACAGAAGATTTAGTACATACCGTAGGCAACTCGTACGCTAATAATTTATACACCATATTGTACTTCTTTAAAGTTACATCTTCTGCTGTAAGGGCTGGTGTAAGTGCTAGTTGGAAAGAAAGTATATTTTATCAATTTTTCCCTTCTTCCAAGATAGAGCGAGCCATTAAAAAAATAACTTCTTGAGCTAATTTGAAAAGGTTTGAGTAGACCTGTATGCCGACTGATAGTAGATTTTATATAAGGTTTTTTTAATAATTATATTTTTAAGACCCTTCGAACAGTATCTCTTTTCCTTGTAATCCACTATTTGTGATTCTGGCTGGACCACATTATAAATGTGGCAATAATCACACTTCTGGTATAGCTTACTCACACAATGTAAGACAGGTAGGAACACAGGAAAATAGGGCACTAGAGCTTATCGATGTACAGCTGTCAAACCTTTTATTCATCTCAAGGTTTGGTGGTTTCTGGACAAATGCACTATGGTTGAAATCCCATTGCAAAAGTAAAGCTTTCAAGGTGAAATAGTATTTCACTTTCATTATCATGAAAGAAAAGAAGAAATGTCTGCAGTAGCAGAATACCACAGCAATATGTTAAGACTGGCAATTTTGTGACATTGTTAAGCGTAAATAGAATGGTGTTCATCGCTGTCTTTTCCCTTCCTCCTGATGCCTATTTGTTTCCTTTTCTTTCTCTGCACTCTTCCAGCAAACAGAAGTTATAAACAAGAAATGTTGCACCAAAAAGATGTGCTTTTGAGACATTATTCAGAACATCACTGTCTTCTCTGGAAATAAAAGCCACCGTTTTGTTTCAGGTACTTTATGAAGAAAGGCAGAAAATGGTGAAATAACCTTACAGTTACATATTAAGCATAACAATAGTTTTACATATTAAAGAGCAAAATTGCAACATTTTTCCTGGTGCAAATCAACTCTCTCCTGGAAAAAGCCTGTCCTCTGTCCCTAATCCTATAAATTTGTCACAACACTGTTCCCAGCACTGCTTTACCAAACATGAAAAGAAGCAGCTGAATCTTCACTGTAGCAGTAAAGCAGGGGCTCTAGCTGCCAATATTCTATGTCCTTTACACTTCAGTTAGCAGGGTCCGCTGCTGAACAACTGTCTGGAGGGAGCACTGCCAGACAACACGCATTTTATGACTGTATCTACCCATCGGGTTTCTGTGCTATTGCAATGAAACAAGGAAGACAGCATGGGGTGGAAATAATCAACCAGTTCCACTACTGTCCAGAACAAACTGGTAAGGTGGAGAATATTGTTTTTCCAAATTCCTCAATAGAGAACTAGCATTATATACTACAGAAGGCTCCTCAGATTTTGTTGATTGAAATCATGAACAGGAGGTCCACTATAGATGCAAGAAGCACTTGCACTATGCAGTACATTTTTAGTCTGAACACCAAGCTTCCCAGGAGAAGTCCATATTGGACTGTGTTAGGAGGGGGTGAAAAATAAGGCAGAAGAATTGTTAGGACAATTTTCTTACCTTTTTTCTGAAGCAAGAGGAAGGCCTTTTTACGCTCTTGAAGAAGTTAATACAGAACTGTTTCTTCTGAGAAAGAAGCAAACAGCTTTTAAAAAACTGAATAAACTAGGCTTTAAAGCCTTTATTTTCTTTCATACACCAAGAACTGGTTACAGTAAAGTGCTTCTATGATGAATTTCACCCATTTTTCTGGGTTTCATTTTAATTTGCCAAAACCTTTTCTGTTGCTGTTTTAGGTTTAAGCAGATATACTCATGCTTTCTGATTGTTACGGAGATAGGGTTCAGGCAATCATTTCTGTATGCGTTCTCTGTGTTTGTAACTGTCACTTGACCTACATATTCAAGTATTTGTTATTCATCTTATAATGTAGTTAACTTGGTAACATTATACTGGTTCTGTTTCTTTGGTGGAGAACTGAAACATCAAACACACCCTTGGGTAAAATTCATGCATTGTCATTCGTGCCTGCTCACATATGATTACATGCATTCACACGAAAAATGGGAAGTCCCAATATTCAAATAGTCAAACATAGAAGCAACTAAAACAAGAGTAAACATACAGAGAAAATCTAACACACATACAACCCGTTTACCCCAGCAACAAATATTCCCAGAGGCCCTTGTTGCAGATGGAGTGAACATGAGTCGCATGAGCTTCTCAACAATGTTAATACACTGTGTTAGAATTATAAAATAGAAAAGTAACTAATTAATAGAACAGAGTGAACCCACTGTCTGAGAAACAACTCACACCCACCATTCTTAAAAGCAAAGGAAGAAGGCTGATTATAAGAAAACGGAGAGACTTTCAGATATCTTAGGAGGAAAACAAGCAACATAGTGAATCAGTGAACACAAAGACCACTAGACAATACGGATTTGCTAGCTCTCCACCATCACCAGAACAAAGAAATAAACTAAGACATACATTGACGTATATCCTATTTTGGCTAGGCAGCATATGAAGAAAAAAAGGAAAAGTGGGAATGAGCATGGAGGAAAGTATACAAAAAGATGTAGGCATTGAAGAAAGGATTCTGATTACTTGAGAAGAAAATAAGAAGACATAGCCATGGCGGGGGTGGGAGGGGGGAACAAGTGGGAGAAGAGTCAGGAGAGCCAACTTCAAACCTTGTGGCTGGTGATCATAAATAAATTTATGACTCATTACACTAAAACTCCCAAACCAGCCTTATCAGGGATTATATTCAAAACCCAGTCATTGATAGCTTCTTGTTTCCAGAGGAGGGAACCAGTGAGGTCTGAGGAACAGAGAAAATTGAGATACCTAGCTAATAAAGTGCCTCAATAATACAGTATCAGAGACTATATGGTAATCACTGGAGCACAAGGAGAGATTTATTTGGGGTAAAATCAATGGTTATCTTTTAAATACTGAAAATATAACCATTAGGAACAGGAAGGGGGTCAATGCAAAGGAAAACCAAAAATCCTTTCCAGGGATGATGCTCCCACCCAGATCCAATGGAAATGAGCCAGGGCCAAGCACTACATAAGGCAGGCTCAGCCAGGCTGTGCCAGTTGAGCTCAGGATCACATGAAGGTCCCCATTTCATTAAGCAGTAAAGAGTTTATTTAGTAGTACAGAGTCTGGCCTGGAGGATATCTGACCAGAAGCCATCCTGGCCATCTGCAGAGTCAGCCAGAAGTGGCTTTCTTGACATGGACTTCCCTGCTGTCCCTGTTTTGCTACAAAAAAGGGGTGTTGGCACTGCCAAAACAGCTAGAAAAAGGCCTGTGACAGAGCTGGTGCCACATACCAAATCCCGGGAAGGCTTCATGGCACAGACAGCAGCACCTCTCCCCCCTCACCACACGGCCACTGCCAGCCTCGGGGAGCGAGGAGAACTCGGACCTTCCTTCCTCTCCTTGCTTCCTCCCAGAGACTCACCACACCTACAACATCCCACCTTCCTACCTCGTCTAATTTTATGACAGATCACTACTTTAAAGCACACTTCTCAGCCTACTGCCCATTATTTCACAGAAAATTTTAGTATTTGTCGTGACCTTCTGGATGGCGGTAACACGAAGTGCCGTTTCCCACACGCTGCTGAGGGGAGCAGCCTGCAGCGGGTCCTGCACCCACCACAGCCACACGGCCCTGGCCCCGACACCCAACCCTCCACATCCCTCCCACCCCCCTCCTCCTCCTCCTCGTGCTGGATGGGGGGATGCCCTGGGCCTTGCTGAGGAGCGCCAGCCCCGAGGAAACCTGGGAGACACGCTTGGGTATGCGGGGGCCGAGGAGGTGAAGGAACAAAGGCTTGGTTGCAGCCTGCTTACTCAGATTTCCTGAATTTACTTAAACTCAGCAGTCTTATTTTTTCTCTGTGTTTATTTATTTTTGCATAGTCCAGCCATCGGGCGAGTGGGGCGTCTCCACTATGTGAGAGGAAGAGGAACAGCAGCAGGGGTAGTGCTGCACCAGCCTCGATACAGGGCCCTGGAATAAAGAAATTCCATTCAAAATAGTGCACAAAAACCTGGGAACATATTAACAGTTTGAAATATTCACTTAGGCAGCACTGAAAATGCTGCCCCAGTGCCCCAGACGTTATATTTCTTGGCTGTAATCAACACTTAATGGTACCCAAATGTTTACTGTTATACAGAAAAAAAAAAGGAAAAAAAAAAGATTAATCTATATCATTCCCATCAAACACTGAGAGCCCTACGATATCACTGCACTATATTATTAATGAATGGAGATGAATTGCTTGATGTTGCAATTAAATTGGGGACAGTGTTTCATTGATCTGTGAAAAGCAAAACACTTAGAATGGCAACAAACTGCATCTCCAAGACACAAGAAACAACTCTGTTCCTAGGAAAGTTTGTCTCTGACCTCTTGGATACATGGTAAAGGGCAAGCCTAAAACATCTGCTGCAAGATAGGTTTCAGAGAAATCTAATTAACACCATGTCCAGGAATGATGAGAGCAGATGTATCCTGGATAAAGTCACTGACAGGAGATCACTTTGTTATGCCAACACAATTTTAGCTTGGAAAGGAAAAGGTTTGGAAAAGTCTTCATTGAAAAAATCATTTAAGATTTAAATGACAAATTATGGCAAAAGAGAAAGAAAATCACATCTCATTTAAAAAAAAGGCACAAGAGAAAAAAGCTGAGAGGAAGGATCCCGTCCTTACATTGGACATCACAACTATGAAGGGCAATAAATTAAAAACTGGCTGGAGACATCCTAGTGAACAGACTAGCGCACTGAGCTGATAAAAGTATTTTAGAGCCTGCTGAAGGTGTTGGCTGTGATTAAAGCCCAAAATAATGGCCTCAAAATACTGAGAGCAGGTTATCAGTGTCTTTTCTGCTTGCATTCAGCAGCAAACCAAGCTGAAAACCAACTTGGAATCTGCATGGCTTCATTGCTAACGTTGTTCAGGATAAGATCACTGCAATCTACAATAAAATGCTCTGTCACCTAAACAAGAAGGAATCCAGCTCTCTTTTCTTTTTTTTTTTTTTTTTATAAACACTGCCACTTCACAGCTTTGCAGCCCCCTTAAATAAAAACAAACTCAGATCCATTTTTGAGTGCAAGAGATTATTCTCTTACTACTGTTGCATTTATAGCATACCCTTTAAGGTGATTTTCACTTTATTGATTGACATTGCCCAAATCTATTTCATTGCCTCCCCAAAGGACGGAACTCACCAGGTGAGATAAACAAAAACTATCAAGTTCATCATGTTTAGAACTGCTTCTCGGCATCTATTCTGCCTCTCTTCCCAACCATCTTTTGCTAATAGGCCTTTCAGAATCATTTTCAGAATGACTGAAAATGTGCAATGGCAGCCGGGTTTGCTCTTAAATCCTGTGATATGTGTCTGAAAGATTAATGTTTTGATTAAAAGAACCTTGATTGAATTTTCTGATAGAAAATTGTTCATAAGCACATGTGCCCCTTAGTTTTTGATCCTACATTGATTTTCTTGCTTACAGTGAGACACTATATGTAGAGGAGGAAAAGAAGAGAATGGAGATGCTAAACCCAGGCAGTGCTCAGACACGTCATGGCTAAATGGTAGGTGGCAGCACAAAACAAGCTGGCAGGCTCAGGCTTCATGTTCATTTTAGTGCCAGCGTGGACAACAGTTCTCCTCCTTGATCAGAGTTCATAGGTTCCCATAAATAACAAGTGATTTCATTGTACTGTCCACTAAATATTTTACTTGTGACAGGTCGTGTTTCAGGAATGAAAACAGATATGACATAGATCGCAAGTAACATGCTCATTCATTTTGACTTACAATTAAAAAATTGTCACCTCAGTGTTATTAAATGGTTCCAAGGAGATTGATTTTTTTCCATTTTTTTCAAGTAGAGGCATGCACTAGAACAATCTTTTGATCACATATTTATGGAGTAACTAGTGTCTAGTGGGTAGAGAGGAAGCTGGCAATGAGGCTTCCTGAATTTTACTTTTAAGCTCAGCCATTGATCTCTATGTTGCTTTTGGCAAATCACTTTTTGTGTTAGAGTTGATCTAAGTATAATATACTGTAAATAATGCAGGTGTGCTGAAGTCTATTTAATCTCTGTAAATCATTTGCAGGATTTAAGCAAAACAGATGCCCAAACACTACTGTGATGGGAGAGATACAAAATCCCAACTTCACAAGAAAACCAGTACTGTGTTTATTGAGGTTTCAAGGGTCAGTCTCAAAACAAGCAATTTTCAATTATCATTCACCCACTACTTGCATCTCCCCGATTTTTTCATTAAAATGTTTCCTTCAGTCACTGACAAAATGACAGATTCTGTTAGGTGCTAATGGTAAGGGCAGCTGATTTTTTTCTTTTTTTATTTTCGTGCCTGATTTTCCATCAACTTCAATCCTGAATAGTCCTTTTACATTATGATTTTGCATTCACTTTGAACAGACATAAATGAGAATATGCGGTTTAAGGTAGTGAAGAAGTAAGCTTTTGATGCAGAAATTCGAATAGTTCTGCAACTGTTATTTAGCTTTCATTTTAGTACCCTGAGGTGGGAAGGAAGGAGATATCCCATCTCCAGCATCCCGTAATTGCTACAAATATGAAGGCAGAAGGCTATTTTCAGTTGGTAATTTCTGTGCTGCTTGTATGCCATACCAGTAGAAAAAGAAGAGATTAAGTTATACATCAGCCTTGGAAGGATGCTCATGCTCAAGAGGCAGTAAGAAGTCTTCAAGATATTTAATGAAATACAGTCATGGCCAAAGACGAAGGAAGCAAAGTATCAGTAAAATACACATGGGTAGACAAAGGAAGCCAGTATGCTGAAGAACTCTGAAATGAGTAAAAGAAACTTGGATTTGGTGTCAAAAGAAATACAGGCTAAGAAGATATTGAAGAAGGGATGCAGGGTGAGAAAAAATGCAGAAAAAAAGGAAAATTTGGAAACAACGTGTCTTGAGTGAAGTAACAGATCACAAGCAAGCAGCAGCTGCAGTTTTAAGCAAGAAGCAAATGCTGAAAAAGAGCTGACAATACTGTGTAAAGTAAGTAGATGAAAAAAAGGAGAAAGAGGAGTAAAACCAAATACACAAAGCATTGTTCTTTCTGAAATCCTGTCTGTCTTTCAGTTTTCTGATTCACCTCTTGTGATATTTATTCTTCATAGCTCTCATCTTTCATATCCTCACCCTTTCTGCAACATTTGGCAGGAGTCACTCAGCATTCTGCCCTTCTTCTGTCCTACATTTTCTCAAATGTTTCCTCCGCAAACACAACTCAAGCTCCATCTATGATGTCTTGTCATTCTGCTCTATACTCCAGACCTAGCTTTGTTCAGACTGAAAGTGAGCTGCATCTGTGACCTCTCCTCATGGATCTACATGATGCCACGTCAACAGAACTACCTATATAACTAGGAGAGAGCTCTTACACCTTCATCCCTAACATCTTCCCTTATCTCTCCCATAAAACAAGCCAACAAAGTACCTACAATCTTCTCAGCGTCCCTATCCTGTCCTCTCCTTGGGGCACACGGCATTCTTTATAAATCCAACCTTTCTCTAGGACCTCATGTCCAGAGCATGCCAAACCCTTACGGAACTTTTCTGCACGATATGCAGGATATATATGTAATTATGCAACCCTTTCTACTAGTCTCCGAAAACACCATTTTCCTAACTTAACTGTTTTTCCTACATGCCCTTTCTTTAGGCACTTCCTCCTACTCCTTATTACCTCAGACATGAACTGCTTATCTTCATGTTCAAAGCCCTTCTTAGTCTGTGTCTATCTCACTTGGCTCTCACTGAGTATTAGGAGGTCAATCCCTGCCTCAGGTTAGCCTGTGACCCCAGCATCTTTCATCTGCTTGTTACGTTTTAAACAAGCACTTTCTCCCCTACTGCTCTCACACAGGGAAGAGGTCCCATAAATATCCACCAAATTATTCCATTATACATCTTCAAAAACCTCTTTAAACCACACTATGATGCCCACAAAAGTGGCACAAGCCACTTGTTTTGTAAGACCATAGACAGCTAATACTGTTTCATATGTTTGTGTACATCTAAATCTGTTGTATCCTGTCAAACACTTAAATGAGATGACTGTATAGTCTCTTTTTGATCTGTGTTCACACTGTGTCTGGCATACCTATGTGCATTTCCAGAAGCTACTACATAGGGCTACAGATCCTATGTGCTTTATTGTTAAATATATAAATATATACTTTACTAAATCATGTAGTCATAAAGCCCTATAATAGGTAGAATGAGGTCCTTTCGTAATGAAGTCAAGATTCAAGTCACTGACTTCAAAATCTGGACTTTTACAACAGCTCTATTTTTGTCATAGTGCAAGTATTAAAAAAGAAGTTATACCTGGGTTTATGGGGAAGCACTAATGAATTGTAACACAAAACAAAAGATACTGATTTATAGACTGACATGAAGAAACCTTGTTGGTATTATCTGTATGTGATTAGACTAACATCCACAGTTACAAGAAATGAGTAATTTCTTACATTTTCTGTCTCTTGCATGGTTATAATCCTTTCTCTTCCTAAAACAGGAAATGTGAAGCAACTTGAATTCTAATTTGGAGCAGAAAGTTTATTTTGGGGAGACGTGCTATCTTTTTTTAAAATATCAACAATATACAGGGTTTTTTATTAAAATCAAAATTTAGTGCAAATGAATGAAGAAAGTATTAAAGCTTCCAGTGCTTCAGGAGCCCTCAGCAGAATGGAATTCACTTATTTACCAGACTTTGACATACGCTTGATTCCTCAAAGTCATATTTTAAAATAAGCGATAAGTCTGAAGAACTTCAGTGTTCTAAATGAAATCATTATTCTGCAGACTGAACCTAATGCTGAGGTAATGTAGAGTCTGACCTTTCCAAATAAATCTCTCTTAATAAATGTTCCTCTCTAGTCTCTGGAACAACAGAAGCCTCTAAGGCAGCAACAAACTAGGAAGAAGGGCAAGATGCAATAGTGAAGCAAGAGGCAATGTGATTTAAAGGTGAAAGGATTCGGACATGACCCTACTGGGCAAAAAGAGGCAGAGAGGCTACATTTTTCATGAGTGCCTAGGGCATGTTGTTTGCAGAGTCTGAACCTCTGGTGAACAGCTCACTGCAATTCCTGTCTTCTATTTTTGAATTTTATCAACCTGATTTTTATGTCAGAGAGATGAGAAGTACACTGGTTGCTGTACATCAATTTACATCAGGGAATTACCACTACATATACTAGCCATTCATAATACCACTAGAGGTGCTATTATTTTTACCAGCATCAGGACGTTTTAATTCCCAGGTACAAAGAACGCTTCTTTTTAAAAGTCCTGTATAAATATAAAATGAAATAATGCCACATAGACCCATCTTTGGTAAGATAATGCTTCACTTTTCCAGTAAACCAGGGATAAAGGATTGCAACAGAGATGAGACACAAAAGATGCTAATAACCTAACTGAAATGAGTATTTGAGAAGAGATTTCCTAGAAGAGGATTAAACAAAGGGGCATAGCAGGGGAGCCATCCAGAGTCCACAGGGCAGCGCTAAGAACCCACTTAGGGCACTTTGGTGGAGTTCTTAAACAAATTGCGCCACTTACTGAGTCTAGGGAAAGTTCCTTTCACATGTAATAGGCTGTAATGGTTCCTCCTTTGTTAGCCTGAGTATTTAAGACAAAGCAAGTCCAGTTAGACACTGGTTCTGACCGGACACCTGTAGAGGTAATAGCATTCAATGACACATCTGAGTGACAGGCCAAACACAAAAGGACCGCTCAATTGCATCGAGGATGAGGTGAAGATACACACGCAGAACCACACACAGCAGATATGCTGACAGTGAAGCACAACAGAAAGGCAACTTGCTCACCCAACTTAAACCCCAGAACTCTGTAGTTATCCTGAGATTTCAAAGCGAGGCTGGCTGCTCGAAGCCACGCTGGTGCTGCTTCTCGTGGGTCCCTGCTATGCAGACAGGTCGCAGCTATGCACCAGTGAGGCCCCACGCTGACTGCTCAGCCACTTCTGCTCCAGAGTTTATTCAGCGAGTTCATGCTTAAAGAAAATTCTGGACGGATTTTCTTTTTCTCCTTCAAACACTGGAAAGATTCTTTAACAGTTTGCATACAAGTACACTGCAATGTCCTCTAAAAATCCTTCTAAAGAATATATATAAATAAAAATTCCTTGTACGTTTTTGTAACTTTACTCCTATAGAGGACACAGAGACCTATGCTGAGGTAATACTCCAGTTATGCATTTCTAGGTAATGAGCTTTATCTCTCAGGATCAATTTTCCATTAATAGCATTCAGTTCTCCATCCAACTTTCAAATTAATTTGACCTGTGAACCTGGGGTGTTCTGATGCCGCTCTTTAAACAACTGGAATGTAATGTCAACATAACAGAAAAATTACAGCAGCAAGACTTTAATGGCCAAACTGATGCCTACTGGAGAATTGTAAGGCAGTTTAGTGGCAAGTAGACAGTGTAAATTCAGAAGACACTGAAAAAAAAAAAAAAAAGGAGAAAAATTTTAAATACAGAGGTTTCTGCTGTTTCTACCTAAGCTGTTGAGTCAGTAAGATAAGCAATCTAAAACTGCATTTATCAGGATTGTCTGAGGCAAGAAAAGAAAAGAGTGCTACACTATTGATCTGCAAGAAGTTTATTTCTTCCACTCTGCAACGGTAAAGGAATCAATCTCTTAACTAAAGAAAAAATAACGGTATTGATAATCAAAATGATGGCTTAGCTTTTGTAGGACAATGAGTGGGTTGTATTGGTAGTGTAATAGCGTAACTGCCAGGTTTGATTGTGTCTTTGACATGCCAGCCAGTAGGTTATGATTACTGGAATCAATTCTTGACTGCGAAAGAGACATCTCCAAAATGTTCAGTGGGACAAGCAAATTATTAGGAGACCAATTGCATTAATCTCTCAGTGTTGTGCATGGCACAGGTACATTTTATTACACGTAGTCCAAAGGGCTGAGAACATAGTCAAGTGAATGCAAATGAAGTAACTGTAGTCAATGTCAGCTTGAAGTACATTTCTAGCCCTATATCTGTGGCTGCATATATGAGCTTGCATTCCTACCTGTTCAGTTTAATTTTTGTTTTGTTTTTTGAGGAAGGTTTCTTTGCAGGCATTGTTTTGGTTTAAAAAACAAAAGCTGCTATACCATAAAAACAGTTTCATTGAAAAAAATGCTTAAACTTCTAGAATGATTAGTTTTTGCCAGGATCCAGTGTCTTGTTACAGGAAACAAATACTAAACTGTTTCCACTTATTTAGAAATGTACAGCAAGAATGTAAGAAATTTCAATTATTTCTCTTGGATTTCTAATAAGAAAGTAAATATCACCAAACATGAATCAACTTTTGGAATATTGAGGTTTTGGCTGTGATATGCAAGTTACAACTATTTTAAGAGTCATAGTTGAAGATGCACACTAATGAATTTAATTCTTGAAGGTACTGAAAATACACTGTTGTGTTCCAATAAAAATATTATCTCAAGGACATAGTCTACCTTATCATTGAAAAAACCAGGACATCCAAGTTTATCAGTGAAATGAGAAAGTACAGGCACACTGAGAGTAAGTACTGCAGCTCTCTGGGTACAGGGGGCTATCTAGAAAGGATAAAAATAGATGGTTTACTGTAAAAGAACTACACAAACCTTTAGAGTAACAATTGAGAAAGCCTGTCTTCTATGCAAATCATCAATGAACTGAGGTACAGATAACAGCAAGTGACCCTTTCCACTATACTCCAACCTGCTGTAGTCATCTTCCTGTAGCTGTATCTGCATAAGAATTACAGACTTTTTTTTTGGAGGGGTGGGTGGAGGGTGTGGATTTTTTTTCCCTTTTTCTCTCCTTGGCCTTTTAGAAGATGATGCAACATGCTATTTTAATTTAGGGGATGATCTGTCTTTAGACTCACAGCAAAAGAGAAGAAACAATAGGAACTACAGAGTTGAGCCTAACAAAACAACGTTGGCAGCTCCAACGAGCTGCACTGTGGCCACAGAAAGGCACAGACACACTAAGACTTCCAGAACTGGCACCAGCCACAATAGCAATGCAATCAGCTATTGGAGAATTCAGTTCATAGATTTAGGCAAGCTTATGGAATCCTTACTTCCTCTAGGATCTCCACAAAAATAAATATCATCACCCATCAGGCTAGATGACTCCCACCTTGGAAAAAGGTGTGCACTCTCTCTCCCTTCAATTACAGCAATGCCCTATACCAGGAAAAGCATATGCAAGGCTTAGGAAAGTTACAGTTACCACAGGATGCTGCAATACAGCTCCTTTGCAACACAGACGACCACATGCACTTCTACATTGTCTTCTTTCATTTCCAAAAAAAACCTCCAGCCACTTACATGTGCTTACTTTTCTTTCATCAAGGAAAGGCAGGTAAGTAAAACCACATGACAGATATCAGTCAGTTCACATGGTAGGATGCTTCAACACTAATGGAATACTTGTCCTTCTCTCTCTCCGGTGTAGAGCATGGCAAAGCATGCTTTACAGAACAGATAATAAATTTTGCTTGTAAAGACAGAAAATACTTTTTTTTAAAAAAAACCCAAAAACCGAAGAACTGCCAAAATATACAAAAGTAGTTTTATTTTTGCATTTCTCATGTGCCAGCAGGAATTTACGCTTTTCCAAGTAAATCAGATTTTCCCCTTAGTATATCTCCACAGTACTATCAAATCCTGAAGGGTAGCCTATATCACAAGGTTCATTTTCTAAACTCTGCTTCCGAGAGTATTTTAGGCCTGTAGTATTAAAGTACACCCTCATACAGTTATTCCAGAATTTTAGATATCCCATTTTATTACCTGCAGTACGATCAGAAAGAACACTAGCTCTGGTTAGGAAATCAGGGTAGTTCTTACAGCAGAGTAGACAAAGATTACATTTCAGATAACTTTTAATTAGTTATTAGGATGATTATTAAAATACATCAGGAAAATCAGACAAACATAGGTAGTAAACCTTTAAATATGAAGCTCAGAAAATACAAAAAAAAGGAGATATCCATTCAAATGTAGAGTTTTAGAGTGTCTCATTATGACAGGGGTTCCTATTAAAAATGTTAAATGCATTAGAAGCACTACAGTAATTTAGCAGTAGTTCTTTTTGTGTCTCCACGGCACAGCATGCCTCCACTGAAATAGAAGAGGATGTAGCTAACATCACTTTTAACCTTTTCTGGGTGGTTAATCTTAGAATGTTTTGCTTCTAAGCCTTTGTGGAAAGACTCTCAGTTTGTATGAACATTTGGATGTCAAGTCCTTTCTTCATCCACCAAGAGGAAGAAATAGATAACAGATTTTAAGGTTTTTACATGAAATTTATAATACTTACTGAGTCAAGCTCTTCAATAACATAATTTTATCATATCTGATAATCTTAGTGGATTTCAACAGTTGTAAGGCAGAGCACTGTAAATATGTTTTGTTCCAACATTCAATACAATTTTAGTATTAGTCTGAGTATTATATGACTTAGAAATGATTCATTTCAAGCTAAATTTTGCCTTATAAACATAGTCAAGTTGAAAGAAGTGACAGAAAACTGAAAACATCAGAAAATGCTTTCATGAAACCCTGTCTTACATGGGTTTTATTTATTATAGTTCCTGAAGATCATCTGTGTTCAGTAATACTGAGCCATTGCAACTGATGAATTTGGATCATTACTTAGAAAGACGTAAAGACCCCACCATCACAGACTGACACATTTACTTAAATAGACTCTGTCTACTGCATAAAATGCTATTCCACCCCACTTCTTTTTAAAAACTAACCACTATGGTGATTCATTCATATTCTTCTGAGGTATCTGTTCACTTACTGAATTACATTCAGTGTGTTTAAAGAAGATGGCTTATTTTGCCATTAAAACAAAGTAAAGATGTTTTAATAGGTCTTTGCCTTTCAGTGTCTCACTATGACAGTTGGTGGAAAATTCAGTTTTTATAAAATAACGTATGCACTCGGTCAGCATTTTTGTTACAGAAAGCCCTTCTTAATTTCTTCCGACAGGAACAAAAATCGCTAGTGGAGACACTTCAGTGTGTGCTTAAACAAACATACTTGACTGTTAAAATTGACTAAACTGACTAGTGTTTGCTATGCAAAAGTAGTGCATTACTCATAAATGTCATATCAAGTAGGCCAAACTTCCAATAATGACATTCAAATCTAAACTTATTATTAAACAAGTTAAGTATTGCAGAGGTCAGATTCACTCTGTCCTACACACTGTCCCTTCATGATGTAGTCTTTTTTTCTGAGGCTTGATTTAGTGAATTTACTGAGTATTAAATTTAATTAGTAGTAAAATGGGATCACGAAGACAAAGTCAGCAAAAAGCCCAACAATGTTACAATTCCTAGAATTCCAGGAACCACTGAAATGGTCAAACACACCATCATCAATCAGTTATTAGCCAATGCCATGTCCCAGAATGTTAATTGTACCTGAGGAGAAAGGAGGAGTCTGACTCACACTTCTTTCAAGGCTTGCCTTTGCCTCTTATTCTCAGTAAAAACAGCTAAAAAATATAGATAATATCCATATTTTTACATTGCCTAGTGCAACGGGGCTAGGGCCTCCGAGAAGCTTGCTGTGTAAATAATGCAGAGTAAATAACAGTGACACGTACTTTTTAACTGCAGAAACTCATCAACCATGCTTAAATGTACATCACATACCCTGCTGCTGTCTCTCACTGTTCATTAAAAGAGAATGAATCCTGAGGGAGGCATCATTGAATACAGATATGTCTCCAACACACCAAATCATATCCTGAGCCTGCAGTAAAGCTAATAAAACCATATTAAACACATTCCAAAAGTTCCCTTGGCTTAGTCCATGCCACTTGGGCAATTTATAATTTAAAGGAGAATATGAGATTAGAGAGAGATGAAAATAGTGTGATCTAGAATTTGAAACAACAGTTTAACTGTTCTGTCACTCAGAGGATGTATTGGTTTACAGTACAGAATCACAGAATCACAGGGGTTGGAAGGGACCTCTGGAGATCATCTAGTCCAATTCCCCTGCCAGAGCAAGGTCACCTAAAGCAGGTTGCACAGGATGGTGTCCAGGCAGGTTTTGAATGTTTCCAGAGTTGGAGACTCCACCACCTCTCTGGGCAGCCTCTTCCTCTGCCACCCTCAAAGGAAAGAAGTTCCTCTTCATGTTTAGATGGAACTTCCTATTTTCAAGTTTGTGCCCATTACCTCTTGTCTTATCACTGGACATCACTGCAAAAAGACTGGTGCCATCCTCCCGGCACCCTCCCTTTAAGTATTTGTAAGCATTGATGAGGTCACCCCCTCAGTCTTCTCTATCCAGACCAAAAAGACCCAAGTTCCTCAGCCTTTCCTCATAAGAAAGATGTTCCCGTCTCCTAATCATCTTTGTAGCCCTCTGCTGTACCCTCTCCAGCAGTTCCCTGTCCTTCTTGAACCGGGGAGCCCAGAACTGGACACAGTACTCCAGATGTGGCCTCACCAGGGCAGAGTAGAGGGGGAAGATAACCTCCCACGACCTGCTTGCCACACACCTCTTGATGCACCCCAGGAAGGCATTGGCCTTCTTGGCCACAAGGGCACATCGCTGGCTCATGGTCACCCTGTTGTCCACCAGGACTCCCAGGTCCCTTTCCACAGAGCTGCTTTCCAGCAGGTCAATCCCTAGCCTGTACTGGTGCATGGGGTTATTCCTCCCCAGGTGCAGTACCTTACACTTGCCTTTGTTGAACTTCATGAGGTTTCTCTCTGCCCAACTCTCCAGCCTGTCCAGGTCACACTGAATGGCAGCACAGCCTTCCAGTGTGTCAGCCACCCCTCCCAGTTTTGTGCCATCAGCAAACTTGCTGATGGTACACTCTACCCCTTCATCCAGGTCATTGATGAATATGTTGAACAGGACTGGACCCCAGTACTGACCCCTGGGGAACACCACTTGTCACAGACCTCCAACTAGACTCTCTGCCACTAATCACAACCCTCTGAGCTCTATCTGCCAGCCAGTTTTCAATCCACCCCATTGTCCATTCATCCAACCCACACTTCCTAGGCTTGCCTATGAGGATGCTGTGAGAGACAGTGTCAAAAGCCTTGCTGAAGTCAAGGTAGACAACATCCACTGCCCTCCCCTCATCTATCCGTCCAGTCACGCCATCGTAGAAGGCTATCAGATTAGTCAGACATGACTTGCCTTTGGTGAATCCATGTTGGCTACTTCTGATAACCTTCTTTTCCTCCAGATGCTTTGAGATGACACCCAGAACGAGCTGTTCCATCATCTTTCCAGGGATGGAGGTGAGGCTGACTGGCCTGTAGTTTCCCGGGTCTTGCCTTTTTTGAAGACTTTTTTTCTTGCCTTTTTTGAAGACTAGAGTGACACTGGCTTTCCTCCAGTCCCCAGGCACCTCGCTTGTTCTCCAGGACCTTTCAAAGATGATGGAGAGCAGCCCGGCAATGACTTCTGCCAGCTCCCTCAGCACTCGCGGGTGCATCCCACCAGGCCCCATGGACTTATGGATATCCAGTTTACTTAACTGATCTCTAACTTGATCCTCCTCAACCAGGGGAAAGTCCTCCTTCCTCCAGACTTTCTCCGTTACCTGTAAAGTCTGGGACTCCCGAGGGCTGGCCTGAGCAGTAAAGACTGAGGCAAAGAAGGCATTCAGTAATTCTGCCTTCTCTGCATCGTCTGTCACCATGGCCCCTGTCTCATTCAATAGCGGGCCCACATTTTCTCTAGTTTTCCTTTTGCCTCTGATGTACTTGAAGAAACTCTTCCTGCTGACCTTGAAATCCCTTGCCAGATTTAATTCCAAGGAGGCCTTGGCTTTCTTCGTTTTGTCCCTGCATACTCTGGCAGCATTCTTGTAATCTTCCCAAGTGGTCAGTCCTTTCTTCCACTTAGTGTAAACCTCCTTCTTCCACTTGAGCTTTTTCAGAAGCTCCCTGCTCAACCATGCAGGTCTCCTGTTTCCCTTGCCTGATTTCTTGCTCTTAGGGATGCACCGATCCTGAGCTTGGAGGAAGTGATGCTTGAATATCAACCAGCTCTCTTGAGCCCCCCTACCCTCTAGAGCCCTAACCCATGGGATTTCTCCAAGCAGTTTCTTGAAGATATCAAAGTTAGCCCTCCTGAAGTCCGAGGTTGCAACCCTACTTGTTGTTTTATGCCTACTGCACATAACCTGGAACTCTATCTTCTCAGATCACTACATAGTACTGAAATTTGCTCATAGAGAACTCTGAAGTTCTCTCTATTGTCTCTTTCATAAATTGCATGTCCAGTAATGTTGGAGTCCCAAATAAATGACAAAAATATACTACTTGTAAAATCAGTATAGTCAAACCCACTACCCTTTAAAGATATCTGTGTGTCATAGCAATTGCATATATGTGTACATGTTATTATATCCACCCTAACAGTCAATAGCACCCTACTCTGCGGGCTGATGTGGCTTTTAAGTGGCAATGCCTGAGATGTACTCTCTGCCCTTATCTGAGCTTCGAACTTTAAATGGTGTAACATTATAGTTTTATTATTTTAATCAAAAAGCTTAACGCATGATCAATCAAGAGGCTCTTACCATAAACATTGATTCTTTATGAGTAAGTGCACCAAAATTCAGCTTCTGCATAGGAATGAACTCTCCAAAAATTCCTTACCAGGTTTTTTAAATGATTAAAATTACATTAACTCTTGTTTCCATTCAAGAGCAACAGAGGTACTGATGCTATCCTGAAGCTGTAATAGGCATGCTATGCTCCCTTTCTAAGCAGAGCTGGTTTGCCCCTTGAGCTCTACTACAGGCCCACAAACAAATGTAACAGTGTACACACCAGTAAAACCTACAGCGATAATAACATATTTTTTTTTATATTTATAGAAAATACTGTATTGCCCTTCCATAGAAATGTAATCTCTGGATATTTTCTTCTCAGCAAAGAGTCTGTGTGAAGTGCTGGTGAGATAAATAAGCCTGGTGTAATGACAAGTGACAACTTCATATTTGTATTATTTTCCCCTATATTCTGTTGCAAATACAAAATTTCATTTGAATTGTCTCTGGCTCAACAACAACCTGATAATACTTAGTACTGACTAGAACTAAAATTCTTTAAGTGGAGTTGACTGGTAAATCCTAAAGCTTATTGTTTAAAAAGAAACACCTCTTTTTCACAAAGAAGGTCTATTTGAGGTAATCAAAGCTTTTCAACACTTTGCTCATTTTTATAGTCTAAACTACCATGGAAAACTAGGCAAAAACCTAGGTACCATTTTCATCCAGAAAGAACTAATTCCAGCATACTGTATTTTGAGATATACCAGGGGAGCATTCAGATTAACACTTTATATCAGCATAAGATGAAATGAAAAACAAACTTGCACATACTGTGACATCAAAATCTGTAAATGCTCTCTTCCAGTTCGTCTTAAGTGTTAACTATTCTGGGAACTCTTAAAAGAAAACTGTTGTTATTAATATGTCTGAATATGCTAAGAAACCAATTTCACCAAAGCCATCTTAGTTCACCAGTAGCCGAATTTCTTTCAAGACGAAGCAATACACTGTTTATAGCTTTTTCTGGAGCAACTACAGAACTTCTCAATCAAAAGAACTCTCCTGCTAATTCAAATAAACAGACAGAATGGGTGCTGGCTATATTTTCCTATCTGAAGATTTCAAAAGCAAATCTTCATTGCAATTTTGAGAGATGGTCTTAGCCTAGTCTTAGAATAAGCTGCTTTTCACACATAAGCTGACACAAAACAATGGAGTGGGGCATTCCTTGGTGCCTTTTATTTATTCAAGGATAAAATGTAAAAAGTAACTATATGCTGTAGATAGCTACTCCATTATTAGCCAACGTCTGAAAGGTGGCAGGAAATTCTACATCTTTGAGTACCACGTAGGCTGTACAGAAGGAACTGCTGAAAATTAACTTCTGACTGGGCTTACAGTGTTGATATATCCCTGGAAAAAAAAAAAAAAAAAAAATCAGCCTTACTGTTCTTTGACCCTTTCTGTAACAAGTTTCACAGTGGCAGTGGGAGGCTTCATTCCCCACTGCCTGCCACCAGCCCGCTAAGCACTGCTGCAAAGCAATCCGAAATATCACATCTTGGCCTAGCGTTGCTGAGTGAGCATTCTGTCGTTCTAAAATTCCCTCAAGTGATCTGGCTCATGACAAACCACAGAGACTCACCCATTTTGTGAGTATTTATTGGTGCAAATTCTTGGCTTCTATGTTATGTAGGGTCTAGTTCTACCTTCACATGCTCCTGAGCCACAAAACAGACCCAAAAATCAGAGGGAAATAATTCCTAATCATATAAGCGATTCTCTTAGTTGTCTGTATTCTCAGAACCTGTAATATCAACAATGCAATTCAGCACGGTGCTACAGCTTCTTTATGCACCTTTATCAGGACACAACCAGTCACTAACACCCAGCTGCCCCATATCAAGGTAGTATCTCCTCACAACCATTACTGCCTTTCAGGCCTTGTGCTGCACTTTGTCTCTTTCCTTTACCCTGAGCATTTCATAAACACGATACATTTGGATACCTGTATCAACTTCATTTCTCTTTCCTCATGGGTGGAACTTGGCTTAGCTGTAGGCTACAAAAGCTTTGCCACATACTTGAGAGAGCCAGTATTTCATTCCAATTTCTGTATTCATTTCTAATAACTTCTGACACCAAAAATGGCCTGTTAGCTTTCACTGACAGGATCCTAGAAAACATGCTTAATCTGATCAAGAAACTTTTATCTGAAAGTCCTAATTCAAAAATACAAAAATTGCCTCCCTCTGCCTACAAGCACAGCTCTGTTTTGTGTCACTTCAATACATTCTACTGTGTACTGTACATAAGCATTCAAGAAATAATCGATGAACAGTGACCAAAGAAATTTAGCTTCCACCTTTCTGAAACGCGTTAAAATCTCTTTTCCCCTCTCAACCACATTTGCAGCAAGCTCTCCTCATAGCCCAGCTGATGTTCTTCCACACAGGAGAGCGCAGAACATGAGCCTGAGCACAGGGGTATTACTTTCACACCACGAGTGAAACCTCATTCTCCTCCAGTGCTCACTGCCGTGTTTTCTGCTGCCGTACAGGCCCACCCCGCTGCAGTCCTACCAGACACAGAAAGCACTACTTTTGCAGCTGCAGTGACACATTTATTTCTAGCAGTTCAATTCTATATTGCTCCTAATTTCAGTGGAAGTTACAGCTCGTAAATGCCCAAGAGCAGTACAAGGAATATTCGCTAGCCTCAATTCTCCTTCTCCCTTCATTCTTGCTTCCCTTCATTCTTGCTCTTCAAGACGTTTAGCTCAAGTCAATCTCTTAAAGAACTGCGGGTTCCTAAAAGAAAACTAAACCAAACTAAGAATGACCATAACAAATAGCTGATTAGTTTAAATGAACTGGTGAACAATTACTGAGAAATGAAGTGATAAAATAAAATGAGCGAAATAATGGGAACAAGCTTCTTAGCTAATTTTATCACAGTTCTTATGAGATTCAGTTGAACGTGTGCGGTTTTCTGAAAGAGAACGGCAGTAAACTGCATGAGAAATTTAATATGGAATTCAGTTATATGAGTTTATTTTCTTGTAAATGTTTAGCATGTAAAGTCCCTTTCCTGATATTACTGTCTCACAACACCATAACTTTTCACTAGTAATTCTGAGCTTCCAGGCTGGTGTTGGCTGGAAGAGGTTGAGGGACTTTGCTCAACAGTCATTGGGAGGGCAGAAATTCACCCACTAGCATACACTGCCCTTTCACTCGCAACTTCTGCACGGTCACTGAAGGCTTCAGCCCTGCCTGCTTAGGTAATATTACGGACCTGAAGAAGAGACCAAAATACCTACCAGCAGCACTCCCTTAGCAATAGATTTAAGGAAACTCATCCCTGTGAAGTGATCGCTAGCTTTTGGCTAATTATTGTTCTTTGTGAGGTCTGTATAGCAACTGTCAATTTTGTTTGTGTTGCAAAATATTAATCCCTTAAGATGGCAGCAACAAGAACTTTTTCTTAGGGGTCTAGGCCTCTCTCCCAGCTAATTTTCAGCATGCATTTGTTTCTGCAGGGTACACGAACTATTCAAACTGGACAAATCCTTTTCTCACGGCAGCAAATTGGCACAGAATCAATTAAATAGCCTATAACCAATAAATTGTCCCTACTTAACACTCAGCTGCTCTGGAGGGAGCAACACATACCGACTGAAAACTGGCTGACAGCAGAATCCATGAGCTCAATTTTGTCCTCGCCAGTCACCCTGCCTCTCCGTGCACCTGCTCATCACCCACTGCTCACTACATGAGCAACTGCTCCTTGCACACTGCTAATAAGCATTCATGCTTCTGTTTTTAAATAAGATAAAGTCTTTGCTGTTTAACCTGAAACTAGCTATTTCATCACCACATCTCACTCCTTTGATCTATAGTGACTATACAGCTGGATATCGAACTGGATATTGTCTCTTGCTGTCTTTGTACAGCACCTCCCACAACGGAGGGCTGATCTCAGCTGGAACCTCTCACAACTGCTGCCACCAACATGACTGAGCTGAAGTGGTGGGAGGGAAGTTAAGACCATCATTACCTAGCTTGAATTTTGTTCTCTACAGAAAGGTTTTTACTCTTAAGGACTGCCAATCCAAATTTTCCTAGAGCAATATGTTTCCCTAAAAAAAATTAAAAAATTAAAAACATCCCCCCACAGTTACCAACACAGCAAAGACAGTAATTCTATCACGATGTCAGAGCTTTAAACTTTTGGTCAGTCCCCAAGTCTACCATTACTTAGTGATAGATCTCGTTATTATAAAGCCAATCAAGAATAATTTATGAAGAACTGTATCTTTTTTTGTATATTCAGTCTCCCAGCTGAATACCTCATCTTCTTTGGTACTTTCAGTCTCACTCCTGAATGAGGCTGTCATCACACATTTCATTGGTATTGTAAGAAACATACAAAATCATTGTTTACCATCCCCACAATTTTCTTGTCTGCAGTTTGTGA
This sequence comes from Burhinus oedicnemus, assembly GCA_008921705.1. Taxonomy (NCBI): domain Eukaryota; kingdom Metazoa; phylum Chordata; class Aves; order Charadriiformes; family Burhinidae; genus Burhinus; species Burhinus oedicnemus. The sequence continues at coordinate 1,730,965 of VFFE01007664.1, read as the reverse complement.
TGTTTGTCTGCTCCTTAAATACTTTTAAATCCTTTAGTTGAGATGCAGGGAGTCACATGATGCCAATTTTTCCTCAGTTTTCTCTTGCTTTTTTGTTGAAACTACCCAACTTACTCATTTGCTACATCCTTTACACTTACTAAGTGCTTTCTGTTTATCCTCATGTGTTCTTCACAGTGGCTGTTAGGGTCATTCCCCTAACTTCTTTAGGACACACTGACTTACACTTGAGACTCAGATTCTACTGGAATGAATAATTACAATGCTCTGTTGCTTAAATACCTCCCATAGTTGCAGTCAAGAGATGATTCCAATCCAAAAATCATTATTTGGTGTTTGTTTTTTTTTTAAATAACATTTAGATTTTTGGAACCACTTTTCTAAAAGATGACTGTGAACCTGTGTATCTGGATGCTATTATGAAATCTGTGGGGCATAAATGTGCATTAGCCTGAATTTCATTTATAACATCTGTCTTGGTTTTGTGAGAGTAACTTTCCTACTCCAAAATATTCTGCATGCTACTAAATTGTAGAGAAATATCCTTTCACTTTCTCTTTTTTTTCCCCCTCTGTGCTTTTTATTCCATTAATCCAAGCAAAAGAAATATTCCAACTAATACAAATTAAAATAATGTTACTCAAAAGATTCCCTGATCTGACTCCACATTATCTCCTCCCACAACAGAAGTCACTGACACAGTGACTTTCAGTATGGTTTGGACTGAGCACTAACAGACTGAGATTCACTCTGTCCCTGGCTCCATACTTATTAAATAAAGGGGAGAACAATGGAAGGAATCTGATAGAAATTGATATAATCACATGCAGTTCAAATAAAATTAATACAGATATATATAACTTTTTTACAATACAGAACGTGGGACATGATCAGAAACTAAGAAGTAGCCAGTTTAAACAAAAGGAAAAAAAAAATCAACATGATGTACACATTAAATTGTGGAACTTGCTGCCCTCCGTTGTTGCAGAAGCTGAAAGTATTACTAGGTTCAAAAAGGGACTATAATTTAAGAATGACACATACATTTTTGTGGATATTAAACATGATGGTTCAAATACATACAATCTCCAGCTCAGGACAAACTGCCAAGAATCAAAAACTGAGAAAGTTGCCATAGTCCTTACACATTTTCTCTGAAAAAAACTCCCAGCAAACCCTGTATTACTGTCCGCGTTCAGAGACAGAAAATAAGTTAGACAGCTCTCTGCTTCATCCTAGCATTCTGATGCAAAGGGCCAGAAAAGCAATACGTTCTAAAGTAACTTGTTTTGGTCAGAGGTCAATTCTGCTAACATGAAAACTGCAAAAGTAGCTTTTTGTGTTCAGTGTTGCAACAGGAATGCTAAGAGTTGCAATGTCCATAGCCTCTACAGCACCCACGTCGGCACGGATTCACAGAAGACACTTCATAAGAGATTGTAACCTACTGAAGATGTTGACTATTATTGCCATTTTGTTTCTGAAAGTACAGACATTCAGCCAGAGTAGATTACAGACAATTTAAGTTAGCTTTTATTTAAACCTATATACATATTCTTGCACACATGTGCGCATACACAGTAATGAATACAAAACCATTCACAACTGCAGTGTTTCATCTTGCAGGTTTCTTTTCATGGAAAAATCCCCCCAGGGCATCAGCTTCATATGAAACATGTAATATTTCACAGAAACATCTATTCAGTCTCAGATAATCATACTTTTGTGTAGCTTCACCCATTAAAAAACACAGCTATTACTATTCTTTGAAGTTGTATTGCACCAACAGTCTGGAATTAAAAATAAATCTAAGGAAGATACTACACATCACTGTTGAGTCCAGTCAGCTTTTCCTTTATATATCAAAATGAACTATTTGATGTTTACAAGCCCCAAAATGTATAAAATGGTGTACAGTTTTACATTGACACTGACGCTAGTACATTATTATTGTATTTGTCAACGGCATTTAGAGCAGTTGGTTTTTTGAAATAAAGCATGTGTTCAGTGGAGTATCATTAAGAGCAATTGAATTGCCCTTCATCTGTTTTGGGGGCTCTGAGGACTAAAAAGCAGCGTCTGGAAGCTTTATGGGCATTAGCTGGCTTTCTGTTTTGTTCTGTTTAGGCAGCCTTGTCTGTGTTTTCATGCATTAGACTCAAAGACACAAGGATTTCCAGCAATAACCTTCTTCTGATGAAACACATCTTTATCTACTTCTTGTTTCTCGGTAAGTGATGAAAAAATCCTTTATGGGCATAAGATTACTTAAATCAATAGCGACTTCTTCATGCAGAGCAGGGCTCAGCTGCTTGTTCATCAAAATGTCTGCTTACTGGCTGCACTGACTGTCACTGGGAACACTCACCTGTCCAAGCACTTAGCTCAGTGCTGTAGTAAACAGGGACCTATTTCTTTATAACACTAAATATTCCAAACATTCATGTTTTCAGGCTTATTGGTGCTGGGGCAAAGCCTGGTTTCTGTATTTGTGATGGCAGCAATGTTACACTTGAAGACAGCTGGCATTTCCTAATAACTGGACAGCTTGCTGCCCATATCTCAGTAAGTGACACCTTATCGTCCATCCAAAAAGTGGCTGCTACTTGCTTCCTAGGAAACTTCCCTGAGCTTGCAGGCTGGGCTCAGTCCCAGATATGTGTCCGTTCAGCTGTCACTGGCCTCCCTGTTCAGACAGCTTGCAAAGTGATTACTACATAACTATGAATTACACACCTTGAACAGTCAGTTCTCTTTGGCAGTCCCACGATCCACTATCTGTGCCTGCTGGCTCTTTTGACCTCTGCTCTCTGGACAGCATTTTATATCACACTTATTGGATATTTATCTTCTCATTTTCCTTGCATACTGCTCCAGAGAGCCAGTCCAGCTCTTGCTGGCTCCATCCTGCCAGCTAATCCCTGCTGGGCCAAACTAAAGATATGCTCCTGACATACGGTTAGCTGGCAAAAGAGGTACATGCACATTTTGGTGAACATCTGGAGGGAATACCCCAAGCATAATGTCTTTGGCTGGACTATGAGAAATGCTCATTATTATATCACTTGAAGCCAGCTTGTTCAACTGGGCATTTTCAAGGCCAGGTTAGCGTGCCCAGAGCAATGCAAGCACTGCAAAGAGCTGTCACTGGCAGGAAGAAACACTAACTGGAGTTCCATTAACGCCCAGCTTTATATCCTTTCTCTAAATAGGTTGTACCTGCCAGTTCCCCAAACATCAAAATCTTCCTTGCCACAGACTATCTTTTATCAGAAAGAAAAAAAAGTCAGCATATCTGCTACGGAGATACCAGTCTCTTCATGTCATCCCATGGAATAAGCAAGAAGTTTTATGGAATATCTTGGGAGCATTTGCCCTCCTGTGATCCCAGGAAAAAATGCAGATGCTGAAGGAAATAAGAAAAAACGTCATCCCAAGAATTGCATCCTGAGAGACTTTTTGGTATAAAAAAGAAGGGATATAAACTGAACTATGAATTGTTCTTGTAAAGAACATGGTTCCTTTAGTAAACATCAGCAGCAAGGACAACATTTGGACAACTGTTGGAGGAAGAGAGGGAAAGAGCTTCTGTTTTCTCTTCAATGAGGCTGAGTTGCTGTGGAAATAAATTATGTGATTGGCAGGACCATCCTTGTCTGGTTCCTCACTCCTTTTCTTTCATGGGTGGCAGCCTAGTCTCTATCTATTAATCAATCAGGCCTTAGTTCATTAGCTTCTTAACTTTCTCCTGGATCTTTTCCCACCCTTGACAGGGGATGCTGTGTCACACAGCAGGGATTTTGGTCAGGTAGGGCAAGCTTTACTCTTCAAATCTGCAATTGACTATGCATTGCCATCAGTGAGCCTTGCAATCTCATTTTTGAGAGAGAAATTGGGGGGGGGAGGGCAAAAGAGAATAAAAGGGGCAGAGAGGGAAGGAGACAGTCTTCAAGAGTGCAGATTTCAGGAAAAGAATACCTTAAAGAGCACTGGCCAACTTCAACTTTCTATATGAATATTGAGTACAGAGGGATTCTAAAGAAACTAGCCCCTTAATTTAGATATCTGCTCAAGGAGTACCACATATGAAGGTAAACTTGAAAAGAGAAAATAAGAGGACAAAAATTAGATATCACAACCATTATGTGGCCTGATAGGTTGTACTGGTATGGGGTAGGACGATATATTTTAACCTTGCAAGTAGCATTTTTGTTGTAGTACAAGACAGTTTATTGTCAGATAATTGTTGCTTGATAGTTTAGAAAGCATTTATTTCCTCTGAACAGTCAGCAAGTCTGAGTGCATTATTCTTATTTCTCTCCCTTGCACATATTTATAAGTGAAACAGAGGTCTGTTTTCACATAGCCTTGTTAGCAGAACACAATCAAGAAGGCCACTGCTGTTACCAAAGGGTTCTGTTAGAATATCGAAGAGCGCAAGCAATCTACACAAGCAAATAAAACAGTACCCTCTGTTCCCCAAGTAACAAGGGCAAAGCACTATATTCATATTATTTTAAACCAGCCAAAGAAATCAAACCTTTATTAACATAGTCCATAAAATTAATCACGCAAAAAACCTTTCAGTTAGGTTAGCAGTCCTCTCACCCTCAGAATTTCAAATAATAAACACAAGAATCACTTAAAAACTCCACAGTGTCAGTATAGCACACCTCATATAACCCCACAACATATGAAACAGCCCAGGCATTAGCAGCTGACCACAATAAAAATGGCTTTGCACGTGACAAGGATATGGCAGTACATGATACCCTTATTCTTCCTTTCCACTAAGATCCTTGGACTGCTATCAGTAATGAGCATTATTTCGCCAGTTATGCAAATTTGCAAGATTCATAGGTGTAGAAGTTCCACAGGACATGACAATACTCACTTTGAACAATTTTCATGCAACTCAGAGCATGGCACAATCTTGCAAGTGGGGTTTGTAGTATGGGTGTTTAAGTCTGTACTCAGAAACAGTGCTATCTTGCCTACACCTTTCTAAGTTACAGCTTTCTACCATCACTCAAAACTACTAAAAGTGTAACTGATTTCTTGCACAGTTCCATGCACCTTACAAACTTCTTTACAAACCACCTGAGAGCAGAATTTGAATCCTCAAGCTGACTGTGACTCTCGGTGCTTCTGACTTCCATGCTTTTAGGGCCTGGTGTGAACCACAGACACCAGAGAGGCAAAAATATGCTCTGGAAATCCACGTGTTCTCTGCCTCTTTCAAAACAAAAAGAGAAACAAACCAAAAAAAACCCCATCGAAACAACAACAAAACCTATGAGAACATGTATGCCAGCCACAATCATACCAAGGTGGTGTAACTTACTACATTTCTAGTACATTGTAGATACCCGAGAAGTAGCAGCAAGACTGCAGAGTCCAGCACACATTAATTTGAAGAAAAGAATCACTTCCATCCCAGAATTTTGAAAAAGGCAGCGTATTACACCACTGATCCCAAAATAATTATATCATAGATCTATTAACTGAAGTTTAAAAGCTATATAGCTGGAGAATAGCAAATGCTGAATCTATAGATAAAAACGGAACCCTCAACAGACCTGTTAGAGGGGGTCTCCAGACTATAAAGAAATTTTTTGAGGGAAAGTATAAAGATATAGAGGTAACAGAATATGAGAAAAACGTACCATGCATTTATCAATAACAGAACAAGGCAGATTAATCCAAGAAATGACTTTTTAGAAGACACGGCAGAGCTTCCATCTGAACTTCATCACAACATTAGAATGGAAAACTGGAAATAAGAAAGATTTAAAGAACTGTAAATAAAGTAACTGGCCTAGTCTATAGCAAATGTACTTGTTGAAAGCAAAGCAAAGAGCTCTTAATGGAATCCCTTAAGCTCTATTACATTATTTAACATTTTCATCAATTTCTTTGATGTACACAGTAGATGCAATGCTATGAAATGGGCTGACATGAGGAGGCATCATTAGAATAGAGCAGGATTTATACATATAAAATAAAAATTCAACGTTGAAAGACAGAAAGAAAAGGAAATATGATACTCCAAGCTGCAAGGTCAAGCATGTAGAGAATAAAAGCAAGAAATTCTACCCTAAACTGGGGCAGAACTCATTTTATAAGATGGCAAATGAGAAAGACATATACACAAGTTGATAATTTACCTCTGAAATGTCATTTAAAAAAAAAAAAGGCAACTTGTAAATGCTTCATGTGGGATATTTCTAGCAGAGGTAGAGAGGTACTGGGCCAGTATCCAAAGCACCAGTGAGAATGTCCAACAGTACACATTTTCTCTCCCCTCTTCTCACCTATGCCAAAAACACCTTACTGAAACTAAGATACTGACAAAACCTTTGCTTGGATGAGCCTGTCTGATCTTTTTACAGACCAAAAAGCTCTCCATTCATTCAGGCTACCACAGTGAGATCTGGGAAGGGATGTGTATATTTTGAGAAAGTCTCATCAAAGTAAATAAAAGAAATAAATTATTATTCAAAGCTAAAGCCTGATGCTGTCACAAGAACACATGGATGAAAACACCTAGGAACAAACAAAGACTGAAAAGTGCAAGAAGATCCCTAACTACATGCATTGCTACCTGTTTGTTTCTCTCTTTGAATTTAGTTGCTGTTAGAAAATTTTATTCTGCTTATTTTAGTTATGTTTACAATGCCTGAAATGCAATGCCCACATAGATGAGTTGCTCATACGTAGGAGATTGAAAATCCATTATAATCCAAATGCACATGCAGATCAGACTGCAGAGACACATTTGGTCTACTGTGTGTTGCAACCACTGTGCAGCTACAGCTTATTGGTACATTCTCAGAAGTTACTCTTTGAGAGGGACAGGGGGTTTTCACACCAGCCAAACAACAAAACTACCAAATCCAAATCAGAGTAATCGGGTTACTAGACCAGTGTCCGGAATAAAAGAGTAAGTCACATGTGAAATGTAAATAATCTGTTGTTGAAAGACTTTGCATATGTGGTTCTCTGACACAGAAAGGCCAAACACTCAGCAATAGGTGGGACTCCTGCTAGTCCTGTATCCTATCACCAGAGATTATCATCAACAGCTGTGTCACAGAGGGTGAGGATCTCTGACCCTTTAGCAAAGGCCCCTGGAGCATTCAGAATGAATGAATTTTGTCAGCCAGTCAGATCTTTGTTAAGAAGAGATATGCAGTGCTCTCATACTTCTCAAGTGCCTTCAGCTAGCTTTTCTTATTTTAGCTTTCTTTTCTCCATACCAAGGACTCAGTTACAATTCTTAACAAAGACATCTCATTAACCCCCACCTCAAAACACTGTCTTTTAAAACAAAAAAAACAGCACAGCTTGAAACAGAGAAGTAAAAGGAAGCGAGAAGGGTGGCAAAAATCAAGAGGTTTCCCATGCTGCTACAACTAAAATGTTCATGGATGAAGCCAGTAACTCAGTCATGCAAGAATTTGGTTTATTCATGGATGGCAGCAGAGCTACCAAGGTTTATAAAAAAGTCATCCCCCAATTTTTCATTTAAATATTACTCCGTCAGAAACATTAGGTTTATATACGTATATAAGTGTACAATTCAATTGAACACGTTATGTCACAAAGATTTGAAGAATACTGCACTCTAGTAGGAATCAAATTTCTAGAAGATCTCAGTTTCATAGGAGAAATCAAATTAGAAACTTCTGAAGCATAGAAGTTTTGAGACTTGAATCAGACATACAATTCTGGAAGGCTTCTAGAATCCCTAATTCATGATTGTTGTTTAATGGAAATCAGATATTTGAAGGCTGGAGAAAAATAAGGACAGAAAATGCTGACTGAAATGTAGAGGATAATGCAGAAAGGAATTCTGAAGCTGCAAAACTGCTCAAATCAAGCAAGTTTTGAATGAGGAAAGTTAGACATAGGAACGATGGGTTACATTACCAAGTAAATAACCTGAGCAACACAGAGATGCATGAATAAGTCAAAAGTTTCTAGGAGGAACACTGAAAATTTAAGCAGAATGACCATACAGGGCAGAATCCAGAAAATGTTCACAAGGCACAAAGTCAAACCTAAGCATAGTCCTGTTTTTATTACTAAATTTGTGAGAAACCAAATAATTTCACAAAGTTGTAGACAAGAAAAAGTGATGCTCTTAAAAAGGCATACAAAATACTTACCCTGCACAACAACGAGGATCTAAGCATGAGTAATGAAGAATTCTTTCTGGGATTTGTTAGAAGACAAATAGAGCTTAGGATTGGAATACAGCCTTGAACAGCATCATTAGATGTTTGAGGAGTTGGTAGGGCCCCTTCAAATGCAAACTGTAGAAGGTGCACATTCCTGATGACCATGCACACCACATCCATTCTGGGTGTGGGTCCCTGAACAACATCAACAGGCCAATTAGCGATGACTGTACATCAGGTTCCCAAAAGAAAAGCTATTGCATTGAGGTGGTAGTGACATGTGGTTAAGGACAGCTGAACAAGCCTTACACACAAAGCTGAGCTCACTGGACAGCCCCATTCACCAGACACCATGCCTCGAGACTCCATCTGTCTGGGAGGTGAAGAAGGACAAATAGAAACTCACAAAAATTTTCCTCTTGGTCTGTGACAAGTTTCAACCCCACTAGGAAACAATACACAGAGCTATTCAATAGCCTTGGTTCTGCAGAAGGTTTACTCCACAAAAACTTTCTGGAAACCTACAGAAATGTTGCAAAGCATTTTTGCATGGGATTTCTTTTCCCTGATCTTCTTATAAGATAATGGTTTCCATGCTGCTAACATCATGGATGCTGTAGCAAGAACACTACCATTTGAAATGCCAGACTGCTTGAACATTGAATTAGAAGAATTTTTTCTCTCTAGCTATTAACATCTGAAAGCCCTGCCAGACTTAGAGAAATTCCTTAATTTATAGAAGTTCCCTGTTTGGTTAATGGAAAAATACACCCTTTTGCCCCCAATCCAGTTTGGTGTGCAAAAGTATAGACATTTCATCCCGATAGAGCATCAGAGCACAACACTAAATTTTGTACACTCTTAGCATGATTACTTTGCAATTATGGCATATGTATTATGGCAAATCCCAAGTAAATTATGAACTCTGTACATTACAAAGGCACTGCGAAACACTGATTGATTTGGACAGTTTGTAGTTAATTAAGTTCATTTCCAATTCCATCTCTTCACACAATTTCAAAGCATTCTGCATTGAAAGCCCATTTTCAATTAGTAAGGAGGATGAAACAAAAAAGAATTAATTATAAAAGTGGCAATCCCCATTTAAATCTTCATAGTGCAGCAATTATTTATGTTAAGTGTCAAGAAATTGGAGAGTTGTACTTGTCTAATACAGTTTTTTCCTTGATATATATCTCATATATATTAAATCTGTACAAAGTAGTGGCATAGCATTTTTTAAAGTAAGAACTAAATTATTGGTCACAAACTTGTACAGAGCTCCAAGATGTAGAAAAATTTCTGTGCTTGGCTAGAGCCAAATTAAGTGTCTTGGCTTGATTCTTCTCACTGCTACCCTGCTCTTACCCTAAAGTAATTCCATTACTTGGACTAAAGCAAACATCCCCCTTGAAAAAAATAGTGAAGGAATACTAATATCAGTGGAACTTTATGCTGGGGAATGACAACATGAAAAGTGGTTACCCAGTTTTATTCTAGTGTTTGATGCTGTTCAAAATGGTATAAACCACTATTGTAAGTTACCACCATGAAGGATGGGCAGGAAAGCTTTAAGATACCCTTTTTGAAAGTCCTTTCCACGGGTACGTGCTCAAATCTTCACATCTGGTCGTCATTTTCAGATTTTGGTAGTTAAAGAACCTTACACTATCTCTTTACAGAACAGGTCCAAGCACCCCTTACCAAACTGCCCTTAGAAAGAGGTATAAATAACACCATGCATTGAATTTTTGGGAACATGAGAGCGGCAAAAAAAAAAAAAGGGGGGGGGTATTCATCCCTTGAATCGCTGATGTTATTCTTCTACAAAACAGACCTTCTTTTAGCACAGGAACACCTTTCTTCATCCGAGCCAAACACCTCCAATGCCCACTAAAAAGAGAGAGAAAGAGGAAAAGACTAAATGTATTTAGTGGTGCCATTTAAAGATGGCATATCTTAATTTGCTGATCATACTGTCTTCACCTCTATCAAAGACTGTCAGTCATAAACATAACACTAAAACAAATGATATGAGGTTAGCTGTAACTGCAGATGCACGCTGCTTTAAAAAACTTTAACTTCATTCACTAGATTTTAAACTGTCATCTATTGGCCATTTGTCATTGGCATTGACTTCCTGCTCTACAGCCAAGATTACTGCTTTAACCACCAGGGCGTGCTTCATTGCCTGATTCATGGTTGGCTCCTTCAATCTCCTTTTCTTTGCCATTTTGGTAGCAGGCTTTGTAACAGCATAGCAACAGCGGAATAGGAGGAGGAGGAGAATGATGGGCACTAGAAAAGAGAGTAGATGATTCAGGTAAGGTAGAAGGGTAGGCAATAAGGAGGGAAAAAAAAAAGAGATAAAATAGGAAGTAGGGCTTTATGAAATGGGAAACATAACTTAAAGGGAAAAAAGCTAAAGCAAAACAAATGCAGATAAACAGCCTTGCAGCTGCAAGAATGAATGCAGATTAAAAAAAAAACACAACAACCCCAAAAACAACAACAAAAAACAAAACCAAAAAACCCCCAACCCAGTACAAATCTTTCACATTCCTGAGCTGCCTGCAGTATTCCGTGATGTTCTCAGCTCTCACCAAGCATTGTAAGAGGGAAGAGTCTGTTCCTCACACTCCTGGAGATGTTTTTAAGTGCTGTTTTCAACCTATCAGAAGATAATTTATCATAGACAAAGCTGGGACTCTATGCTGGGGGTTTCAGATACAGCTAGAGCTCACAGTCAGATACAGACAAAGCTGTACCCAATGACACATCGAAAAAGGGTACAAGAGAACCTTTGGGGGTATTACGAGATACATGGCAAAAAAATTCCTTGCTTTCTTCTCTTCCGTTTGTTTTCTTTGTTTGAGATTGCCTCCAATTGAGAAAAACACTTAAGCTGGTATGAAATTTTACACAAATGTAGAGATCCATGGAAGATGATTTCTACCAGTAGCTTATTAGAAGGTATTTCAAAATAAGGACTTTACTCAAAGAAAATTACATTTATGTCACCTGGATAGAAAATATCTCATCAGTGGCACAATATATTTTTTCTAAACCTAACTGTACAATTAATGGAACTACAAATATTTTAATTGATTTCGCTTTTTATTCTAATGAAGGACAAATTATGAGAAGTGTGTGTGATTTTCTTTTAAACACCCACGCTTACAGCTGCAAACATGCCTAAGTTGTTTGCTGAATCAAGCCATTAAGCAGTTGATTCTTACTATCGACGAGCATGAACTGTTTTCTTATCAACACAATGCATGGTTTCAAAACATTGCAGTGGTTCACTGTGACAGAATTAACAGTTACAGGTGCTACACCTTCCGTTTCTAATTCCCATAGCCCTCCTCATGAATAAATCCTATCATTCCCACCTTCTCCCTAGTATCCATAATTTTGCTCAGCTACTTCTGACCCTGCTTAGGATTATGAATTCCTTTAAATACATCCCACCAGATGATGCAATATCATGTCCACAGGGAAACAAGAGTTATGACTTTAGCAACCATCACAATCTGCTTCAATAGACTCTAACTACTGATCTTGAATGATGTATCGCCTTCACAGAGATGTCCTCACTGTTTTAGGTTAACTTCAGAAAGCTTCGCAATTCTCCCTATCGGAGACTGAAAAGTCTATTAACCTGAAAGCCAAATGCCAATTTCTTCTTTTGGTTTTTTTTTTTTTAAATCTCTTTTTAGCAAGGTCAGGTTTTCAGATGCGAAATACACACACACCTGTTTTTCAGAACTGTAACTGCTACCATGCTTTCCACCCCAAAAAGACAGGCATGCCATTAACCAGGGAAGGTAATCCAACATTGGTCCTGTAACAGTCAAGAAAGGTGACATATATCTTACTCAGACACCCACAGTTTCAAAGTAAAATCTGTCACTAGCTTAGGAATATGTTTTCCTGCATTTCTATAGAAGTTTTTTTCTTTAATGTAGGAAACCCCTCTGTAGTTTCAATACTCCATTTCTACACTGTCTAGCATCTGAACACACGGCTGAGCCCACAGCCAGCAGGTACCAGCCGCCGGCACCAGCGCTCCCTCGGCCCCACGAGCAGCTGGCACGGCCAGGCCCTGGGTCAGTCCTGCACTGGTGACCTAACAGCAGTACCTGTATATTCCTCTGACACAGGGTGCGAGACCTTTTTCTTTTGGAGACATTTAGCCATCAATTCAGATAGATAGATACACAGAGGATTTTTAGGCTATATAGATATCTATACTTAGGATATACATATACAGAAGGTATTTGTGCTTTATAAAATTCAGGTGCAACTGAAACAGCAATAATGAAAAGATACTGGAGAAGGAAGTCTTAGAATCAAGCTCGCACTTGCTTAGTTTTGAGGGGTTTCTGTGTGCACATGCATGCCTGCATGTAGGGGGTTATTATTTTGGATTATTCTATTTTTTAATCAGATTTATGTTACTGACATTGAGGTAGCCAATAGGCAGAGAAGCTACTTCTAGGCTGGCTCCCCTCTAGGAAAATTAGAAAAAAGAACAGCTGGCCACAGAAAATCTCTTAAAGGATTCAGTATTTTTTCACATGGAATTACCTTCCTCAGCATTTGACATCCATTTAGAAAGTGAATTCGATACAGTACACAGCAATAAATTTGTAGAGGAGCATCTTTTGGCCATTTAATAGACGAAAATCAGTGCTTTAGGACATATACAGGCTTGCCTATGGATTTCTTTGGAAAATTCAAGCAGCTAAGGGGGGGGTGGGGTTGATTCGGGTTTTTTTTTGGTTGGTTGGTTTTTTAAATGCAGAGTCCTGGATGGCCTGAAACTGCTTTCACAGAGTGTAATACTGATGCAATTAGAATCACAGCCACTGGAATAATACCACCCTTGAGAGGAAAATAAGAAGTTACTGACTTTAGGGTCTTAGCCACCTTCCTCCTTGATTCAAATTAGATCAAATCTGATGCAGAAAAGAAAGAAAAAAAAGAAAAAAGGAAAAAAAAGAAAGGAGAACAAATTATTTTAAGAAGTCTTTCTGTTTGGTTAACAAATAAAAGCTAAGAAGAATACAGTGCTGAATACTGATAAGCTTAGATTCAAAGGCCAAGACAGAACATAGCAATTATCTGAAGACTGAATTAATTGCCCATCAATTTATGATTTTGCGTATTTATTATTTCAGATAGAAGTTCACATCTTATTTCAATAGTGAGATCTCAAACATACACATGCCTATATCCAACAACTTTGAGAAAGAGAATAAGAAAACGTCACATTGACATTCCGAATGCTGCAGCTGAAGCACAGGACCATGTTTCTGAGTGTGTTAGGAGTGTTTCAGATCTGTGGCCCTGCAGGGATCCTGTCACTGTTCCTTCTGTGCCTACTAATAGGAGGTGCAGGAGTAACAAAGGGGATCGGGCTCAAGGTCCAACGAATATGGCCTTGACCATGGACTATCCTGTCACCAGATCAGTAAAATACTAACTGAGCTACAGGTTACACCTCCTGCACAGGAGGCCAGCCAAAAGGACAAGGCTTAGCATTTATTCCTGATACAGACTGAAATATTTTCAGCTAAGGGAAGTCTGGGAGTTAGGTGAGAGAAAGAAGAAAAAGTCATGGTTACCAACAACACTGACTTTCCTGACCCTTGAATAGTCAAGAGTTTTATTCAGAGCAAAGTAGCTGGAACGATGCTAATGAGCAAAAAATATCAACTGTCAGTTCTGCCTTTTAACACAAATAAATTGAATCTTTAACCCACATGTACAACAGACAGAGTTCTAAGGATATTAAATCACAGTACTTTAAAATTTCAATTAATATCAAAGTACGTGCATTAATTTACAAAGGTTGACATTTCTGATTATTTAGAATAGCCACGTTGGGAAAAAGTATCTTAGCTCAAACATCTGAGAGAGGGGGCAAATTCGTAGAGCTCTATATAAATATACTGTTATTAATGTCAATATACTTCTTATTCACAAAGGGAAATTTCATTCAGGACAATCAAAGGTTTAAAGTGAATTGGGTTCATTCTCTTTTATTAGAAAATGGTACATGTGTTTTATATGTATATAAATTCCCTTACTAAACAAGGTGTGCCAAACCCAGATATTTTGTGTTCAAATTAGAGATGTAAATATATTAACCTTTTGATCAAAGTATTAGACAAAATGGCATTTAGTGTTGACTCATGTGGAACTACGCAGTCATTTATGGGCCTACTAATTCATAGTGATGTTTCTCCTTAAAATTATCTGCTTAGGACAATGCAGAAAAAATTTGTGAAAGCAAGTGAGAAAAGAAACTAAATTACAGAAGATCTACATGACTAAGCAGTACTTTCTTTTTTAAGTGAAATTTTTAGAATTTTTTTAGTTTTTAATTTAAGCCACATTTTTATTTAATTCAAGCTGTTGTAAGAATTGATGAATATAGTTTTCAAAAAAACCCTTTTTTTCACACTTCAACATCTCACTTCATATTTATTTTGAGTGGAAACTATTGTTGATGGATTGAAGATCAAATCTTTTCTTCCGAATTCCACACAGGGGAAATAGAGCTCTCAGCACACATTAACGCCATATTCTAAAAAGGCTATAACAACCAGCATATGTGCCTTAAGAGTTACCTCTCTCTCTATGTATTTTTTAAAATATATATATATTTAAAAATCCCAATGACAAAGCCAAAAGATGTGCATTGCTATTTTTCTCTCTCTGACTATCCCCACAAAACGTACCTACACTCCTCAGATAAGTAAACAGAGGTTGGCATATGGCAGAAATATTATGAGATATTTTGAAGAGTTGCTTTGCTTCAAATTGGAATAAAACCTCAAAATACCTAAGTTTTCCTGAGGAAAATTATTCCACAAGTGTTCATTTTAGACTGAATTGTATTACTTCTTATTAGATAATACAGAATTTAAAACGCTAAAAAAAAGATGAAAATGGAAAGCCACTTTGAAATGAAAATTGCAAATTGCTTTCATTTCCCTAGTTTTCCTGTAAAAATAGTATTTTGGAGAATTCAAGGTAATCTTGCAAAGTGTTTTTACTTCAGTAGATCCATACTCCTCAGCTGCAAAAAATGGCTTGGATAAAGAATAACAAGTATCAAGAAGCCTTACATTTACTCAGCCTAGTGCCTCTGAATCAAAGGAAGAAGGCAAAATGAAAGCAAAGCCCTAAAACACCTCTTCCTTTTTCTCTTCTAGCAGCATATGGAGAACTAAAAATCACATCTATGAAGTGCAAAGTTCTTAAAGGTGAAGAGTATTTTTGAAAATTGAAATGAACTGTCCCTGATAATCCTCCCCATCACCACAGCTATCTTTGTTGACTGAAGGAGGTGAACCAGTCACTAAGTGGCCTAGCAATCTACTGTATTACTTCTGCTGTATAACCTCTGCCACAAAATTTAATGACAAACCTAACTAAAAGTATTAAACTGACTTAGTTTTACTCTTTACAGCACAATGAAGTATTCCCAATTTGAAAGATGTAGAAACCAAAGTTCTTAAATGGGAATACAATTTAAACTAGCTGAGTTTATACTCATCTGGCCTCCTGTAGTTCATATAACGTAGTACAGAACTGGCGCTTTCAAGATAATATCGTAACCTACTCCTTTCCTTGGTAATTACATAAGACCATTGATAACCAGAGAATTTGTCACAGGAAAACTGAGTTTTTGAAAAACCTGTATTACAAGCACCTGTGAGACCTTCAGTTAAACATAAAGAGTTTAGAATATTGCCAAATACTGTGTGTACAACTATTCTGACATCCAGTTTCATCTCCAACATGTACACTCGCATGGTGCTTACGACCATATAAAGCCTCCCAGTTCATAGGATCACTTTGCTAGGACATATGAAAAAAAAAAAGTCTTCTTATATAATATCTTGAGTTCTAATCAATTTTAAGATTTATTGGCAACAAAGATGTTTAAAACAACCTGTATTCTAACTCCACCATTTTTGACTAAGTAGTACATATTTTTTTAAAAATAAAATATAATCCTTAAAATCACAGGCCTTTGAACACCTGATACAGGAGTTTACAGAGTTGTTCTCAAATTATTGTTAACTCTCTTCCTCTCTGTTTCAGTTAGGAAAAATGGAACTTCTTACTAACAATACAAGCACATTTATCAAGCAATAACCATGTTACCATGTGAAAGAGTTAAGACTGTTACACTTCCTACTATAAGAAAGGTGAAAATCTACATGGCATTGGCCATTAAGCTGTTCCAGCAAATTCAGCCATCTTTCTTGAATTCCTACTTTTTTTCCCCTCTTTTTCTTCTGTGTGAAAATTTTCCTCAATATCTTTAAAGCTGCAAAGAAAAAAAGTCATAACATGAGAAATTTTTCCTTTTCTATTGCTCACCGGGTATTCTGCAGTATAATGCCATGTAGGGACACTTCAGGGAGATTCCTTACCTAAATTAGATAGTCTAATAAATTACAAAAGCTGGATTGCAATGGAGCAATCACCATGAAAGACTCAGAGCAAGTTAGAAAAATAACATTTCTTTTACGGTATTTTCACTGTAGCTTTCTCAAGTGTATTTGGAAGAACTGTTTAAGACTCTAGTTTCCAACTATACAAACAAAACTATATTTAAACTAATTCAATCTTTTTTTTGTTTTGTCCGTGCACACTTGGCTCTCCTGCTTTGCTTCTTCAGCTGAGGAGCAAGTGCTTACCATGATGACCCTACTCATCACAGTCATCACAGCAATGGAGAAAGAAACAAGAAAGGTACAGACACTGAAAATGCTGTGCCACTCAGGAGCTTCCAAGGGGCAGGCTCCCATCTGGGTATTATGTACTGCTCAGGTCACAGAGAATTCAAGGCAGGTGAGTTAAGACTTGGTCTTTACACCATGATCTCGAGAAAGCCACAGTAGCTTCTCGCCAACACACATCAGTTACAGAACGACTGCACAGTCGCTGCTACTGCAGTGGCCCTGCATCAGGTAGAGGAAATTCTCCAGCATCTTTGTGATCTGCCTTGACTGTGTTTTACAAAACTAAAGAAGCACAAAGCACTTATGTAAGACCAGAGGATTGGAACCACTGATGCCACTTAAATCAACAGCTGAGCTCCCATTAATGTCAGCAGAAATAAGACTAGGTCTCCTGTTTCTTAACAACCTCTTCAAAATAATGGCAGCCACAAGCATGAGATTGAGTTGACAGTCATTTACATGCAAGTGTGACCTTTTTACTCAGTGGTGACATTTGTATCCTATTAGCAAAATACTGTATTGTATTTAAGCAATAATTGCATTTTCTGTGAAGACAAATGACATGTGAATCAATAAATGACGAGGCTGCAGGCCAAGCACATTATTGATTTTCAGTCATGTTCATCTCTGAGCTTAACACTGAGAAAATACAGTATATGCTATGATTTTTTACAAGTTACATCTTTTGGGCCAGATAGTTTTCTGAGAATTAAGAAAGGCTTGCTCCAATTGAGAGAGAGGAGATTAGAGAGGAGTGAGAATTTAACAGCTGTAATCGAAGTTAACACATGGTATCTTAAAAGCAAATGCTGAATAGATCAATAAAGGCTTGTACGACACCCTTGTCATCTACTCAGTTGTTATAGTTGATCAAACTATGCATGCATATCATGTTAAATGTAGTATCACGCACTGAAACAAACAGATGCTTTACTGAAATCTCAGCGAGAACCATTCTTACTGCTTTTGCCCTTCATGAGAAAACCAAATTATTCAAGATCCACCACAATAGGACCCTGGCAAGTGAAAGATATGGAGAAGGGTGTTCTGGAAACATGAATAGTGTGTTTCCAAATTTGCTACACAAATCAGAAATTTTAATACCAAACCAAGAAGAGAAGGGAATAATCTCCCTGTTTTCCTTTTATAAATCAATCAAATTCAAGGGTCAGATTTTCATGGGAATAGGCTGTGAGAGGAACACAGCTTTAAGAACCAGGCTGCCAGTTATTAAGGATACTGTATTCTGATACTTAAACAAGAACTGTGGTTTTAAACAAATTAGTTTTTGGAAAACACAAACTTAAGTAGTTTGCAATTCCTCAATTCTGTAATTGCAGAGAGAAAAAGAAGAAGAATCTGGAATAGATTCCCTAATGGATCAAAGAAGTGATCACTACCTGGTCTCTGCAAGACGCACACAACTGGTCTGAATCTCCCAAAAACAGAGCAGTGAGTGAAGAAAGAAACTTCAACACACAGGCACTCAGCCTCAGGCATCCTAGGAAGATACAAGGGATCTTAGCTAGCAAGGGTACCAAGTCATCATTTGTGAACAGGAGACAAGATGTTTAGCTGCTTCTCAGGGTCACAAGAAATAGTAAATTAATTACACTCTCACTGGTATATTATTGCAGTAAAAGCATTGACTTTGTCTAGGTCTCCTCCTAAATCACTCATAAGGTCACTCACTGAGAATATTTTAGGAGACTTAGTCAGCCTGATTTGGGATATTTTTCCCATAAATTTCTGTATGACAGGCCTGATTTAAGATGACTCTGTTTTTAAGTTCTTTACTGTGGTTGAGTAAATTATGTAAAAGAAAAACTCTTAACATTGTAGCCATAACACCAACAAGCGGGGTTCACCCACACCTCTGCATAAGGAGTAATCCTGTACTATTTTTTCATGCTGACCAAACCTTTCTATACAATATAAAAGCAGCAGCCACAGATGTTAATTTTCTCCACAATGGCCAATTTTCCTTCCACTACAAGTTATTTTGAATATGGATTATACAATCTAAATGCAGTTGTTCAGTATGTAAGACTTCATAATATCCTACAATCGAACCAACAGGTTAAGACGCTTTTCATCTGACTGCACTAAATTATTGATCTACTGGTCTCTTTTTCAGATTTTAAATCACCCCAACAGAAGGAAAAATAAATGCATTAAGACTTTTCCAGTCTCAGTGAGAAAATACATGTAGGTAGTTTGAGTCCCAACAGTAAAAATAATCACATAGAGTATCTTACAGTAATCCATCTGATTTCGAATTAACCACTCAAAAAGCAGTATATTTTTAAAATGTATTTTTAGTTTGCTTGGCAGTTGACTATGTAAGTCCCATCTATCAATTCTTGCAGTTTGGGTATTACGGTATGAATAATATATGCCTTTGTCGTGTGAATAAGATAACAGCCTTCACTCTTCAGCGCTCTACATTTCTTGTTCCAAATGTGACATAAAATAAAATTTTCCTCAAGTAGCTGAAAAGGAATTTAGAAGAAATTAGTTATGAATACAGAGATAGACATTAATTTTCTTTTTTTTAAAATAAAAAAATAAAGAATACTAGCAAAGTGTCAAGAATTATTTATTAAATTCAGTGAGGCCCTCAAAAGTACCTAAAGATTTAGCTGAAGAGTGGTGTTTTCTTAAAAACACACTTGAATACCTGCATTTAACATCTTTTTAAGTCACCACTTCAAAAGTTTCTGAGGATCTTATGAGCATTTTCAGTAGCCAACAACAAACATACCCCTTGAACACCTGCAAGTATGAATCCAGACGGATTCAATTCTAGTCACCTTGTCTTATTTTCAAAATTTTTTGCTCTATTTTACTTATTATGGAGGCTCTGGCAATCTCCTCCAAAACATCAGGAAACCGCATCTGTTAAAAACAGGTTCCAAGGCTGGGCAGAACACTAATAGCATCCAACACACCAGCCCCTGAGTTCCTGTTTGGCAGTCATGTTTTCTATTTCTGAAACAATTCAAATAATACATTTAAATATCTGGTTCATTGTTCATAATCCAGCACTATGGATCTGCCTGGATGCTAACCACAGCACTGTATAGCTTTGGCAGCACAAATAACCATGAAAAATTATGAACTGACAAGAACAATATTAAGGATTATTTGGCTCAGAACATAAGCCTAAAACCTTTTCTGTATATATTTTTGGTCTGTGGCCTCCCTCCCCCCTTTTCCTTATGTTCTTAAAACGGAGTAAAACAGTCTTAGCTTTCCCATTTTTCCCTACCCCAGACATATTATTTTCTTCCCAGGCCAAAAAGGAACTAGAGCTTTATTTTCACACAAGAGTCAGGAAGAAGCCCGGTACACATTTGTTTTGGACCAAGAACTGTTTATTTTTCTGACTTGTTTTTTCCAGGTTTTAACATTTGGGCACACGCAGTTATTTGGACTGTCACAACAAATGTTTAAGACAGCTCTGTGTTTGATGTATGGCTAAAGATTCACAGAAACAGCCAGGAGTGGAAGTGTCAAACAATTACAGGCAAAATTAAAGGGGTTCATGGTGGGGCGGGAGAGGGAAAAGAAGAAAACAAGTGGGGGCGCTAACCTTTTTTTATTTCAACTTCACATAGCAACAAGTGCCAGAAGCACTGAAAACATCTGAAGCATCAAAACAAAATTTTCAAAAGGAAGTATTTGGATTTATGTTTTAAAATGTGTATGTATCTTCATTTTTAAAGGATTAAAAGGCAAAAATGAGGTATTTCAGAGAGAACTATATTTTCTAGTAATCCAAAATGACTTTCAAAATGATTTTTCTTTTCCTGAGGCAGAGAAAAAATACAATTTAGGATAACTCAACAAAACTTTCTTGCTGCTTTCTCCTCTGGTAAAATCAGCGATCTAACAACATAATTTATTCACACAGATGTAACCTGTATCTCTACAGACCTGCAAACAGCACAGCACTTTCCAAAAACCTTGAGACAAGCCTTGGCCTGGTGGTCACGATGAGAAAGCAGCCCATCATTCTAACAGCAATGGTCTTTGGCTTTTAATCTGTTATGGGAAAGAAAATGCCCTTATTTCAGACAGGGAATTCAGTCTTCAAGCCTTGGCTTGACCTTTAAATCACAAGGAACCTGAAGAAATGCCACAGATGGATAATGGTTAATGATGTTCACCAAGGCTCAGTGACATTGTACTGAAAGACACAAAGCCAGACTCGTGCTCTTTCCTGTTATCCTTGTTAGAAATGGGAAGTCACAAGCACTGAGCAGATGATAACATTTGTTTTAAAGGAAATGTTAATTGAAATTGGCATGCCGCTGCTCACAGCTAGGAAAAGGACCTCAAGAGATCCGCAGAAAGAAGAAGGGAAAAAAAAAGTGGCGAGAGAGTTTTGCCAGATGAGCACTGACTCCGAGCCAACGATGGGGAGGGCTCCATGTCTTATAATCCATTTTTAACGACAGCAAGATTAACTTTGACCTGAATAAAAAGACATTTCTGAAGTGCAGAAAGCCTATTATCTGCTCTTCTAAGCATATGAGTGGGAGGTGAAGAAAACAGTCACATAAAAATCTACATTTTCTTAATTATTTTTTAAACAGATACTGGGACTTGAAAATCTCAAATGAAGAAAAAAGAAATAAAAATATTCATTTTAATGTATGACATGCAATGCTTATCACTTAATAATTTCAAAGTGCTGACAGGTTTAATTACAGCCTTCAGTGGCCCAGCAAGATGAAAAAGTCATTGATCTGAACACCCAAATCCAAATTATAGAAGTTAGCTTTCTCCTCCCCTCCCAGTGCATACTGGACCCCTTAGAAAAAACAACAGATTTTAACACCCACTTTTAAGCAGAACACCAAACTAAACCCCATAAAGTCTTTGTTAAAAACTGTTTTTATAGCAGGAACCAAAGCTTACTTATGGGCAAGCAGGAACCTAAATCATCCTCACTCTGCATTTGTTACTGCTTAGTAAAGCAGGAGCTCTGCAGGGCTGGGGGAACTCTACACATACTCAACAGCAGTTACAAACAAAAGATTCAGATGCCAGTTACTGCGGTGACTGAGCAAGCAGAGAGACAGAAAAACTTCAGAAAGCTCATTACAGCAGCCTGCCAAGCCTGAGTGCTGGCGTGCCTACGATCAACAAGTGTGGCCTTCTTCCCAGGGATAAAACTCCAGGGGGAAGACCCCTTGAAAGTTCCCCTCCCCCCATCCACGCTCCACCTCACAGGTGTATCCTGCAGGCATGAATAACCAACTAAGCCTTAAGCTGGTCATTTCCCCAGGATTCTGTTTATTCATGAACACCTAGATGTTTATCTAAGTGCTTAATAGACTCCAACATTTAAAACACCTGAATGTTTTGAGGAACTGCACTGAAGAACCCAATCAATGAAAAAAATCTTTCACTGACTTCTGTAGTAAGTCCAATTTCAGACAAAGGTATGAAACACTACTCAAGGTAACTGCTTTGATCCAGCAACTATTCTCTGATATTTTGAGGAATATGGTAGATATTTTTTTTTTTTCTTGTTACAACATGGACAATAGTTGCTGGCCTTTGGGAAACGACCTGCTGAGCAATAGTTACAGAAGACCACTGTGCGTGTCCAGTTTTCTAAATAGATTTATTCACACCTCCTGCCATGAGAAAAATCAATACAACTACAAATTGAAGATGGTGTCAAAGTCACAGCCCCATGGCAGCCACTCTTCGTAGGGTTAGATCCCTTGCTGATGTAGATGGCCTTGGCAGCTGGACAATTCACTTCCTTTGTGCAGCAGGGTTACCCCTTTCCCCAGACATTGTACTGCTTCACTATTTCCAGATGCCAATACAGCAGGAATGAGTCCGATTCAAAATTCACATTGTTCAGTAGGATGCCCTCATTTATTTTAAACTGGCTGGCAGTGAGATTTCCCTGACTTTTGTTCTCTCCTTTGCTCTTCTTCACCATTTGAATAGGAATGCAAAACACCGGTCTCTTGCCCTTCTTGCGCTCTTTTTGCTCTCATTGGGTATAATCCTCTTTCTAGATTACATCTTGTTCCATCGGTTATGTGTGTGTAATTGAAAACCTTCTTCCCTCATTGGAATAAAAAAGCCTCCTTACAAGAACTGGCATCTCCTAAGCCATTCCAATGACTTCCAGGAATCACTAATTAATATGAAAATATTATCATTATAAAAACACCCCCTCCCTGAAAAAAACCCCCACATATAAAAATACTTAAGACCTGCGACAGTTAAAGTCTTGCATATACAGAAAAATAAGAAGTGAATTTATTGATAACATCAAGAACAGTTAAATCAATTATTCTGAGTATCAACATACAATTTTTTTTTCTTCCTTTTCATTACATTCAAGTTGATTAGTAGTTGCAATATCTATTATTTAGAGAAGAGATAAGACATACTTTGCTGCAGCTCTTTTCTGACCTGAATGGGCTGTCTTACTTCAAACATGAATACTCAGTATTGTCTCTTTCCACAGTTTTTGATTCAGCAGCAAAATGATGCTTTTAAGGAAAAGGAAAGCCTAAGACCCATACAGAAAAAAAAGGATACATTAGAGCTACTAATTTATTCATACCCTAGCGTGCAAGAGCCACTCTCAGCCAGATATACGTGTATGACAAAACTCTTTAGGAAATCAGCTTCTATAATAGAACATATTTGGAAAGGTAAAGCTGATAACCTATCTGAAGTACATTCATTCAATGGGCTTCTTCCTTTAAGCTTTTATAATTACAGCAATAAATTCCATGCTTTTTAATGCATTAGACACAGTGAGGACATAGGAGACCCACTTAATCAACGTTATATAGAAAGAAAAAAGTGAGGTCTTCACAAAACTCAAGAGTGGAATTGGCTTATATTGTACGTACCTGCACTGAGCTTCTTTCTGAGAAACACGAAGAAGAGGGAGAAACATTGGTAATGGAAAGAAGGATCACCTTTTGCAATATTATGTCTCTTGACTGTTACTTTCAAATACTGCTTTTGACTACGTTTTATTTTGATGAATATTAAATGTGGCTACGTGGAGAAATTAAATTAGCTGGATAGAAAAAATACTAGCCTGGCATCTTCAAAGCTGGATTGCTATAAACAGGAACATAAGCTTTGATACAGGCACATAAACGGAAATTCATCCCAGAGCAAGAATTGAGACTCCTGATACAGAATAATTAGAACCTTGGGGAGGGGGCGGGTTGAGAATTCAAAAATGCTTATGAACTTACATAGTTTCCAATCAGATGTAAAGGTAAGGGTTTTCTATTAATCTGTCTTCTAAGATGGTGCAAAACTCTGCATTTCCCACCTGCAATGCTTTTTATCACCACCTGACTACCAACGTTCATCTTCCTCTTTTCATACAGCTCTGAGGGGAAACAGCAGTTACTCTAGAGTACAAAAATAATTCATCCACAGAATACGGTGCATGGTTCTGAGTACTTTGTTGAAAGACTGAAATTATCACAGCTCTGATTTAAAAAAAAGACGTGATGTGTTCTTTTCTGTTTTAAACTTGTGTTCTGAAACAAGGGGTTAACAGAACAATATTTCCATTCACTTTCTGGCACTTTCATTATGCCAATTATTATAGTGCCATCTTCTAACAGGAATTTCATCATGTATTCAAATTGTTGAGCAGAGTCATTTAGCAGCCACAACAAATTAAGCTCAGCAGGCTTTATTTCAAGAACTACGATGGTGTCAAGTGGCCAGTCCTTCATTTTTAATTTCTGGATATATGAGATGCAAATTGCGTGGTCTCTCATTCTAACAGCCAGTCATAGCAGATAGTTACAATTACATTCTAACATACTCTTAACTATGAGTAAACAACATTATCAAGCTGGGTATGAGGCAGTTTGGATCACAAAGGAAAGATTTACTGTATTATAGAAATTTTTTAAATTTTTTATCTTCATTGAGCACAGTCACATCTTCCTAATCAGAAAAGTAAAAACCAGAGTTTGTACCTTGATCCAATGTAGATAAGTTCAATAATTGCATGAATTACCTTTTTTTTTTCTTTCTTTCTACATCTGCAAGCTTGAAAAGATCGAGTCATCTGCTTCATAATAAGCTCTGTGTACCTAGATTTTAATCACTGCCTAATGGTGAAATGCAGTGTCGTACTATACAGAACATACGGTGTCATCTGCCAAACAGGTATCTGTCACTCTCTATACAGCAAAAAGGGTGCCAGTGTTCACTGAGAACACTGAATACTAACTATCTAATGATAACCAATGGAACTGGGGCCTGATACTCTCCACAGTTATGTGGCCATATCTCCCTGTTTGGATCAGTGAATGCTGAAGCCTTACTGACAACTGATACTGGACTAATGAAATTAGTGACCATACTGGCACTCTCTTGTGGCTCTAAGGCTTGGAGGACACAACTGGGTCACTGGCAATTCTCAACAAGCAATGTAAAAACTTAATTAATTATTCAGTTCTTCAGCCAGCAGTCTCTTTTCCAAGGGCCGTATTTAGTGATGCCAAACACTTTATTTTATTTTAAGCTCCTTTAACTATTGACTGTTTTATTTTTATTTGGCACTACCAAACAACTTCCTCTGACATATCAGATCTTTGAAGTCCAATCTACTGTTTATACAGCAAAAGTGAAGCTGACACTCCTTCCTCTACTTAATTGGAAAAATCGCAATCATTATAAATCAAGCTCCTGCTTCAAATGCAGATAGAAACAATGCTGGAATTTGCTGTAAAAAAGTTCAAAACACGGAAGCTTAACATTTGCTTTCTGAGCTAGCCAGGGCAGTAAAATTTTAATCACGATACTCGTGCTAAGAAAATGAACATACAAAAGATGAATTTATGTGTGAACAGACCAAATTCATTTAAAAATATGAACAATCATGAATACTATCAGGAATTTTATTACTTTTTCTGTGTTACACATCCATATTCTGAGCCTGAAATACATCTTGCCCTACAGCAAACCATTTTTGAAGTCCTGATGAGCTGTAAACACTTGTTTCTATTGCCAGTGTGCCAAGCTATTGACCCATAGCACCTTATGGCTGTTCTCATTTTGACAGAATAGCTCGAGGAAGATGTTGATTTTAAATGCCAGATATATTTTGCTGTTTGCGCATGGGAAGCTCTTCTGTGACATGAATCGGGATTATTTGGTGTATGTAAAATCCAGTGGAATGCAAAGGGAAAAGGTCATCTGGCTTCATAGTGGGATACTGCAGATTACTGTAGAAAAAAAAATAGTTAATCCTCACCCACACCAGTATGCCACATATCTGCAGCTTATTTACACTTACTGTCACAGCAGTATTTACTTAAATTAGAAGGTTACACATCACTGGATAAAATGAAAGATGTCAGTTAGTTTGGGATTTCCTCTGTAGTGGTTTAATTCTGGAGTAATTTGAAAGAATTCTCTCAGAATGTACTACCAAATAAATCACAACAGAACCTACTTATCTCCACCTAGTTATCTTTTCCATTCACAGACCAGTCCTCAAACTCCAGGCTTTTGTTTCACAGTGTTCTAGTTAACTATAAAATGCTTATTGAACAACATCCAACTAATCTCTTTCCTTCTAGAGCACACAATGCAACTTTCTACAGCAGATACTTGTTTAGCATTGGTCTCCTCCCCATATTACATTAAAGATAAAGATTAATGTTTGGGAGTCAGTCACTCCACTTTTGTTCACCCACAACGTATCTTCAACAAATATCTTAATGAAGAAAGAGACATTTTTCTTTCTTCTGCACTACCACAGCCTGGCTAAGGTCCACCCACCTAACCTCCTCTCTCATGCCAGGACCCTGAAGAAGTGCTGTGTAACACTGCTAATTCACGCAACATCAACATGAAACTCAATCCTGACTTTATGTTGAATAAATTACAAGTGATGGAAAGAATTTCAACAGGTTGCCCAGCGGAAGCAGAATATTTATTTCAACATGTTCCAATTTCTAAATAGTCCTAACTAAGCTAGTTGTCAACATAGTAAGATTACACTGCTGGTTCATTGTTATTCTAGCAGATGGTGAGAACTTGTAAAAGCAGAATGCACTGCCACTTTGCTGTTCTAACAAATTAAAATTGAAGTCTTGAAAAATTAATTCAATCAACAGCAATAACAGCAGAAATGTGACATTTAGACCTCCGATATATATAATATCCACAAATATACATAATTTTATGGGCACTTATGCCATCAACTGAGAAATACAGAGCTGTGAGAGTTTTTCTGTGAAGACTTTGGATTTTGTTTTTATACGTATTTTAGATATCCAGTCATAGTTCATTTATCATTTTGATATTAAGTCATTACAGCTACAAATGTCTTCAAGTTCTGGCATGGCACTCAAAAGCTCCAGAAAAGATTTCCAACAAAAAACATGAAATAGATTGTAAACACCTAATTAAGTATGATAGCCAGCCTTGCACGTAAGAGAGTTGTGTTTGGATGGGTTACATTATTACAGCTCTCTGTGGAATAATTTTGTTAGGAATAAGAGAAGATCTCACTCCCTGGCCCAAATCCCCAAAACTTCAAAAGCCAACAATGCCAAGTGACACACTTCAGACCTCGGCTCTTACTGTCTTCATAAACAGGTTATCTACAGCCTTTATTCCACAAACTGCTGCTCTATGGCCAGAACCATTGTAATATATTCAGAGTGACTGACACTAACTAAGGATGATTTCTGACTGATTCATTAACTACAGCTATTTTTCTAACAATTACTGTGTCTCTTACAATGTCTGCACATTGTATAACAACATCTGAAATGTTTTGTTTTCCACATGTATTTAGACTGACACTCCTGGTGAAACAGACAATTATTATCCCCATTTCACAGATGAGGCAGAAGGATGATGAGTCTGGTTTTTGTTGGGTTTTTCATTTGTTTGTTTTCGTTTGTTTGAAGGCATTTGGATGCCTGTCTGGCTCCACAATACTATAGTAAGCACTTCATTAAACATTCCTATTTTCACAAGCAAGTTTAAAACACACTGAATCAAGGCAGATGTTCTTTAACTAAGAGGCTTTCGAAATGGAATTCATGCCTCAGAACACTAAGCAAATCCATACTTTGAAATATGGTCTATAGGAGTACCAGAAGGTCACCCAGGAAGTTCACAGCAGAACAGGGAAGTGAAGCACTGCTCTACCAGGCTACACTCAAGCCGCTGAGACAGCCTCTCTCTCTTGTCTAATCCCCACCCATTAAGCTCTCGGGCCCTTCTTTCCCTTTATCCACCCTCTTCCCTTACACTCTCCTGCTCCAAAACTGCCCACTTCACTTTCAAATATCTACTGCCCTTGCTAAACCTTTTAACAAATCACATACAAACAAATCCTCACTTAACTCCTTATCGTACCTCTTCCTCATTTGTTTTTCTGTAGCCCCAAAGCGTTATGCAACTTGCTCAGCACTCCTTTGTGTTTGTACAGCACCTAGAAAACATCTCACTGATCGACTTCGGGGTTGCTTTGGTTACTATGGAGATAGAAGTAACAGCAACATGATTGAGGATGAACAAGTCTAATAAGAAAAAATACACACCTATAAAAATTACATCATACTGTCCAGACCCTTTGAACTCAATGCGATAACTGATTGGGGTTATGTTTCTTCATTGGCTTATTTAATGAGGAAGGAAATCAAAATTTTTCTCCCTGATGCACATGACAACACTCTATTGAACATCCAAGCTGAAACTCTACTGAAGTAGAAAACAGGGATAGGAAAGTAGCTTTAAGATTGCTCATACAGTGGGGGAGGTTTATCAAGATTTAGAGATAAATTGCCTGGAAGTCTGCTGAGGTACACTATGAAACCATACAAATATCCAATTAGCATGTTAAAAACTGTTAATTTTGATTGATATTACTATTTGGGCCTCATTTAAAAACCTGCATAGATTTGCCAGTCTTTCTGGGTTGTAAATATCAGTCCTTGTTAGATACATTAGCCTACTGGCACAAGATTTTCTTTAGCTGTTGTTCCTGCTTTGCTCTGCATTGTCTCCCCCTATTTGAGTTCTGAAACTTTTCTCTTTCGCTACCTGGCAGAATGAATCCCAAGTGAACAGATGAAGCTGTGTCACTACAAGGCCAACTGCCTTCCTCTCTGTGATAATACCACCAACCTAATTCCATGCAGTCGAGCTCCATCTCCCAATGGCAGCCTATGCCCCAAGCAGCAGGGACCGCTGAACAGCAACTCACACTTTAGCTTTCAGCATGCAAGGGAGGCACAAAATAGTGGAGCGGGTGGTTCACGGAGGGCTTGAGAGTTACACACACTGGGACTTTTCTCATACACTATCACTGGTTCATAACTTTTGCCGAGACAGTGCAACGTTCATCATGTAGAAGTTTACCTGTGCAAAGTGAGTGACCAGGACGATGGCAAGCTGAGAATCTATGGGAACCCACTGCTGAAAGCAGTAACAACACCATGGTGTTTCTACTTTACCTTTCATCCCGGATAAATTTACTGGGTGCATTTAGCTATAAACAGGAATGGAATGTAGTTAAGTGCTGTGCAGCTATTTAATATTGCAGAGAAATACTGCACAAAAGTTTAGGAGAGAAGTGATAACAACCATCACATTAAAATGAAACTTTAAGAGTCTTTAACCATAAGAACCTAACTACCTGATTGGAATTTGTCCAGAACATAGAAGATATCAAAAAGTACCCGGGGATAGTTAATGTGCACAACATGGTCTAAAGAACGACGATTTTTCCTCAAGGTCCCTTAAACATAGATGATTATGTTAACACTTTAACTATGTTAACACTAACAATCTGCTAAAGACATGTATAGATATATATGTATATACATATTTGATGCATTACATCCTATATTTTTATAATGTTAATTCCCTTTTGACAGCATAACTTCTCCTGAGATATCAGAAATGCACATTTATCCCTAATCTGTTTCTTTTAAATATATTATAACATGCATAAAGATTTTAAATGGAAACCATACGTCCATTTAACTTTGAAAAGTCACAATATCTCCTCTAAACCTTCTCACTTCTCTTCTTGAGATCAATTATTCTATATTTTTTATTGGAGTTAGACAGGTAACCCACTCTCAATAACTCTATATAAGACACAAGGCAAGGGGGAAATATGCAGACGTTTCATCATTAGAAATAGAAACAAACTTCAAGAAATTTCAAAAGGCAAAAAGAAAAGCGTGACTGCTATACATACATCATCCACTAAACGTGCATACACAAAATAGATATACAGCTCACCACCTCCACGAAAACAACATACCTACCTCAATAACTATTTTGTAATTTCTTTTCCCCCAAAACAGGCACGTCTAGACTGTATTTGGATTTTCTGGCTCAGATCCATTGGTAGTATTCATGTTATGTATTCAGAAGGGAAACTATCCCCAAGGGAAAATATGGGCAGCTGTGCTTCTCACTGAAAATATAGTAAAGTTGTTTCATTAACTCTGCTTCAAATTTTTGGCACAGCTTATGAATAAATGAAACAATTGTGTGTGTACCTGTAAAGCATGTGTTTACAGTGATGTAGCCACCCACAGGGGATGGCTATTTGGTTCTTACTGCTGTTAGTGAAACTTGGGCACTCAAATCCCACAGATAGGTTCCGAAATCAGAGCCACAATATACAGTCACAATGCATGAATTACAGAAACTTCGCAGTTGAACTTTTGCTTGTCCGTCTCCACCTCTCTTCTCTGTATTGCTAGGTGAGGGAATTAAAGCATTAACAGAAGCATTTACAATATAACCTTTGCCTTGAAGACAGTCATACCTTGTTGGTTGTCTGTGTTACTTTGCTCATCTTGCTGGACAGACCTGGCAGAGAGCTCCCTAACCTTGAGTATACAATATCTAGTAAGTCTGCCTCTGAACAGCACTCTCCTGCTTCTCAGAACATCTGCTCTCGGTGCTTCACTGCCCAGAGAATCACCACCACCTGCACAGACCGCTCTCTCACACACAGGATTTCCCAGCACCTCTAGGGCTTTGCCATCAGCAATGTTCAGGCAAGTAAAAGTTTTCCAGGGAAACAACAAGATTTCCTAAAATGAGAGAGAGGCTGTAATAGAAAATCCATGTTGTTCAAAAAAGTAAAACCAGCTTGGTTGCCTCTAGACCAGACTCATGTGAAAACCATGATTTAGGTCTGTGTGTAGAACCAGCTACTGCTGGTGGATATGGTATAATTTCATCATCTATTTCACAAATACTCACAGAAGTAACTTGCATGTAAATATTCATAATGTGCAAATTAGTGGTTTCACAGCTCTCTTCCCTTTCTTTTCCTCCTACAAGCTGTTATAATAGAACCTCACTTCACAGAATCCCAGTGAAATGTAAGCAAGGTCTCTCCCTTGATCTACGCTCATGCATATCACCTCTCCAGATTATTTAAAATACTGATTATTCAAATGTTTCTGATGTCTCTGAAACATGACATGCTCAAGTAGGTATTGATTTTCAGCTAGAGAAAATAATTGGAAATCCCAGAATATGTTGAAAAAAGGGCTGAGAGATTAACTCAGTGGCCGGTTCAAAATTTGCAGAGTTAACAAAGGTATCCCACTTCACAGGGTCTTGAAAAAGCATATCTCAACAGTGTGAACTTCAGACAACACCCTTGTAGTAAATCATATTTGTTTTACACAAGGAGAGGTGTGTCTTGGAAATCTTTGGTATGCTGTGCAGGAACAAAACAACACAGTCTCCAGAAAAAAATAAAAAAAAAAAAGTCTTTCCTTTTTATGCAAGGTGCTAAAAGAAATGTCTATGAAGCTAATATAAAATACACAGGTCCAGTCCAGAGTCCTGACTCCCATAAAGCTTCTGTATTTGAAAACACTAAATCCTAGTCCTACACTTCAGCTTCTTTAAACTACATTTGACCAAAAGACTAGGGCTCATTAACTCAATATTGACATCACAAAACTTACACAGAACAGACCACATTGTAAGGAAATCCATCCTGATCTCAGTACTAAAGAAACATCACCCTCAGCTACCACTACTGATGGAGTTGTATATATAGACCATTCAAAGTACGGACTCTTATAAAGACCATACACACAATACCCTCATCACAAAGGCATTGCATGTGCTTTTTATAAATGCTGGTAAGTTCTAAGATAAAAAAAATACTCTTTTTAAAATGAAAAAGATAGTCTTCCAGTCCCAGACTCCTAAATCAATAATATTTAAGTATTTAATCTGCACACCAAAGAAATTAAACCCTCTCATTTGCTTATATACAGTAAACACATGCATGATATCTGCTGTTTACAGTACTGTGTTTCTTACAATGAAAAAAAGAATTCTTAGGAAAAAAGTCTACTTTGCAGCTGAGCTTCTTGTGCTCACATGTGCTGCAGACCCTACACAGCCATCAAACAACACTTTGTAATGTCAGAACTGCAGAGAGGATGGGGGACAGTATTGAAGGAAACTTTCCATAGATACTACTGCTTCAGACCCCAGGATGTTCTAGGGGGTTATTTTATTTTGGATTGCATGCACTAGAAAAGTTAAACATTTACACTCGCTCCAGACAGACATACAGAATCCCTTTAACAATTCCCCTGCAAACTGCATCTGTCTGATTCACTTTCCAATGAACCAGAAGACTGAAGTATTGTTTCCTATGAACAAATACAGATGATGTTATTGTTCCACATTCAAACTATTTTCCCCCAAGTTCAGACCCAATGCCTGCATAAAAACATCCAATTTGCTGTACTGTTTTATTCCACTGTCTTTACCAATGGACCTAAGTAGAAACATAGTCAAATGTTTGAATGATTGTTGGATATTATTTGTTTGATACAAAATGAGCGCTGAATGAATTGGCATATTAATCAGCAAATGATATTACCTTGAATAGATTTAAGCTACTCCATGTGAAACTATAGCTTATTGTTACACAACTTTGATCACTGGCTAAATGTACAAGCGTACAAAGCATCAGGAATGATCTTTATAAAAATGAGATTAGTGGATAATAAGAACAAGGTGGATACTGGAGACGTTGCTAACATTTCATATTGAAGCTAGAAATTGTTCTGCAATTGAGCTGAAATGTGCTATAACAGGGAGGAAAGGGTGATCATCAATAAATTTCATTTATTAGAGTACTTCGTTATTGACATTTTGCAAAATTAGAAATCATGAGAATGTTGCCTTCCACAAATTTGACTAGTAGTAGGATCACCTAATAACATACTGAGAGAAGGCAACCAGCTGGAAGTGCACAGTGAGTAGAGCATTTTCTCACTGAAGTTTAAAATATTCTATGCAAATTCATTCTTCCCCTCTCCTGAAAGAGATTTAGGAACACGCGCTTCAGTGTCACGCATAAACAGCACGTTCTTTTAGCCCTACGTGTTAGGGCAATGCCCAAGACAGAGGGCACAGAAGGATGAATGCCCTGAAGAGCATGAAGATGTGGGACTGAAGAGTCAGAAAAAGGCTTGGAAGCCCTTTGGTACTGTGTTGTCCAAACGCTCTGACTGTAGGAGTGGACCATCATAGTTCATAATTAAAACTGTCCCCCTCTATCACAGGCAAAGCAAAGTGACAGTCAGGCTTCCATAGTCAAGCTTAACTTCTCTACCATTTTATGGATTTCTGGACAGGCAGACATATAAAGCACACTTCATAGCATTTTTGACCTGTTAACCAAAGCCCTGGATAGGGTTCCTTATTGCTCATTTATTAAATACATTTTATGGCTGTTTCTATCAGTAGGATATCCAAGAAAACATTGCTATCTACACAAAAGACTTCATTATTCAAATGCATATTCTGAATGCTTTTCCAGCCTCTATAATTTCCTTATTTGCAGCATTCTATATTTGAGACATTTCCAGTATCCAAGTGTTGCATTTCATCTTTCTTCATCTATTCCCAATAGAACCACCATAACTTATAATAAGTAACTCTGAATGGCAGATTTCTGAGGCAAACACATGATTTATGATTTAGCTTTAAAAAGACCTCTTAAATTTAACATTCAAAGTACTGTCAAACATTCTTCTAAGTCAACACATATTCTGTCTGAATATAGCAAGAGACAAAAAGGGTACAAATAACTCAGAAGATTTTTTTAGACAAGTTGTAATCACTCCTTTAGAGTTTCTGGGTATTTATTGCAATTAAGGAACTAAGAGCTAGGCTGAAGGCAGTGAGAGATATGAAGGCTTCACTGCCCTTGGGGTGCACATCCGTTTTGTCCTACAAAGATAATCCTGTGGACCAAAGCAAAATATTCTCCACAGAACACATTCTTGCTCTCTTTAAGTCACAAAATTAATTTGGTTGGGATTGCTTGAGTATTATGCTTAAATGGCTGATAACTTAACATACCAAGGCATTCCTTTAATTTGGGGAGGACTATTCATCTAGTTATGAGGTAGCTGGTTTGTGTCCACACATCATCCTCGTCATCAGCTGCTTTACCCATAGAAGACTCATAGCCATAAATACAGGTGTTTCATTTGAATCCTACTGTTGCTCCAGTGAACAAAATTAAATCAATATCCTTACAAGTAAAACTGGCTCAGTAACATTTACAGCATCATTACCTATTTTATCTTTACAGACATATCCTGATGGGACACTGAGCCTGTACCTCCCCCCATCCCAGAAATATGTGAATAAATGTTTTCATCCACAAACTTTATATTTGGGGCTTTTTATTTCCTCTTTTCATAGGATGAATAGCTTTATATATCACAATTAACTCTTTCATTCTTCCTGCACAGAATATACAGCCATATTTATAACCATAAGCTTTGCGTAGATGACTATATGGATATATCATATATATTTCTATATACTCATAAACACACACATGCAAGACAAGTACAAATTAGAACTTTTCTATATATTACTCTGATGATATTCACTGATGACCACACACTAAACTGTGGCCCTATTTAAATAACTTCTCAAAGAAAAGGATCACTTATAAAAATTAATATTGACCTAGAAAGGCCAATTCACCACAGTTATTACATGCAGGGGAAACAAGAACCTCTTCAGCTTAATATATATCAGTTTTTCATGCTAGGCTTGTTCTACAGTTTTGCATTATACCTTATGAGACAGGTAAAGAAATGAAACATACAGGCAGAACTATATTTACTGAGCTGCTCAACCATGACCCTGCCAGGCTGGCTCTCGGAATCACCATCTACCCAAGAACAGGAAACAGGCCAGAGCAGTTCTCTACCAGCAGAGCTACAGGGAGCCCAAACTCTCCCTGACTTCAGAATGGTTTCGCATCAGGACCACGCCATGCTTTGGGACCTCAAATTTTTTTAACATGTTTTACAGTTCTTCAGAAAGCTCCAGTCTAATTCTAGCCTTTTCTTGATACCACCAGAACTTGGCCCTTTTTTTAGGACAAACTAATCACAAAGAGTTTTCACCCCTAAATTGTAAAGGAGTCAGCAGAAAATAAGCTGCAAAGGAGACAGGAGGTTTTTGTGTCAGAGCTGAAAGCTTATGAAAAATAAATTAGAGAAGAAACATTTTTAATAGACATGCTTAATGTTTTTATTGACGAGAATGCTGAAGCGGCTGCCAATTCAAGTGTGCATCCAAATTGTCAAACATAATTGCTTGTATATGTAACATAAGAAAAATCTTCATTGTAAAAGTCTTAAGAACACTAAGTAATATAACACTGGCTTTTACAGCATTAAAAACAAATAATAGACCTGTGTCAAGTTACTGTATTTAGAGAAATGCAGAAAACCCATTAGATTTCATCAAAGACAGACAAATTGTTAAATGGTTTTTGCTACTTTGATCTGCACAAAAGATACAAATCATTCCTTGGGAACATTTTCAATTCAAACTTGCCTCCTTAAAATATGCTTTTCAAACTGTGCATTAAAATAAAAGCTATACTCAAATGCAAACACCCAACTAATAATTTCTGCATGTTGATAATTGTATTAATCGGGTAGCAATCTGTGCATCTGTGATATTGTTGTGACCTCTTCAGCTGACAGTAACTTCTAACAGGCACTCTGAAAATTCAAGAGTCATTGACATGAGTGCAAGAATGTTTTATTTACAAAGAAACGTGTTCAGCTGGTAAACAGGAAAAGAAGAATTCAAAATAATCTGAAAGATGAAGCAAACAAACTGGCATTAAATCAGGCATAATAAGAAAGTGGAGTAGCAAAACCAATTTAAATGGCTTTCTGCCTGCCATAACCAGTCCAATGTGAAAGTTTAACTTCTTTCCTTAAGCAGGGCGTTTTCCCTTCAAATGCTTTTATTCTAACCCTAGCACATCTGGAAACTTATCTAGGGCACATTCTTTTTCCAAGGGAAAAATCAGACAGGCAAAAACAAAACTAAAAACCTCCCACAAGTATACTGGAAAAAAACCCAAAACTTTGAAAGGTAATGTCAATGTTTATGGAAAATAACTAAGTGAAGAACAGTTTAGGAAGTGATAAGGTTATGGTGAAGATTCAAGCTTATTAAATATAAGCTTTACCCAGGCAAGATCCTTTTTGACAACCTCAGGAAAAGGGCCCAGGAGGAAACTTTTGTAGTAAGACATGGATGATGTCCTGATTCTCTATACTTACTCACAAACTAGAAATCAGCGCAAAGAACAGTAGGTAAAAATAAAAGAGTGTTTTTTGTTTTTTTTTTTTTAACTGAAAGGAAAAAAAAACTGCTGAAGAAGCAGCCGGAAGGAAAATGATAGTCTCATACTTCATCATGTTTTGAAAATACAGCCATATTTAAGCATTTCATTTATGCAGAATAAGAAGGTCAGGATTTATTTTCTAAAAACTTAATATGAATGTCAGCCTTTATGCCTTCTAAGTAGTAAACAGAATAATCCATTCCTCATAAAAACAAATAATATCCTCGTAGCACACAGAAGCTATGACATATTTTTGAAAAGGAATATTTTATCTGAAAGTAAGTGCCACACAACACTCCAAGTGTCCTCAATAGTTACTCTTTGAAGGGGAAGAGAGCGTCAGACTCATACCACCTAACGTTTAAGAACGTACCTTGGTTTACTCGGGAAGCCGGTCCCCTTCGCTGCATGGGCAGCAAATCCAGGAGAGTTGTGTCAGGTTACCAGTATCAGTGCAAGAACTCACTTCTATCTAGTCTGCCCTGGCTCCTTTTCCTTTGATATGGTAAAGACATTAAGAAGTAATCATGTAAAAAATGTTACAAAATTACATGCTTGTAGAGACAGTAGCCACTCCTCCTAATTAAGAATGAAATTAGGGACAACGGTGCTACTTATTCACTAAACAGTGTACCCCTCCATGAGCTTTCTCTTTTAAATCCTGATCTGGTACCAACTTCCACATGGAGCAGCAAATTTGGAGACTTAAATTATGGCAGAATTCAAGAACAGATGCAACAAGTAGTATGAAGGAGCAGTAGAAGAAACAGAAACAACAGCACGTCCTAACACAAGCAAACTACAGGCATTAACTAGATGGTTCCGAGGTTTTTTTTGTTTGGTTGGGTTTTTTTGGTTGTTTGGTTTGGTTTTTTAATTTATTTATAAAAAGATATGAATAGAACAGAAATGAGAAACATATGAGAATTGCCAGCTGGATACTACTTAGCTATTTTCCCGCAGTAATTTACTTCAGGCTTCACAGTAATAAGTTTAAATGCATGAGTTGATATTCTCAGAGTTTGAAGATCACCTTCAAGTTGCAATTGTTAATGTTCCCTCTAATTTTCTGTAATCAAATCTTCAGTTAGAAACTGTTGATATTGCTACAAACTTGCATTCTGAGAACACATAAAATAAGACACTATTGCTCCAGTGTCAAGCCTGCAAATAACACAGCTAGGATGTGTTGACAGTGATTAAAATCAGGAACTCTAAGGATGATGAGCAGAGACTCTGTGCCTCTTTTGCAGTTAGGAGGTACACTCCCCTTCAGACTGTCCCTATAGCAAATGTGAACAGGAGCCGGTCCTGAGCAGTATATATAGAGACAAACCCTACTAGAGTCCGTACCATTATCAGTTTATGAGTTGCTTATATGTATTACCATTATTCTTACAAAGAGCTCATCTTCACTCCCCTCTGTGCCAGCTATTATCATCAAATTTTAAAAGCCCAGCTCATCTCCTGTGCCTGGATTTTATTTCCTACTTCCTTGAACTGCTACTATCTTCCCTCCAAAGGGGAGGGGGGAAAAAAGAAAAAAAAAAAAAAAAAAAAAAAGGACAGAAACAATCAATATAAGATTCAGGTTTCAAGCAGGGTTTCACAGTATCTCAGTAGTCAAACTGGACGGGGAAGGGCATGCAGTTGGGAGACAGGAAGATTCATACAGACAGGGGATCAGCTGTACCCCCGTCATGGAATCTCCAGCCAAGGTACCCCACTCTGTGGTGGGCAGATGGGCTGAATTTAAAACCTCTGCAGCTATTTTCATTTACAATTGCACACCTTGAACATTACCACACTTTTTAAAAATACTTATGACAAAAACTGAAAGAAGCTACAAAACTCTTCCCTGACCTCTAATGACTAAAAAAATCAAATGCAAAACCGAGGCCATGCCATTCTGCCTCCTACCAGAGGCCCCTCTATACTGGTACACTTGGCCCATTGCTGTTGCTTCAAGCAACAGGAGAAACATTTAATTCCCTTAGCCAGTCTCATCCAGGCAGACCTCAAAAGCCTGAGAGTTTCTCCATGTCAGTCCTTACCCAAAGGTCACCTTAGCTGGCCTCCTTTATCACCAGTATTGCAAGTCCTCTTCCGTAAGTTATACAGTTTAAATATTTGCACAAAGATATTGTATTCTCTTAACATTAATAACTTCTATTCTCAACCTGTATTTACTACACTTTCCTCATTAATCGGCCCTGGTGATTCTTGTGACCTAGGTTTGAATGCAACCTAAGATCTTTTATGAGGAAAAGAATTCTAACGATTTAAAGCACATTTAAAACCATAAAACCTACCAATATATATTTCCCAGGTATGGCAACATCCTCAAAACTGGCCATGGTAACAAATCTCACCCTCTCAAAATGCTTCTTTGCTCAAAAACTGACCAAGCTCAAGAAGGTTTTTTCCACGTAGTTATTTGTATTTCAACCCCTTGTCCATATTGCTCTTCAAAAAACAATTTCAAGTGCTATACTCCAGACGATTTCACCACAAAGCAGGAGAATGGAGCAGCAGAAAAACTGATCCTACACCTATTGGGATAAGAGCTGAGAGTATAAAGTTTCAAGAAACATCATGTTATTTCTTCAAACTGCTCAGCTAAACAAGGGGGAAAAGCAATCGCTTCCCTGGGTTGGTTGCTCAGCCGACAGCAGGACTATACCTTTGGCTTCAGCACCTAACACAACATATTTCTCACAGAAACTGTCTTTGTGGGAAACATTTTAGATTTCAAGACTATGCAAAATACTTCAAGTCCGTCTTTCTTTTGCTCAGCAGAAACAACAGTGCCTTCTAACTAAAATAACAGTACACAATATCTAGTTACAAATGGCACAGTACGTACGGCATGCTCATAAATCTGTACTTCCATTATGCTCAAAATAAACAAGGGAGTACTATACCAGAAGGAGGATTTTCCACTCTTTTAATAAGAAAAAGAATATTATGAACTTCAAATTTTGCATTAGGAAAATACGACATCATTCCCATCAGTTAAATATGTAGCTAATGTGTTTTAAATGAAATAAACACTTGAAAAGCTGAAAGAAAAAGGATGGAGTTTGCCCTAATTAATACCCATGCAGTACACAAGGAAATGGGATGTACACAGAGAAAAGCTGGGGCATATCCTGCTACAAGGCTTTAGGTCATTATGAGACAGTAAAGAAACAGCAGTTTATTCTCCAGCAGGCAGCTGCAGACTTGGCAAGTACCCTCCTTCATTTTGTTGTTAACTAATGCTCTAAAGAACTGTGGATAGAAGACACAGAAAATCAAGATTTTAACTGAAACAGACAAAGAAATAATGAAAATGAACCCAGACACTTAGAAAGCAGAATTCAAAAGACAGGGAAATGAAACAGAAAAAGGAAATTCAAAACTATCGTGCAGTGCACCTTTGGATAACTAAGCATGTAAGTGCTATCCTGATGAACAGAAATTTCATTAATCTTTCCTGACAAGTTACTTGTGAGGAATAGAATTGTGGCAATATTTCTGTTACTAAAGGAAACTTCTATAAATGGAAATGGCTGCAACTGAACAAATATGGTAAAACCCAAAAGGAACACAATAAAATTGCTTTAAGCAACTGTAATCATAAATATCTGTCCTGCAACGTTATTTTCTCCCCCAGTGCTAAGCTTTATGGGGCATATCATCAAATGGAGCATTGTTGCAGTGGCCTTGACCCTCACAGAGCTGGTGTGAAACTGCAGAGTGTCTGGCCTTCAATTTGTGTCTGTTTTTTTCTTTTAAAAAATATTATCCTCCCCCATAATTTAGGTGCTGTTCCAAAATTAAAAAGCAAAGAGTCTTCATTTCTCTTCAACCATAAAAGAAGCCTGCTTGTGTTCTGGAATGATTTTTCTACCATTGCACTTAGTCTTCCCTTAGGGTAGCACCTCCAAGATGGGGCTACGACAGCAGCTGGGGAGGGCAGGAGGAAACCTTGCCAATCAGCAGTTTGAGGAAGACACTGCCTCTCAATCTTCCTCCTCCTCCACAAAACAGATGAGATGCTTTTAAGGCAAAACCTTCAGCTTGCTCTGAACACCTGGGCTTCTCCTTGAACTTGCCACCAGTGGGAAAGGAGGAATGGATGTCATGGAGAATAAGACAACATGGGTCAGAAAACAAGGCCAAAACCAGTTTCATGTCCTCTTCTCCTGTGCCAAAGAATCAAACAACCTGACTGTAAAATACTGAAAGAACAGGTTGGTTCTACAGTTAAGTCATTAAAAGGTGTCTTGCATTTAATTCTATGTCAGAGGCAAATTTCCTCTGGACAAACCACTCTTTGCTCTTGCCATATATGAAAACAGGAGCTGGCCTCTCCCTTATGCAGCAAAGGGACAACAAATAAAGTTTCCTTCCTGGGGATGCAGACAATGTTTATTTTATCTCAGTGATACCGGTTTGGGTAAAAGTTTTTCAGCTTTCTTGTTTGTCCTTCCATTTCAGGAAAGTTTGCTTTCTTGCCTTAGCCAATGCACCCCCCATGAGAGCGCCACAGGCTGCCTCGCCACAGTGGGGGGAGACGGAGGAGAAGGGAGAGCATGGAGGTGAAAGGAGCCAAGACACTGTCAGAAATGTGTCCTTTTTCAGGTTTTTGAGGCATTGGGAACAACTGCTGAAGTGATTTCTCATTTTACTGTGGCAATGAGAGTATTCTTTCCTTCTGAGCAGCCTTCTGAGCTTCAAGCCACCCCTTGTTTTTATCAAGCAGACCTTTCCTCCACAGTGTGCACCTCAGAGAATGTAAATTTATTATCCACAGCCCATAATGAGGTGACAGGATTTTCTGTTCTTGTAAGGAGATGCTGTGTCAATGTCCTGTTTTCAGTCCCTCATTTGGTAACTACTGCACATGGAACGTATTTCTGTCCCTTTCTGCCCCGTGACCTCTAAAAGCAGTAGCAAGTGACAGATTTTCTGCAGGAGCCACCTAATGCCCTCTCTCCTTAAGAACAAGTTCCTTTTTGTGTCTCCAGATCTAATTTCTCTCTTAGGAGGTAAGAAAACCACATCTGAGACAGTACATTGAAAGTCCAGCTTTTCTGTGCTTGTCCTTCATGAATTATAAAAAGTGCATTTCATATTAGAGTTTTAAATGCAATAGCAATTTCAACTATATACCCTATAGATATTATACAAAATTCAAAAACCTGAAGAGCAGGAGGATCTGGGTTTTCTCTTATATTGGGCAGAAAAGAGTTATTGTGAGCTTTTGCAGACGACTGAGAAAAAAAGGTAGAGAAAAGTCAGTTTCAATTTAAAAAAAAAAATAGATAAACAAACCTTCAGATTGAGAAGCTGTGTAATACCCACAGCCCACAGAGAGAGGAGCAACCAGCTAAAGGCACCCATCTGTTGCTGCTTCCTTATGACATCAATATTTTACCTCCTTCATCCGAAGTGGGCTGTACCTACCAACACACCGCCTTCAGGGAGCCGGTGATAGTGTCTGTGTCCCAAGTGAGAATACACTGAAAAAAAAAAATAACCCAACCTTTTACTACACCCAAAAGTGCCTGAACAAAATACAGGTTTCCCACCTTAAAAGTATAGATTTTTACTTTGTATACAACAAGGTCAAGAGCAGGCCTTGTTTTAGGAGAAAAAGCATCTCATTAGAACATATTTTTCACTGAATTAAGTACAAGGCAGGGCAGTTCATTTAATTGAATGAATGTAACAATAAAGAGAGCTCCAAATATCAGATCTTTGTATCAACAGTGTTTACATTCACCCCCTACATTAGCGGCTGGAAGACAAATCAATCACAAATTGAGAAACACTTGAGCAGGCTGACTCCAGGAAACCGAGGGCAGTGGCACAGATACACATTACATGTTCTGCAAGGTTAAACTAATGTGAAGTAAATCCCTCAAGTTATGTAAATAAATTATAGTAATGTTGTCTGACAGCTTGTATTAAATAAGATTAATTCAGCAAGCATAATGCTTGGGGACTTATTCCACCCATGTATCCCGATGCATCTTATGGCACACGAGGCAAAACTTGACACCCAAAGAAGATTCTGCAGTCCAAAAGCCCACAGAAGCAAGTCCAGTACCTGGCTGTTCAGCAGCAGCAGGGCTTTCCGATAGCTCTGTAAAAGCTCATTTCTGAGACTCAGCCCATCTGATTACATACTGGAGACACAGTACACGCCCGCAACACTCACTAATAGGTGACATGCTGAATTCTGCAGAGCTGTTGAAAAAGGCAGAAGCTTGAGAAGCGAAGCAGAGACTCCTCTGCATTTACATGGATGTAAATCGACCACCAAGTAGGCTTATAAGATGTCCAATCTCCAGAACAGACAAGGCAAA
Source organism: Burhinus oedicnemus (assembly GCA_008921705.1). Taxonomy (NCBI): domain Eukaryota; kingdom Metazoa; phylum Chordata; class Aves; order Charadriiformes; family Burhinidae; genus Burhinus; species Burhinus oedicnemus. The sequence goes on along the minus strand of VFFE01007664.1, from coordinate 1,687,920 downwards.
GAAGTTCAAAATAATTCAGAGGCAAAGGAACTGGTTGTGCAAAATTCAAGATCCACCTCCCCCCCAAGCTTTTCTTTTTAAATCGTCTTCTCAAACACAGCAAAACAAAACTCCACCAGGAAATAGCAGCAGAGGAACACACCTCCATAATTAACACTGATTATTTCCATTTTTCTAAAACATTGTAAAAAGTTTCCTAATCTAAAATACTCTTAGGGGGAAATTCATACAATTCCATCAAACCCACCATTAAAGAATTAATCTTTTGTCTTATTCTCCCCCTTCAGTCTGGCTTGGCATCCAACTCTTGGAAGTTTCATTATCTGAATCTGCTTTTATACACAAAAGAATGTATTTCTGTAGTAAAAACAAAGAACCACATAGACAGACATACACACACTGCTACAGAAAAAGGAGAGCAACCCACTGAACTTTGAAGTTTTGAAACTCAGCCCTAACCATTTTTCCACAAAAAACCCACATTCCAGTGATTGTGTATAATAGTATTCAGTTTATAAACCATTTAAAAAGGAAGATATTTTCATTAAAGGAAGAATACATGTAAAAAAAGGTTTATTTGAAAATCTCAAAGTAACCCTAGCTATGGATCACACAAAAACTAAAGATGTGGAGACACTGAAAATAGGTCTCTGTCCAAAACCATAAGCCATTCATTCCACAATATAGTACCACTTTATAAAACATTAGATTAAGACTGACTTTATCCATCTATCTGTTTGCAGGCATGACTCTAGCAAGGAAAATCGTTCTGCCCTTGTTAGGTTTAATCTTACCTCTTAATCTTCATTTCAACTTTCATCTTAAATTTCCTGCTTTCAAGTATCAAGCCAAATTGATTTGATGCTTAATGCCTGACAAATAAATAATGAGCCTCTGAATTAGCCCACGTGTGATAAGGCAATGATCCCATTATTTCTAACGTTCTTATAATCAGGCAATGATTAAATTATTTCTAACGTCCTTAACATGAATGCAAAAATACACTAAAAAGATCCTTAACAAAGCTCCCCACCATGTTTTTTTATTAAATGCTCTTAATTTGAGTATTTTATCACATGATTACACTAGCTGGGCAAGAAGAGCTTATTTTAATGAGAATGGGAAGAGCTCGAACAGTGGGTGTTCTGGGTATCTCTTCGACATCTTTACAACCATTTGCCATTTTGAGCGTGATTAGCTGAATAGCAACCATTAGGGAGGTTGATTAATACTTTTTAAATATTCCAAATCTTTGGATAGCACTCAGTTTATTTGCTCAAGGAACAGAGTGAAACAAAGACTTCCACTATCTCCACCCGAGGACACAGCACAGTGTAATGTGGGCAACAAAGACAAGACCTCACGCTCAGCTCACTGCCAGCATCACTGACATTTCTATTTACAGAGATCTGGACTCATATATGATACTCAAGGACTTATCTTAATTAATATCATGTCCACCTTAGAAGCGTGAGCACAGTTCCAGTTAAAGAAATGGCGTAGGCAGTGTGGTTTCAATGTGTGCCTCCAGGGCACTACTATTGATAGCAGACACCTATTAAAGTGCTGAGAATCAACATGAAATGCCATTTAACATCCTCTTTAAAAAAAAGTTTAAAAAAATCCTCCACATATTGAGCTTGCAGAACAAAGAAGTGCATTAAAAGCACTGATAAGGGTATTAAAAGGTAATATTTGATTTATGCCTATCTAGTACATTAATATTGAATCTGGCTGTGATATGAGTTGCACTAGTTAAAATTACATATTTCTCTTTTTCCTTGAATCAGAGCAGACAGTTACAGGAAAAATCAATATCTAAAGCTTACAAAGCCAAAAATCTTCTTTCAGCACTAAGATACCGTGGTGATAAAGGCCATGAAATAAAGGTCAGAAATATATAAAATAGACATTAGATGCTTAGAGACATTTGTAACATGTACTGAAATTAGTAATACCTTGTTCTTACAGAGGTTTGCCCTAAGAGCTGCTCCTGCCAGCATAACACACCCTTTTCTTCCCATTAGCCCACAGGTACGCAGTACCTGTCAAAAGCGAGTAGGCTTGCCTGACTTGTATACTGAGACTTGTGGGAAAGAGATGGGGAAAACTGCACTGTTGGCACCGAAAACAAGCAAACACAATTTTCTGTCATTCACCCTACTATTCAGCCCTGAGGCTAACAGTTATCCATATGAAAATACTCTTCCAGAAGAATTTTGTGATGCTTCAAGTCTCTGTAGACGGCAAAAGAAATGCCTGAAATTTTCCCAGCTCACCAGGAGTTTCTGAGTCATTGCAGTCCTTTGCGAGCAGTTGAGGGACAAAATTCTTTGACAAGGTGGGGAATGGAGGAAGTGATATGAGGCCAGAAAGACGTATCTTAATGTGCTTTCACATTGGCTACACCTCATGCGTGTTGCCCAATATTCAGATACCTATCCTGAAATTATCACTGTCTAGCCAATATAGAAAACAATTACAAAGCAGCAAAATGCACTACTCCTGGCTATCACAACAAAATGTAGGCTATGCAGAGTGGTCTTCTCCAAATGGTAAGTTGCACGTAGTCTGCCAACACTGTCTCAATGAGCAGAAAGGTTGCAGGACACTTTCAGGCACCTGGTCTCACTTGCACTGGTTCAGATCGCATTGAAACTAAAGCAGCACAGACCATGTAATTGTCAACTTCTGCCAGTATTAAATCTCCTTGTAGAGCACTGATGGAAGGCTAACTGGAATACGTCTTGGTTAAGTCATATTTTCACCACATGCCTAATTGTTACAAGGATGTGCACACATGTGGTCATGCTGCTCGTCATGTGTCTGCTTCGGATAAAAGTCCAGAAAGTAGCTACAAGGCAAATTTTGGGTGGAAAGAACAACCACGTTCTGTTTCATTATCCCACAGTTTTCAGACCTAGCTAAATGGCCTTCCTGGAAAGCCAGCCTCCTATATATCTCTGAGGGATGAAGGAGATCTCCAAAATGATCTGTCATGTTTTACTGAGAGACATGGAGGCATGGCGAAGACAGCATGTCTTGCCTGCAACTGAGGAAGCAAACTACAGGGAATTTCCTGTGCTCATAAAAATGTACTTGGAGTTCAGATTGTCTCTGGAAGATAGGACTAATCCCTGGCTTCTTCACATTTGCCTACACTAACTTTGTTTTATTAAGATCAGAGGAAAACCTTAAATGCATTTGCCCCATCAAAGAGCAAGAAAAAGGTGAAAAGAGTTGAGAAAAGAACAAGATGGAAAAAAAATCACAGAGAACCGGCTTTACTGACGTTTCTGTGAGGAAGGTGATAGGAGAGGCGTCCCCTGACCTTGGCATCAACTACTGCTGCCTCTCTTGGGCAACAGCAACAATCCTCGCGTGAAGAAAGCCAAGCAGGAAGGCTGTTGTCAGTCTGAATTCCCTGGTAAGCTCCTCTATGCCTGCAGTTTGCCCTGGTGTGCATCGACTTTTAAGGAGAAAGGGGCAGAAAACAAGACTGGAAGAAGGCCTGGAGGAAAAGACGAAAGGGAACTGGAATGAGAAACAGAGATCAGTGCAAAGGGGAAGAGCGTTATGACAGGAACAGAAATCAGCATGTGCAAGAAGAGTGGGTAAACAGGGATAAAGGGAAAAGGGAAGATAAGTCAAAGCCTACTGAGAACTATCACCAATTTCTTGTATTGCCTCTCTGAAGACTGCAGAGCAGGAGGGGAAAGGAAGCATTCCCAAGGGACTTGCCTATTTCTTCTCAGGTAGGTATGGGTGAATTGCCTTTTAAAATATATAACATACTTCTCCATTCCTCCCAGTCTCTGTTCTCACTACTCTTAAAAGAAGTATTTATCATGACTACATGACAACTCTGAAGGAACAAAATTTACATTTTGTGCCCCAAGCACTGAGGGTGGCAGAACATACTAATGCAGAGAAAAGGGCTCATTTTGAAGCACACGGAAAATAAATAGAAAGGGTAGGAGAATCGATAGGCGGTTACATTTACTTTTGAAAAATTAAACCATTATGAGTCTGAAGAGTTTATGTGTGGGCACCAGTAAAGTTCAGACAAGAGGGGGAAAAATAAAACATTAATTTTATCATCCAACATGTGAGAGTCAGAGTCTTGCCAAGGGAAATAATGCCCTTTCTCTTTCACACATACAGCACTTCTCCCCACACCCTTTTACAAGACAGATGATACTGCAAAGGAGACAAATATTCAGTGGGCTCCTTATCCGAGATGACCTTGCATCACCTACCTAGCTCAAGGGTCCGGCACTTGCAGTTGGGTGCACAAGGCATTGCTTTCCGTGGCCTGTGCTGGTACAGGTGCCGTTTGTGAAAATGTCAGAGCAGCACTGGAACCATGAAATCCTTCCCAAAAAGTAAATCGTTCCCTATTAGCATCATACCTCTTTAACATTTATATTATGATTCCAGAAACTTTCTCCAGCAAGCTGTCCCATGTAACAGCCCCTGCAATCAGAGAAGTTTGCCTACAGCAAAGCAGATACTAAACAAAGAACCTTCCCTTGCTTTGTGTGCATAGGAAAATCATATTTCTGCAGACAATCACCCTTCATCTTTCATGAGGAGAATAAAACCACCAAAAACATTTAATCTCCATGAAAGAGCAGGGAGCATTCTTGTCATTTTGCAGCAGGATGCTGAGCCGCAGGTGAAATGGCTGTCAGGGCTCCAGGGCTGCATTGCCACTGTCCCCGCTCACCCGTTTAAAGCCACAGAGCACAGAGAACACCATCCTAACAATTCACAGTCATGTTTATTTTCTGGTAGCAAAACGAGGTCCTTTCCTCAAAGCTGACGAAGTGAATGGTTAAATGCATAATTGAGGATGCAACTTAAAAACGGTCCCCAAAAAAAGTTTAACAATGTGTACGTATGAATGATGTTCTCAACTAGCAGGAAGTCAATACATCTTCACTGTATCACGTTGCAACCAGCACTATGGATGATAAGACAGAAGAGAATTCAGAAGTGGTCTGGAGCTACAGGCACCAATGGACTGCTGCCATTATAACAACATTTATCAGAACGCTGTCAAAGGAGCTTTAATTTTAACAGTGAATGACTGGCCTTTGGCAAGATTCTGGGTCAGAAAACACGTGAAAGTGGCCGACAGCCACATTCCTACCCACACTACTCAGTTAGCTATTATGACAAGCAGCAAAGTCGTTACAACAGTCTTGTCTCATTCTCTCCAGAACGTAATTCTACCACTGTGCCCATTTGCTCTGTCCTGGGAGTGCTTCAGCTAAACAGCTCTGCAAAGAAATGGAGAGGACAAGCAGCTTTTACCCGTAGGACAAGATAAATCCAGTATCACAATCATTTAATGAGGACTACAAATCCTACTAAGTGCTTTTTCATTTATAAGCCCTAGATAAAGGGGCAGGAGAAAGTATGGTTCCCCTCCAGAATGCTCCAGACAAAGACAATGCCAATTTTGGCCTCATGACAGTATGTTAATACAAGAGGATCTGCAATAAAGCCTTTACGAAGAACACCACAGAGTATATGTTTTAGTGATTATGCCACAAGACTGGTATGCTTTAGCAGCATAATTCCCCACCATTACAGTCATGCTTCAGTGAGGTGCAGTCATTTTCCCATGATAACATTCTAACAGTACTATTCCATTTCTTTTATGCTGTGTAATAAACAGGAGTTTCAGTTACTTGATTTGGCAGATGCTGGAGCAGAACCAAGCCTGTTGCTGCTTGCCACTGAAGCCCAGTTATGCTGCTTTACAAGGAATTTTCACATGCTGTTTCTCCTTACCAGATCAGTCAATGGGACATTTCCAAGGCAATCTTTATATTGTTTGGATCACAATAAAATATATTAAAGACAGAGGAAAGAAACTGGATTAGAACAAGCTACAAAGTAACTCACGCACTCCTCTTGCATAATCTCTTGGTTTTGAGACCCTGGAAAAACCAACCAACCAGATCTGGTATTATAGGAAACAGAAGAATCACGCTCTGCTCAAATGCAAACACCTTCTCCGGGTTCTCTCACTAGGAAAACAACTTGCGGTATCATCTTCACACAAAAGGTATCGCAGCATCCTCAAATATCAACACACACACCTGCAGAAACAGAGAAACCTCTGTCAAGATAAATCAGTGACAGAAACAGGAACATAGCCCAGGCTGCATCCAGTTGGCAGTGCATACAAGCTTAGCGGGATATATTCTGCAAATAAAAATGAAGAATACGAAGATGACTCATTTTCCCTCCAGGTTACCTTTGCTTCCCTCTCCTCTATGTCCCATCCAAATTATTGCCTAACAGGCAGCCTCAGTAGGAACACAGCCTCAACTACATGATTCCTAACCCACTCAGGGCTTAACATCCTGCACTGAATGTACAGGTCCACGGTACTTCTGTAACTCAAAGAACCTTTCTAACAACATGCACACATGAAAGTTGACTTTTATACATTATTTCACAATGAATTTCCACTCTCCAGGATAGCACTGAATGAAGACCAGGCAAAGAGCCATGTGTTTGCATGCAAGCTGTCTTAAGTAAAACAATCATGTTTACTGTGCCCCTTTTCAAAAGGCAAAACCCTGCCACTTTTTCTCAGAGTTGCGCATAGCTTTGCTTTCCTCTTTATCAGCTATGAATGACTAGCAGACAAACACATCTCTATCACCTAAGTTGCAGAGCACATTCTTTCCCTTGTCGGCTAACAGAGCGGGGCTTTGGAGGGGAGGCTTTTCCAGTTCTGGGCTCCCTTTGTCCTCGATCTCCCCAGCAGCCATGCCAGCCCTTGCCAGATCATTTAGGTTACAGGAGCAGGGACCCAGAATCCAGTGGTACAACTGTGAATTTAAGAATTAAGCAAAATTGTCTATTTTAGCTTCCAGACAGCGCAATGAGAAGTAAGAAAAGAACATTTACCTGCAATTTCCCCACTGCCAAAATCGGCCAAGAGAAACCAACTTCTATGAATATAGTCTGCAATTAGATGGACTGTGATAATTCTTTTTATAGCTATAACCAATGTTTGTTTGTCAGAGTTTGCACCTCCAGCTCACTGTACAGTGCTGCAATGCAGAAAGAAATAACTCGCTAGTAGCTTTAACCACACATTAGCTGGCGTTATCAGCACAGACATGTTGAACTAGCAAACCATGGACACTTACCCTCTTAACCCACCTACAAACACTGTAAAAGCTGATAAGAGACTTGCTATCCAAACTGATAGACAGCAAATGTTTATTTTTCCTCTTGCAGATGCAACAGGGTAGATTACGTTGCATTTTGCTGTGTCATGTCATATCAATGCTGTGACGTAGTGCAATGTCACATCACAACAGGACATGATGAGGGGCAGCATAATGGCATTTGAGATGGGCAGCTGGATTTGCTACTAATTCATATTCCAGTAAGCCCTCCAAGTTGATGTCTATTTAATGTCTATAGTCTCTCTATCAGTCAGTATCATGCTGACAAAGCTATGCATATGTATACATGTATTTTCTCTTTACGTATGTATGCCTGTGTGAGCCAACAGCTATCTGCTCAAGCAATCTGCTTCAGCAATCAATCCTCCTTTAAACAGTTCCCCATTACATATGAACATCTACATCTTTACACTCTGCTTTACCCCAGCACAACTACGAAAATCCCTTTATGACGACTAAATTGGCCTTTTAGTAGAACAGTTCATCTGCTGGAGGAGGGAGGGGGACAGGAGGAAGACACCAATTGTGCAAGTGAGAATTATGAGACAGAAAGACTTTGCACCTTTTAAAAAGGTTCTTAATCAAAGAAGTAAGTCATCCTCAGCACTTGAGAATCTGACAAAAAGCTTATTATATGAAAAGCGCTTGACAAATCTGGTACCTCAGGTTTCCCCTTGAATTCCCAAAAATGACTAAAATTACTATAGTGCACAACACAGAGCTGCGCAGCAACAGTTCTTCAGACAGCACCATTCCTAATTACAAACCCAGAGAAAAGAAGGAATGTATTTCCATCCATCGGGAATACAAAAAAGATAACAGAAAATGCCAAGACAGACTCGATGAGAAGTTGCCATCATTACTGTGTTATCACCTAATCTGAACTATTTAACAGAACTAGATAAATTTTTGCTTGCAACTTAAGGTGATTATCAAAGACCTTCCATTTATATACGATGTTCATAGAAGAATTTCATATAGCTTTACAGTAGCTTGAATCTACAAATTCAGAAACAAATGTTTCTTGTGTTAAGGCATAGCCTCAGTCCAGGTTAGCCACAAGGAAAGAATACGGCTCACCTTCACCAACACAAAGTCAACCTAGAGAGAGCCAGCTCCACTTGTCTCAGAAGCGTGCAGGATATTACTCCAAAAACGTCTTACTGGCAAATCCTCACCCAACAGTATCTCTTAAACCAACACGCAATTTCTTTCTGGCAGAAACAAACAAAAAAATCTCTATAACTTTTCCCATCTGCTCTCCTGACAATGCATTAGTTAGGAATGAAGCTGAGACAGACTTCTTACAACAAGGTGTAGTTTACAGTTTGAATAAGATAAAGACACTGAAGGCATGTTGATACATCAGTTAAAGGTTTCCAAAATTCCCATCCTTAGAGGAAAATGGAAGCCGTTCACCCTTTTTTCCCTCCTGAGACAGTGAGTGATAATATGGCTTGTGGGGTGATGCAAAGATATCCTGATTTCTTTAATTCATTTCTGTGGAGTCCTCACCACAGCAGGGCTAGCAAAGTGAGAACATTGGGGCAAATGCTATTTCTGTGGCAACGAGAAACACACAACCGAATCTGCTCAAACTGGCACAAAGAAAATGAAAAATGACAAAATTTGAGGTGAAGTTTTTTTCCTGAATAAATGATCCCCGAGTTTCCTGAAATGCCACAGACTCACTGCAAAAGCCTTACAAAATCACATTTAAAAGTTTTGTCCAGCTTGAAATAAAAAGCCCTGATTGACAGTGAAAATAGGTCTTTGCTAGCAATCAACATGCTTTGTTTTTCAGCCTCTCTGCATTTTGTGGACAACAGCCCAGATTTTGGCAGATTATTTCATTAGGGGAAGCTTGCAGTTTAACTAAACATGGCTTTCTCAACAGAAAATTGGTATCAATCATTTCACATTTTTAAAGCAGACTGAATGATTCATCTCCAGGAAAGCTGTATGATAATCTAGAGTTACAGCTGATCAGACAAAATTAAAGGAGCAAATCACTTGATTTTTGCCACTTACACTGTTGTATCTTTGCACACATACAGGAAAAAAGAGAACAAATCCCAAAACAAGTCTAAGTTTCATTATTTATTTTCCTACTTCTTTCATCATGAAGTTTAACTCCAAATACATCCACTGCAATCCATTTATCTGCAGAAAGGCAGGAACAAACCAAGCTATAGCCAAGTAGCATGACTCAGCTACTGCTTCATGATATTCACTGTTTTCTATTCACAGTAGCTTGCATAAACCTTTTTGTGACTGTGTTTTAGCTGGATTTCACTCCCAGCACCCTGCTTAGATTTGGTAGGTCTGAACAAAACAGCTTATTTCTGCTGAGGGTAGACGGGAAAGAAGACAGGAGAAGGAGCTTTATAAGGAGCTTTATTAATAAAATTATAAATAGTTCAACACTCAAACATCAAGCCAGGTTTGCTAAAGCAAGCACATTTGTTCAGTATTTGACTGTTGGCATCATCTTGGGCCTCAATAAACGAGTGAACAATTTTGGTTCTCTAAACTCCACTAAACCCAATAGCGCAGAAGCTAGTTTCTCCCCTGGAATGGTTTTAAATAAAGAGGCCTTAGTCTCTTTACCAATTTCAATAGAAATATGACCCACATCTAATCCTACTAAGTTATTTTACCAATTAATTGGATCTACATTTGGACAATTTTCTACAAGATGTTACCTAGGTAAGAGAAAGTTGAGAGGAGACCTTATTGCTCTCTACAACTACCTGAAAGGAGGTTGTAGTGAGATGGGAGCTGGTCTCTTCTGCCAAGGAACTAGCAATAGGACTAGAGGAAATGGGTTCAAGTTGCATCAGGGGAGGTTTAGGCTGGACATTATGAAAAAATTTTTCACTGAAAGAGTTATCAAACATTGGCACAGGCTGCCCAGGGAGGTGGTTGAGTCACCATCCCTAGATGTGTTTAAAAGTCGTGTAGATGTGGTGCTTGGAGACATGGTTTAGTGGCAGACCTCGTAGAGTAGGGTCAACGATTGGACTAGATGATCTTAAAGGTCTTTTCCAACCTAAACGATTCTATGATTCTAAGTAAATAACCATACCTGCATCCTCCCATTCTAGATGCCCACTCAGATCTTTCAAGAGGGTCCTGTATCTTCTCCAGCTTGGAGCACAATAGAAACAAACAGTTCCTACCCTCCCAAGCTGGGCTTTAAGAACCACGTGAGTCAGATGTAATCAACAATATTAAGTGCTATTTCATGCCCACACCTGATCACAGTAATTTTGTTTGCTCGCAAACTGGGGCAACACAATGACTCCATTTGAAAGATGAGGTTTAATTTGTTCTCTGAGAATTTTTATCCCTATCTAAAAGAAACAAAAGGGTTCCCCCCAGCCTGGCATCTGCAACTTTCTTTGCAGTCACTGTTTTACTTAGCCAAGGCATTGCTGGGTCAGACAGTCACTTTAAAACTAGAAGAAACCAGGTGCTTTTTATATAAACGTAATTAAGCAATTTAATGAAAATCTGTTGAGCCCATCTCTCTGAGAATATGCAGGGCTCAGCTTGGTGTATTTCTGCTTGTTTTTGAATGCACACTGCACTTAAATGTAACTTTGCTGTCACCAACAGGTTGTCATGAGAATGAAATGGTTTTTGTTTATTTTTTTATTTTATCATTCAGGCTGAAAATAAGAATGTGACTCAACCAGGCTTACTCTTAGTGAGTATTGTTTTAATTTGTAAGAAGCCCTGTTAACTTTGATGTAATTAATGATGAAGCAGTTAGCAATCTCTGACTACGAGAGGTAAATCTGGTATGGGAAGGCAGACTGAAGTTGCTACTGTTCAAAACATCACAGATAAAGAGAGAACATAATTAAATAATCTCTCTGATTTCCAAATTGTAACAGAGAGATGCATCACACAGCATGTCACTTCTGGTTTCTCAGAGAGCTTATTCTTCTTTTATTATGAACAGAATCGTCTCTATCCACTGCATGAGACAATTGATTGGCTTCAATATAACTGGATGTTTTGCCAGCCTTCACTATGCTCCTGCTCAATATGTCATGTAAAATAATGTGCTGAAAACTGGCTGACCTGCCTGTCTGCTTGGTGTTCATAAGGAGTTTGTCTCCATGGTATTTCAGTTCTTTATCTGAAAACAAAACAGGAGATACAGGAAGCCAAGGAAACCTTGAAAGGAAAGCCATAATAGCCATATACTCAAATAAGATCTGATGGCCTGGACACAATCCTGAGAGGCTAATGATGTGTCAACGCTCTCGCCCCACTTCCTGAGAAGCCCTGGGAACACCACAATACTTTCCCTGCTTCCACCTTGCTCATGGCATATATCCTGGTCTGCCCTCATCATCACTATATCGCATAGTGAGCTGCCAAGCAGCATGCTAGCGGGGAGGGCAGAGCCAGAGCTTGACCCACCTTCACCACTTCCATCAGTACTCCACCCTGTCCAGCCTGCTTGCTCCAGGGGTCGTTAATACTACAGACACAAAAAGGGACAGGTAAGTCTTGAAATGCTTGCAGGAAATTGCATGATAGCAGCTGTGTACAAGAGATCAGGCAGTGTATTGGTAAGCTGAAGAAACGGGCTGTGTACGGAGGATGTTTAGATCCAGGGCCCCATTTGCTACTGTTGGGCCCAAGCTAAATCACTTTTAGGAATTGAATCATGCGTTTGTAGCTGGGACAGCTCAATCTGTCATGAGTTAACCTGGTGTTTTGTTCATGGCCTAAGTACCTTTTTATAGAATGCTCGCTTTATCGTGCACATAAGGGCTGAAGGATCATAGGAGCAAAATGAAAAGACTGGAATAAAGACTTAAGTTCTCACTTTCTTTACTCTCTCATTTTGCATCTAACCCAAGTTCAAGTAAATGATAAGATAAATTATAACCGTTCTGTGATTCTGTGGTAAGAGATGCAAGCCTTCCTCACATGGCTTTATTTCATCAATATCTACAGGCTCAAAAGTTTTGATAAAGTTCAACAGGGCTCAGAGACCTGCAAATGCCAAGACTACACAACAGCTGCTTCCACTTGTGTTTGTTTATTACTGGCCTCTGTGAGTGGTGGTGCTAAGAGAGGCCCTGCATAAGTTCACATGATGAAGAAGAGGGTAATGTGACAGATGTTTCCAGAGTGTCATGTGGCCATGAAGCAAAGTCTTGGATAAAGAAGTGGAGGCATCCAAGGAATGTGCCTGATTAAGAGACTCACCGGGAGGCTGCAGCTCATCCCTGTGGTACCTCGCTACACACAAGGCACTGTCCAAAGCAACAGAGCAGGCTCTCTTCTCCACAGGTGAGACCCAAAGCAGTGCCAAACCCTGCCAACAGGGCTTGCAGCTGGCAGCTCAGTGGGTCCGTCTCTATGCGTGGCCTTTAAACCATGCCAGTTGATAAAGATTTTTTTATAGTTCTGCAAAGACAAAAGAATTTCTGCTGTCCCTTGCTTTTTACCACTCTGCTTTATCTACTTTGATTTGTGTTGGCTCTTCTATTTTCCCTCCCTTAGACAGCTGTCTCCTCTGCTTGTATACTCATATGATCACCAACTATAACGAAGTTAGGGTGTAATTCTTAGAATGACACACAGCACAGCAGTAAAAGGACCTCTAGAAAGCACCTTACACCAAATGGCTTATTCCTTTTGTCGTACAGGAAAGGGTTATCTAACAGAAGTGTGCCTGTAGCAGGATAACTACATCTGCTGCAGGTCTGAGAGGATAGTAACGATTAAACTACACCGGGATCATGAAAGTGGTACAACATTTATGTTTAAACAAGGTTGTAGCACCCTCCAGCATCTGCTGCTTAAATGGGGATCAGGACAAGAACAGGGAGAAACCAGGAGTGAATGAATTTCAGAGGCGTCACATTAAAATGGCTCCGCTCCTGCAGCAGCTCTGTGCTGCAAGCTCACACAGCTGAATGTGCTTGGGAAACAGCTAAACACAAAACAAAACAAAGCAAAGGAGCTTGCTCACCACCAGGTAGGTTTTCCCTAGTGTCCCCAGCTAAAATGTTAACCTGGATGTCTTTCAGGATAAATATCTCAGGAGTTATTTGTACACAATGCTGCAGTGTTTACCTTTTGATTACAGATCTTTACACGCTGTCCATTATTATTGAATGCCAGGATGAAAGGCAGCCTAAGGGTCTGAATGCAATGTTCTGTCACTAAGAAAATACAGCAAAAGTAATGGCAGGCTCTGAAAGCAGAGATACGCTAGGCTGGAAAGAAATACGAGCACAGTATCAGGGTTTCTTTTGCAGGGTGCTTGGCCTTTGCTTCAAAAAAAAGCTTGATTCAGTTTTGTCTGGACAGTGGCATGTAAAGCCTGGATTTGGATAGAAATGGAGAACACGTATAAAATCCTCTTGACTGATTTCTGTCTCTTGCATTTGTGTCTGTACAAATAGAATAGGAATTACAGAGCTATGCTTTCCAGGTTACTGAGTTTAACTCCCAGAAAGTTCCCTATTATGCTTGGATCCTACACTGGGCTTCAAGAGTTAGGACACTGTAATAAAGTTTAATGCTCTCACTGAAGGTAACCGAAACAAGTGCTTCCTAATATTTAAACTAAAACCACTCAGCTAGTCCATATACCTTCTTCTTATGACAGCACTCCCAGAGAGACAATTTAAAATACCACTCTGTATTTCTTTAAAGTAACATGACTAAAGGTATGTACTCAATATTTTGTGAAGATACTGTAGATTTATTTATATTAAGAGCCAGTAAGTAAGTTTGATTTTGATCAACTGTGAAATATTGTTTTTTAAGTATCTAAAAAAATTTCAAGTTTTAAGTAAAAAGTGCCAGGAATGGCATACAGATATAAATCTCAAAAAAGCATTCATACAACGCACATACATGTACAATACATGTAGTAATGCACGTGCTTCAGCTCTGAAGAAGTGATCGACTTTCTGAGGTGTTAGTATCTCTGTCTTTCTATCCAGAACAACAATGAACACTACATTTTTCTTTACACTATCTAAAAACCTAATTTTTAAGCATCTCAATTAAGTTTAATTTGTAGCTATGCTCATGTTTCAAGTTATTTGTACAAATGTCTACAATTTTTATTAATCTTCTCTTCTACACTGGCACATAGTTTACTCCTTAGTCTACTGCTAGAGTCATACAACTCTTTTGCAATTTTTACACTCATGTTCCAGCAGCCTAGATTTCGATCTTGAAAGGCCAAAGCCTGGGGCTGTTTCCAGGAAGTATTTTGATGTGTCACCCAATATAGATGATTCACGTTTTGAACAAGGTCACTTGGGAAGTCTTGACAGCAGCAGAGGTGTCCAGACTTCTTTTTATAATTGCATCATATTGCCCCATTTATCAGCACATTTTACTCCACTAACCAAGTTTTGGAAAAATTTTTAACGGAAAACCTTTCCACAACTTGTTATTAGTGCACTTATACCTGCCTTGTTAAAGCAGATTTCTTGTAAATCTTGAGCTTAAGTTTTTATTTTTGTTCTCTTTTACAGCATCTTAATGCTTGCTGCAATACTTCTAAGAATACAAAACCCACTTATTACATTTAAAAAATTCTACCAGCTGACTAGATCCACTTGAAAATATTCCTGCCATATGCCAGTTAGGCTACAACGATACAAAATACCACAGCGCCACCTGACTTCACAGAAAGGAAAAAAAGCTGACTTCAAGTACGTACAACTGCTTTACATTTAAGGGTAAGAAAGCAGGCAGTAACAATTTTTCATACAGTCTTGCATTAGATTTAATTATTATTAATAAGAAATGAGAGTCATTAACACTATTAAAAATCTAATTACATTAGCAATTTTCCATCATGTCATATATGAGTAGTTAAGTATTGGTATTTGTTTTTCCTAATGGGATTCAAAAGTCTAATTAAAAGTCCCTCTTTTGTGGTTAAGTGGAATGAATCTTTATAAACAACGAGACACTTTTAATAGCCACAGACAGCTTATTTCCTTAAATATCATACTTCACAACCATCTTCCTCTTCAGCACTTTAACCAACTAAGAATGATACAGAAGCAGCCAGAAAATCAAATAAAGTTACTAGCTGCTGCAATAGTGCAACTGCGAGCCCCTTTCTCCTCTTTGCATTCCTCACTCCACACCCAGTTGTTTTACAGGTTGTAAGAACTGAATAATGGTACTAAGGACAGGTATAACAAAATATTTTGACCCTTTAAAATTACAGTCTTGAAGAGTATGATTTTGCAACTTTTGTCAGTCATGCTTGCAAAAGCTTTATTGTGGATAGAGGTACAATGAAATAAATTATTCCTCTCAAGGAATCGGTACAAGAGATAGCAAAAAGCCCGTGTTGCCATTCAGCTGCCCCACACAGCTTGCCAGTAGGCTGTATGTTATAGCACAGCTGTTCTAGCAACATTTTGCTAGTTTAGGCTGAAGTCTCAGTTTTATTTTGTAGCATAACTGGTAATAGATTGTAAGTTAAAAACTGCCATTGCCACTGGAAGCTTCCCTTGCTTTCATTCAGATAGGCAGCAGGGCTGCTAGCCAGCCCTTTCAGAACTAATTCAGAATTTCTATCTCAGTGGTGGCTAATGCTCTCTAGAAAAAGCACACTTCTCTGCCTTCAATCCAGCTAATGTTTCCAAGAGACTTCATGCCCTTACTTGTGTTGAATACTGAATCAAATGTTTGTGTAACAAACCCCTGGTAAGATGGAGAGAGGTGGCAGAGGTAAGAAAGGAAGAGCAACAGGTATTCAGAACGTTTAGGACCCCCTAGAACACCAAGAAAAAGATAAAATAATTTTTTTTGAGTACAGCAACCAGTAAAACCAGCTATCCCTTTACCACTCTAGGACTTTAACTACACCTGAAGACCAAACTAGCAGCCATCCTATCCTGAAAGCAGCCTTCAGTGATGCCACTTTATTTGCCAATGATGACATATAGGGATTATTTTGCATATCACTGAGCATTGCTGCTTTATTCTGCAAAAACCAGAACATTTTACTGCAAAATGCAAATCTAAGTGCTCCACAGCGTGCTGGCTTTGCTTTTCCTTAACACGTACAGATCAATGACAGGTTAATGCTTAGTTAACATTTATTAAGAGCAACATGGTTTCAGAAACTTCAGACTAAAGGTGTCAATTAGATGACAGACCCTTCACGAAAGATGAAAGAACCTCTGTGTTGGGCAGATACTCTTATGTTTTGCTGTCAATGATTTATTAGTTACAAGGTCCCAAGTGTCCAAGCTTATCAGTAATGAGATAAGCAAGTATGAAATAAAGGGTACTGTTGATTATTTATTTCGCAGAATCTCACTAACTGTGGCTGCTACCAAAATAGTCCAGAAATTACAGATTCACAGTCTTACAGTGACTACCACAAAGTAATGTGTCAGACACAGCATTAGGTAGTGAGCCAACTTGAGGTACGCCTGCTAAACGCCTGTGTAAGTGTAACCAATCCATACTCAAGGTCATACTACAAATCAGACACATCAATGCTGATTACAAATTACATTCTTTACTGTCTTTTATGTTGGTGCAGACACTGAGACCATGTGAAGTGTCTGACATCCTGCACATAATTACTACTAAATCTGAATGGGAGGAATTCATACCCACTTGAGCAGTGTACAAACTTCATGACAGGACAGCAGCAAGTCAGAGACTCTTGACCAGGCAGCATCTTACACCCAATATGTTTTCACACCTTTTGAATTTGTGAACTCTCAACATTTTTCTAGCAAAGGTGTAAACTCAGTGCAGCTGTCTGAAAATGGTCTTGCTTTACCTGTTTGTGCCCTGGAGATCAAAAACCACTGCACTGGACTGTCATTTTGCACAGGTATGAAGGGCTGCACAAAACACAAAAAAGTTAGCAAGAAATCAGGCATGTAAGTCTGATCTTAGTTCATCCTTAGAGTGCAGAATACAAATAAAAGCATGCTACGAACAAAAGTCAATATCCAGAACACAAATACATCAAGCACACAGGAATCTTAGAAACTCCATAGTATTACTTTACAAGGAAGAACATATACTGTACAACTGAGTCATGTCTTTGTGTGGGTTGGCAAACAGATCTGCCACTTTCTCTTGCTTCTAGTAAGAGTTACTTATCAGTACTTCCAAAGCCATCTTTTAAAGAGCTATCACAAAATCTATGCTAGAAAAGGCACACTAGCAAAAATAATTTTTCCCCATCTTCTTTGTGTATGGCCTAGATTTATTTTCTTTCATGGCAAAAGAAGTTATGACGACAATCATCCTAAACCTGCAGGAAGATTTCCATTACACATATCTATCTTTCAGTGTGTACAGCACTGAACCTGACCTCAGTTTATCAAGAAGATGAGTATTAAGAACACCTTTTGGTGTAGGAGATTTTTTTTAATCATCACCTGTCAGCAGAAAAAAATATCACTGAGTAACAAAATAATTCAATGGACTGCTGAAATTTTGGGAAATATGGGGAAAAACAGATCTTTTTGCAAAAACAGGGACAGTAAATTCTTTTATGAGAAGGTACTACCAGAAACTCTTCTGCATCTCAATCAAAAGGCTGCAAGGTACAGCCTTGAATTTCAATTGCAGATGGTAAGATGACATACAATTAACATGATACTATTTGTGTAGTCTAATCAAAGCATGAGAGAACAGGAAAAACAAATGTAGCATATTGTGTCTCTTCAGTTTCAACCTGTGAAGCACTGAAAGAGACCATTATGATTTCAGTACCAAATTCACATTAATTTCCCTGCATCTGCAAGAGTTTCCGTCTTTCTCAATACCACCATGCCACCCTGAGCCATAAGCAACTCTTATCTCTAAGGTGTTTACAGAAACTGCCAAGAACACATTTTTTCCCCTTTGGTATGCACCAGGTGATATATCAGGTGTCAGATTTTTCTGCCAAAGTTTCCCCAAGGGTGGATCACAAAATCTTCTTTGTTATATGTTGTTCATCTATATTTGAGTACCCCCTTCCCCTGCTCCCCCATCATTGTTTGTGTAAAAAAAACACCTACTGGAAGAACAATGTTTTGCTCCTGATCACACTCTGACGTCCTCACTTTCTGTCTCTGTGTCTCCTACTGACACAAAAAACTTCAATGCTTTCCTGCTCACCACATGCACCTGACTAAAATCTCAGCACACGGTGCTGTGATCCCGTTCTTTGTTAAATTTTTGTTTCATTGTAGTAACAATGGCTTTCTGTCCATCTGGATTACTTAAAGCTATAGAGAACAAGTAGAATGTTCTGCAGGGAACAATGGTGCTTTGGTAAAAAAAGCGAGGCATTAAGATGACTAATAAGTTCTTTTCTATAACCTGTAATGCACAAGCATAGCTACTTTTCCTAAATAGCTCCCTTTCTTAAGAAGCCTGTTCTTGACATAATGGGGCTCTGCTATTAGCTACCCAGTTCTAATAGTTGATATATCACCACATCATGAGATAAAAAAACAACGTCCACATAACACTGCAGTGACGAGACACATTTCTGAACATGAAAGAAAAGGGACACATTCATGTATTCTGATCTTACATAGACCTTATTTGTGTTTTAAACAGGGAATTTCCTTGAAGAACAGCAAAAAACATCTAGATAGGACAGATCGAAAAATGATGGGAGAACGGCAATTTACTAGTTTTTCTCAGTACAGCACCATATTCATAGAAACCATTGGCTTACTGCCCCAAACCTATTTTTTCCTACTAATTATTTTATTCTATTAATTGATTTATTTTATTATACCAGGTGAGGTACCATGTGTCCCTACAGTCCTTTACAAGGTGAGACACAGCTGCACATACCTATGCCTGGAAAGAGAAGCTGGTGTGCTGAACTAACTGCTGAAAAAAACAACCAGTTCCTGGTTTAGCTGAAGAACACCCTGTAAACATGTCGTCCCCCAAATGGAACTGTTTCTTCAGCTCCAAGACCCTCGGATCAAGCACAAAAGGCGCTCAATGCTTCATGCAAATTCACTTCATTCATTAGATGCCTCACAGACTGGCATTACAAATATTCATCACCATTTACAGGAGTTGAATTTCAGTCTCTATAAGGATCCAGCCATGACCAGCACTGTGCTCAGTATGGGGCTGCTAATATAGAACACCAACAGTGCGTGGGTAATGGTCTGTACCACTGCACAGGCTGAATTTCATCCTTTTAACTACATGACAGGTCATTTGGTACTGTTTCTGCTCCCCCTTTGGATGAGAGTAATTGTATAAGCTCTCAGATCAAAACTGTGCATGTTCAAACACGCACATCAACAACACCTTCCTTCTCTGAACCTCCCGAACAATATACATAAAGAATTGGTAGATAATGCAATCAAATACTCCAGCATTAGCTCCTGTAGAATTCCTTACATAGTATTTTCCCACATTCAGGCTGATCTGTCTGTGCCTGACTTTGCAGCTCAGCTCAGAAGTTGGTCCATTCTTAGTGAATTAGTCAAAATTAATTTTCAGCTTGCAAACGGAATTAAAACCAAGAAGGCCATTGTGCTGGGAGACGTAACACCCTTTTCCATACAGTACCGTTTTTACTGCTACTGAGTACAACATATGTACAGTGTGACAAGCATGTAGAATGTTAAATGAAACATGAATGAATAATTCTCCTTCTACACTTAATTAATTAATCAATTTTCAAGCATGTAAGTAAATGTTAATAGCAAAGGTTTAATGCCAGTGCATAATAAATAAACTTAAATATCACTGGCATATATTTTGAAACATCAAAGGAAGGAAAGGAAAAAGGAATTGTGAAAGTGAACAGTCTGAAAGAAAATGAAGTTTAGGTGACCTAATTAAAGGCTTTTCCTCAGCTACAAAAAGACATCAAAGTGCTGCTTCTGAAGTTCTTTTGCCAAACCAACAGCCTCAAATTAAAAGACTGCATTAATTTCAAGGAATGAGTCAGAGAAGTACTACTGTAAGAGCCTTCAGTCCCTCTGTGTTGCCACAGAAACAGAACATTATGGCTAGTTTATAATCCAAGTGCTTCATTTATATAAGAGAATTTATTTTTCATTTTCACCTTTTCACTTACTCATCCAGATGTATAAGAAAGCCTCTCAGAAATTAATGATGCTTCTTCCATGATTGACAGCTGGAATTTGGATGTCGAAAAATGCCTGGTTTTTATTGTTCTTTCTTAATGGCTTTCTGACAGGAGAGAAAGTGTCAGTCTTCTGTGTATTTGCAATGCTGAATGGCCAAACTGGTGAGTCTCTGGCAAATCTGGGCTCAGGTGCTCTGCTAACAGAGCCAGGATCCACAGACTGAACAGAGCTCACGGCAGCAATGGGCTTGAGGGCAGGCACAACGGAGGAAATGCACTCAGTGCAGGAAACACCTTTCTGGCAAGCCCAGATGTCACCAGGAATATTTAGGGGACACCCTGAGCTACCACCTAGGTTTGAGGTACATGGGGTCTGGTTTGGAGCTGCTCACAAACCCTAGCTCCTGTTCAGTCTGATGGGTTGTAAGAAGTAACACCAGATGGAAGTCTGGACCAGCGTGATAGCACAGGGAAAGCACAGCTACAGCAGAGACGCGACGCTCATTGTAAAAGCTGTGTATGCCTTTCTGTCCCCACTAACAATGGCCAACTGCTGATTAATCGTCTTCCTCACATAGCTTGATGAGCACATGCTACGCAGTGGCAACACACATATCTTTGTCCCCTCTGGTGCTGCCGAGGGAGGGAGGCCGAGACCCAGACTGCACAGAGCACGCAGGGCAGCCGGGGAAAGCAGAGGCACCCCAGCACCAAACACCTCTGCCTTCCACATTACTTCTGCCAGTGAGATTACTTTTGCCACTGATGTTTCCTGATTTCAATGGCTGTTACATTGACCTGGCATAATCCAGCTCCTAATACTAACAGATAAATTTTGGGAGAGATGAGCTGGTGTACACTCCACCCAAATACTTCCTTTCAAGCTAAAACTGACATAAGCTTTTGTTTCACTCATCCTGTGTACAGTTGCTACAAAGGGTATAAACTGTAGATTCTACAGAAATTCAATATATATACTGTGCTCAAACTACAAGTTAATCAGGTTGAATACTACCTTCTTGGAAACAGCTAGCAGCACGCCTTGTTTCTATGGCTTTTAATGAATATTCTAAATTGAAAAAATGCATAAACATAAGGGTAATTTACATTGCTAAAGTTAATCAGTTTTCTTATACATTTTATGCATCTGCATGATTTTTCATCTGTATTGCATAAATGTGTCTTCTCATTTCTAATATGCATATGTACATCCAAATACTCCACTTATAGTGCCTTTTTATTTTTACAAATTTCTAGAACCACGCCTGTCTCAAGATTTAAGAATTCTGTGGCTTACAAGAAAAATGATCAGCAAAAGGTTGTAAAATACTTACAGATTCAAGGCGGCATTTAACTTAGATATGAACTTGCCCTTTTGTAACTCAGTTTTTCTATCAGTAAAATGATAATAGAAGAATCTTCTTCAGAAACAGGCATATCAGCAAATGTCCAATACAAAGGACAACTCCATTAAAGAGAATGGTTTTGTACATACAAATGTTAGGTATGAAATTTGACAAGGGTACTGCAAATCTTCACTGATTAGCATTTGCAAAGGTCCCCCAGACGCAGGGATGAAAGGTCTTCACTACGAAACAAAATGCATATTTGTTGTTAACATCATTCTACATTTAAAAGCTTCCTCAGCCCACCCTAAGTAGATACTAATGAATCTTCAAGTGTTTCTCCGGTTTATTCCAGCATAAAACCAAGGACTTTCAAATTCTCCTGTGGCAGAGTCAAGAGAATTAGGTACCTAACAAAATAAGTTATGGTTGTTTTCTCAAAAGAGCTGACCTGTACTTCATTTTGTTTAAACCACTATATATCCAAGTTAATTCCAGTCAAGTCCCCATCTAGTTTACACGGGTAGAACTGGCAGCAGAATTAACTTCACCTTTTAATATGCAACATTTCATTATTTACAAACCAACAAAAGAGGTTTAATAATATAATTTGGAAACTCAACACCGGTTAGTTGAAGGGACTTTTAGATCAGTGAAGCTGCTATTAAAGTGCCATCAAAGCGTTTTTGACTCCATAGAATTAATCATGAAATCTGTTCCTGCCAGCTCACTTATCATATCCGAAATATTAATTTTGAGCAAAATTAAATTGGACACCTACCGACAGCAACATTTTGCCCTTCAGAACTCCCCTTCACATTGATTTATTAACGGCTGCCAGAACAGTGTACCAGAGCAATTTATTACTACTTTCTCAATGTTTCCCTGTGCTTACAAATAGTCCTCCAGAGTGAAAGGTGCTACCTGACAGCATTCTGACAAAGGTGCATTTTTCAATTTGCATGATGTTCTTCAGGTTTATTAGGATGTAAGGAAAGGAATTTCATTTTATTATCAATGGGAATGGGTGATTCACATAAAAGAAATCAGAGTGGAGATTGCATGTTAAGTTGCTTTTAAATAAAGCAGACCATTTTCATTAGTACTTGGTGTGATTTCAGACAGGAGAGTCAGCAAATTCTTTTGTTTTATTCATCACGCATCATTTTCTTTGCATGTGAGACAGCCAAAGAGATTTGTACAGAGCATTGCGTAGAAGTGGGTCTGACGATGCAGCGTTAGCTTGCAGAGAGCTAATGGCATACTTGCACATGTGTCTTACTGCTTTTCTGAAAATGCCATGTTAGAAAGGCACTTTTCATTGGGTGAAAAATAAAAAAAAAAAACAACAAGCGACCAAAGTTCCCCTTTAACCAAATTGAGGTTCCTTCCCGTGCAGCTAGAAGCCCTGGGATAGAGCCACATTAAACATCAAAGTTTGGCATGGGGAGTTTTCATTTGACATCGTAAAGGTATATAGCTAATGGCAGGGCAACTTGAAGTCTAAGTATGCCTAGTCTATGTTTGAGTTACTACACCAAAAGATCAGCCTGATCCAAACCCCTAACTTTAAAGTGGCTTCCTCAAATCTTTGAAATGTTTGGTGTCTGGAATGGGATTCTAATTCAGGGGCTTTTAATTCCTTTCTGTGGAACTATTCCATCCTTCCTGTTTTTTCCATTTCTGTGGCTGCACAAAATACAAGCAATCCCACTGTTACAGATATTGTTTTACTAACTTGCTGCCTGAGAGAAAGACAATTCATAAATACAATGGCTCCTGCCTGTTAATATTCCTGGCTTCAATCCAACTATTCAATCTACGTGCTTATTTTTAAGCCTGAATAGTCCCATTAACTTCAGTCAGGCTGCCTGTGTTCTTAAGTAAAACAGGTGTTTAAGCACTTTGCTGGATCAGAGCCTATGAATGCACATCTGCAATCTTTTTTGGCTCAGTTAAAGGTTCCTTCCTAATCATCATACATTTATCTAGGAATTCCTCTTGTTTATACTTGCATACACATTCAGCCTTTGCAACAGGCTACTTGACACATTTAAAAGCAATTGTGTTTGTAATCAGAGACAAAACTGCCTATGTAGCAATATAAATTTGTATACATATGCTGAGGGAACACACGTAGCTGAAAGTATAATAGGAGAGAAGAACACATGGTTGGACATTAGAGGAGGGGAAGCTTTTGGCAATGCACTGGAAGGCAAAACAAGTTAAACATGCGCAGAACCAATTAAGACACTCCAGATGCAGCTAGAAAAAATGTCATCAGCATGTATCTGAAAGCAGTCTTTTAAAACATGAACATTAAAAGTAAAAAACTGTTAATGCTGTCCAGCAGTTGTCAACTCTAAAAAGTCATTAAATACAAAAACTTCTGTCTTTTCTAGAGCCACCTGTGGAGAACGTGCTGCTAGCAGTTATTTGCATCACTGTATATAGTCAAGGCCAACATTTCTAATTCTGTGTGAAACTTGAACAGCTCCTTGTTCACAAAACACGAAAATTTTCTTGTGTTCACTGCCATCATGCTCCTATGTATATACGCAACACGCTATGCCATTTTATACTCTACACTGATCCTTGTCATTAACAGGTAAAGCTCCCTCTTGGAAAATTTTACATTCTTTCACCAGTCTTTGACAGCCTACCAAATGCCAACTTCCTCATAGCTGTTAGCTCTCTCACAGTATGTGGTTTTGTATTTTTACCCCAAAACTTGAGCTGTTTGACACTGTCCTCTACCTCTCAAAGAAAGAAAAAGGAACACACATACAACCCCAGAGTCACATACTGATACTACCTAAGGTCACAGTTTTGCCCCGGAAGTGCTGGTCTGCAAAGATGAGTGTCTATGGCAGGAAAGGGGCTGGCACAAACAAATCTCTGGGTATTTCCCCATCTGCTCCTGGACATGGCAGACAGAAATCATGTCTCTAATAGAGGAAAAGACTTTAGGAACAGCCTCTTTCGAATTGAGATACACATTTTTTAAAACACACTCCAAAGCCTAATAGATTATCTAGGTTTACAATGCAGCTCTCTTTTCCAGTCTTCTAATTTGTCTTTTGGAAAGGCTATTTCCTAAAAAAGATTTCAAAATATAGACTTCAGAATACTTTCTGCAGTAATCATATTGCCAGCAAGAAGCCCATTTTTGTAGTCTTCACCAAGATCAGTTACCTTCAGTCTTGGGTTTTTTTCAGGAAAGACAACATGTCACAATAAAAGCAGAGTGAAAATTAGTATGGTGCAGAAGTGCAAAGACTTGATCACCACACGTGGGAAGGGCTCTGTCTAATTATCCCCCTACCATTGCCAGCTTTCATGCCATGTGGTCTTCCATGCTTAGTTTTAAAAACTATTTAACCCACTTCCTCCCTTAAGTCCCTTCTACCGTCTAGCATCATTTACTCATTACTTCAATAAATATTCTTTGATTTCATTTTATTTTTTGCTTAATAGCACCTGTGTTATTCCTATTCACAGTTTAAGCAAGCTGTCATGTTTTCTGAACCTAGTTATCCTTCAGTGTTCTTAGATGTTTATTATATATATATTTTATTATCATTTTGGCTAATTGCTTTCCGGTTTACTGTTTTCTCTTGAACAGCCTTTCTAGTTGTTTAACCAATCATTTTTGCTGGCCTTTTCTGACCTACCTTCACTTTTGTCAATTGCTGTCAAATTTTCACGTGCATAAGAGATAAGTATTGTCAAAGTAGTACTTACAATTTAAGACTCAAATATACCAAGGTAAAATTAAAAAAACACAGTGCTTTTCAAAAATACTTGAGTTTCTTTTTACTAGTCTTATGAGGTAATCCATTTTTTTATTTAAATACCAGAAGGTAAACACTCATTGAAAATTAAAAATGAGACTCGTAATAACATCAGGAACACAGGGGCTTTCAAGAAAGAAAAAACATACTAATGGTGTTGAATTTTGTATGCCAAATCCACAGCAAGTTCAAGTAAATGTAGGAATTCAGTCTTTACCATTACTGTACATCTAGTTTATTACACAATAGCCCTATAACTATTCCTTGATGATCCCTTCCCCATTATTTCACACATTTCGCAGTGTAAAATCACACTGGCTTCACTATCTTGTCTCCTTCGTGTTGAAGTACTGCTCTCTTATCACATTAAACACTAGTTTCTCTGTTTGCACACTTTCTAGATGACTTTATTTATTATTTTCTGTCATATTTCTAACTGCAAGATCTTTAAGTTATCATTTGATCTCACAGGTATTCACAGTTCTTCCAAAATGTAATATAACCTGTGAATTTATTTGCCATGCTGTTTACCGTGCCTTCTAGATTATTAAGGTGTTAAATAAAACTAGGTCTAACAATAAACTCAGAGACATCTGCCTATAACTCATTGTATCTATTTACCAACTTTTATGACAGATAATGCTCATATCTAAGATAATTTCAACTATTTTTTCCCAAGTAGTCTATGGCAACATAAGAGATTAAAATCTCCTCCTGGATGTAACTGCACAAATACAAAGCATAAAACCAATGTAGCCTATTAGGGATCAGTTTTGATGTAGGACTCAAGTTTAACCATTGCTATTGATCTTCCTTATGTTACTAGACCTATACATATTTTATAGATGCACAGATAATAACACTAGAAAACCTGTTGTTTCCTTAGTAGATCCACAATATTTATTGCTCACAAACACATTTACATACTGCTTTGATCAAAGTTATCAGACAAATATTACAATATGCACATGTTAGCAAGTCACAAATTAAGAGCTGATGATCCAAAGCATAGCATTGTCAAAAATAGAGAAACCACTAAAATAAGCCCAAACAATCAATTTTCAATGGCTTGAAGAAGTCTGAAGCATGAGGAAATGCTCCAATTCAGTGCAGAAAGTGCCCTCATCCCAGGGTAGGAACTAAGCAAGTATTCTACACTGCCTAGTCCCTCTTTCCTTCCTTACTTAAAGCTTTTTGTGCTTCGGTCCCTCATACATCCATCAAAATTAAAAAGAATCACGACAAGACCCATCACTGAGACAGTCTTCTCCAGTCTTCTCCCTCCTTCATTACAACCAAGCAACTACTCGCCTCCATGCCTTAATGGACTCTGCCTCCTCCGACACAGGTGGAAAAAACCCTGCCTATCTTGTTTCAATCTTTTCTAAGTTACTGGCTTCAATTTACACACCGGGATGAACCTGACTCAGAATCCCCCTCCCCCAATTCTTATCTATTTATCTGCCTTAAGGGAGAGAATTTTTACTAGAGAAACGGTCTTTCAGGAGGGGCTGAATAGTGCAACAGTGACATCCGATGGCTGGCTACATTAGTCTCCAAAGAGCTTTCCTGACTTGCCAGTGGCCTCCTGTACCTTCTTAAAGAGGAGTGACGATAACTGAATATTAGCTGCTCTTAGTGCATTTTCTTCATTTTACCTCTACATTAAAACTACCTAGGCAGTTTGCTCCACGTTTCTAATGCACCAGGAATTGTCTTGAAATGCAGTCTTAGACACAGACTGACTCACTGAGATCTCATTGCATTGCTCGCTAACAAGCAGCTCAGGAACAGACAGATAAGCAGGTATTCCTTTCACTCCTCATTTATAGCTGGAAGGAAGGCGCATGTGAGGCATTTGTTGTGATGAACACAGCTCTCAGGAGTCTGCTGCATTTCTTCATATATCAAAAAGGTAACTAGATCCTAGCAGAAACAGTGGTGAGTGTGTGTACAGCAGCGTTCTGTATGCAAAGGGAGCGCAAAGGTTATGAGAAGTGTTAAATATAGAATTGCTGTTTAGTTTAAAGGGATCCAAAATTTACATTCCTCAAATCAGAGACTGCTCAGCTCCAAGGCTAAGTGAGCAAAATAAATCTCAGCTTTTCATTGGCTGAAATCTGAACTCTAAATTTGGATTAATACCTCAAGTGAGGAGTAGGCTTCTATAGTTTGATGGCAGCGGATTTTATTATGCAACTTTTATAGTATGTTTATTTAATGCAATATAGTGTGACAAGGACTAAATAAGTTTTACTATTCTGTGGACTTTCACTTGCACTAAGAGTACCCTGTTCTGATGCTCCCCAGGGTGGCTATGGACCTCTTTTGGCTTGACCATGTACGACTGCTCTTAGGCTTTCTCCCTACAGACATGAGTTACGCAACCTTGACTGAACAGTTTGGCGAGGTAAGCAGCAAAACCCTCCTCAACACAAGATAAATCTAACACAACAGCCAAATAGGAGCAGCCCAAATAAACTACACTGTGCGTGATCAGAATGAATCCACAACACAAACCCCTTCAAAAGCTTTAAGACAGAAGAACCGATGACCATCCTGATACAGAATTCTACACTTGCAGACAACCAGCCAATACATTTTAAATTCAGAATATTTACTTCACATGCTCACGTAAAACACTTCACAAACTATACAACAGTCTTAAGACCTAAAGGTCAAAAGCCACAAGTATATTGTGTCATGGGTAAAGCTGAGGTGCAGCTAAGTTTTTTGTTGCTAAAGCTCTGTTCGGACATGACATAGTGTAACGTGTGGCACTTCCTACTTCATTAATTTCTTTCATAAATAATGGTGGTTGCCTAAAGCTTTGTTATTAGCATCCTGGTTTGAGGTAAAACAGGACCAATTTTGTTCAGTAACTTTATTTTTTAGCTAGGCCTCTTCTAACTACTGAAATTAACAGCATGTTGTGCAGAAAACTGTTCGCTCTCAGAGTGATAAGACCCATGTTTATAGCTGATGCCAAGGAATGGGATGCAGAGAGGCTCTTGCTTATCCTTATTGCTATAACAACCAAGGCCAGCCAACTTTGTTACTTGCCCCACTGGAGGGTCAGAAGCAGAAGAGCATAGAGGGGTCACACCTGCGGGGAAGAGCGGACAGGACAGGTGACCCAAACCTGACCAACAGGGTATTCCATCCCATCTGCCTCATGCTCAGTATAAAAGCTGAGGGATCAAAGGGTCAGCTCTCTTTCTTTAATGGCCGGTGTCCAAGGAGGACTCTCTCTGTTCCTTTGCCTTTGATCCCCATCCTGATTCCCAATCCGGAATCCAGTTCCCGTCCGTCACTGAGTCCAGTCTGGGACTTCCCCAGTGCCTGCTGGTGACGTGATTGTCATCCTGGGAGCTTGATACAATTTTGTATATATTTCATTATTTTCCTTTTTCAAAATTTTGTTATTAATATTTCATTAAAGTAGTTTAGTTCCTTCTAAACTCTTAAGTCTCTCTTTTTTCTCTCTCTCTCCTGCCTCCCTTTGAAGCCAGGCAGGAGAGAGCATCTGTCATTCTGCCTGATTGGGCCGATCTGGCCCAAACCATGACAATTAACTAACGCAGTAAGCAGCTGATATTTTTTAAAGCCTGAAACATCTACAACTGTGTTCTCTTTATAACCTATTTTTATTGTATTTGTAGGGGAAAGTCACCATAAGGAACAGCCACTCACCCCACAGATTATTAAGAGGACTGCAAGCCATGTGTAACTATATATTTTTAGTCTATAGGCTTTCCCTTGAATGCCAAACACTCTCCAATTTACACACACATACTCCTTTCAAACTTGGGAAAAAAATGAGGTGAAGGGAGTTTGACATTTTCCTTTTTCCTTCCTTCCCCCTCCCCCTTTGTCTTGTCGACTTTATTCTGTTGTTTCCACTAATGAATCTTACTTTGCCCAAGTCTTATTGTCATTTTGTGGAAACTATTCAAAGTGCCTCAAGCTGCTAAACAGCTGGCAAAATACATAAACATTTAAGACTTTAGTCTGAATACTAACTCATGATTTCCAGGAGAGAACAATGTGGTCCTTTCTGATTTAATGCCTCCTTTTGAACTGTATGTCATTTTTGCTTTCAAATTAATCTGAGAGTGGAAAACAGGTTGAGTATATTTTTATTAGAAGACACTCCAAATATTTAGACAGTTATTTGAATCATGTTTTGGCAAAATGATTATGCATGTCAGTCTGAAAACATACAATTTCCATATTTCCCTTACATTAACTCTCTTTAACAAAGAATTATTAAAATCTTAACTGCTATTTACTCTTCTTTTCCCCTCCCTCTCTGGCATGCATACTTAAAAGAAGCCCTAATAAAATATTTGGGATACATTAAGAAACATCTGAATTGCAGTTGCAATTCTAGTGTAGTCACAAGCTTGTCATTAAAATGCATACCACAGTGCTAGTGCAGCTGTATACAGCTTTTATTATTCAGACTGCTAAATGGATAAAACATATTTTAATTTAATGTAAACTGTGCAGCTAGAAACACGAGAGTATGAGGCTTTTTTTTTCCTCAGGAGAAGCCCAGATCCTTGAGCTCAGTGATAACTTTTTTCTTGGCCAAGGGCCAATCTAGATTTACTGCAAGAGTCCCCGTGCTGCCTCTCCAGACACGCATTTTGTAATACTTGAAGAAGATGGTGGGAAAGGCGTGCTTTCAGACTCTACCATCTCTTTTTATTAACATGTACCTGTTAGTATTTTCAGGCTCTAACTCTCTGTTCCATAGCTAGGACACAGCAGCAGCAGCAGGTGTCACCTCTGATACCGCTGGAGTCAGCTTACACTGAGACCCACTAGAGCCCAGGGCCTTGCTGCTGAGTTACAGAACAAAATCCTCCCTAACTCTGCAGCCTTATACACATACTGTGCCTTTTATTAACAACCTGAGGAGTTCACAACAGCTTAAACTCTCTCCTGCAAAGATTCAGTCAATCTCCATATTGACTGAATTCTAGTTGACCAGTTCATAAACAGGCTTTGATACTAACTTCACGTCTCAAGCATGAGTCTCTGTTACTAGCTGCTAAACATCCATTATTTCTAATCACAGCCTGTGTAATCATCTCTAATTTATTTTTTTTTAATTTCATGTACCAGGCAAACAATAGAGCGTAAGAAATGCTTCAAAGCTCACACACAAATCATCTAGAGTAGGTTGCTGGAATAACATGGAGATCCATAGAAGCACACTGGAAGACCATATAGAGGTATACTCAGAGAGATCGGCAGTCAAAGAGTTTGGCATATACTTTCCTCTTAAAGGCAGTCTTGCAGCAGAAATGCAACGGAAGATAATAACGCAGGCGATAAAAGACAGTCAGTAGAGCCCACATAGCAGATGAGCCATCCGTGTGAGTAAGTAAAGGATCTAGCCTTAAAAGGAAGCAAGTCCTTTGCCAGATTTCAGCCCTCTCTAAGCTAAGTACAAGGTATTTTCTGGCCCATTGTGAGCCCTTCTATTGAGGTGGCAGTGGAGTCTCATTATCTCCATAGGCTGTAAAAGTGCCTCTAATTAGCTAGTCACCAATGCTCTACCAGAGGGTATTTTGGAGTAGATATATTCTAATTGTCTCTGTTGGGTGTCTACAGTGATTCCATAGAAAACAACCTTCACACAGGGTATGCTCAGCTTCGAGGCATTCCTGTCTGCTCTTTCACTCATTCAGAGCATTTTAAGCCTGGATGCCACATAAAGCTGAGATGGACGTGCTACGATTAAAGACAGAATAAAAATGAAATGAACCAACAGACCAAGGTTAAAAATTGGAAGTAGCAACAGCTAATTAGTTCCATAGTTGAAAAGAGAGAAGCCACAGTGCTTCTGTTCAAGAGGCTACTGCTGCTATTAGAATATGCTGGTACTCCAGCAATGTGTTTCTACATTTCTATTTTTTAAAAAATGAAAATGTACATTTTTATTATTGCTTTCCAGTTGCTAAAGCTTCAGTATTTCTCAGTCTTCCTATAACAATTTGTCGCTAGTCACTCTGACGTATACAATGCCAGAGTCATTGCCTACTTCTCCCACACCACACCACAAAAGAGGGTTCTGTAATGCAAAGTAAAAGAGAAAATTCATTAGCTAGTGACAGAAAATGGCTTGAATCACAGACTCCATCCTCTTTTCCTCGAGTTAGAGGCTAAAGCAGTCATAAACATTCAACTGACTTTTATCCCTTCCTTGTAATGTTGGTGACACAGATGTTTACTCACACAGACACACTTTCAGTCCCCCACTTAGATCCCAAGGGCCCCACACCTCCAGGGTTAAGGGGATGCATACATGTCTTACTATAGATATATATTTATGGAGAAGCACAAAAAATGGTTATTTAGAAAAGCCCTCATGCTACCCTATTTTCAGAACGTGTTATATACAAGGATCTTGGCCACAGGCTCTTGGGTTCATTGGGTAGTATCTTCAGAAGTGCAAAATTATTTCCTATGATTCACACGTAGGAAAAAAAAAGTTAAGCTAAACAAAAAGTCACATATATAACACAACATCTAAGTGACTCAGATTCAGCACATTTCACTTAAGATAGGTTATCATCTGCTTGCTGACAGGATTAGTCATGCATCTGATGAGAGTTATCACACTCTGTCTTTTTCTTTTTAAAGCAGATAGCGCTTCTTGGACCTCACTGGCCACTAGGCAAACTCTACTCTAGCCTAGTTTGGGCTACAGCACTTTTGGTCCTGCTATGCATTCCCTTGCAGCAAGATCAATGTCAGCCAACTGGCCCATAGCCAGATATTAGCCATTTAGAGCAATATTAAGCTTCCATTCAGGTGGAGGAAATTTTACTTTACTTGGAAATCAGATTTCCTATCAATTTGCTAGACAATCAGATCTCTGTGGGAAGTAAGTCTGCTTAGGCATTCCTCTGTCCTATCTCTAATTATTAGTGAGACCTTCAGGTAGCAGCAAAAGATCTATGAATAATGCTGTCACATTAGAGGCTCAAAGCACACCAGTAACCTTAGTCTGTTTGTATTATTCTTGGCCACATATGTCTGCTGCATCCAAGATTATTCCTATTTACAGCAGGACATTCTTGAAAGCTTTCTCATTTTCCACATGCAATTCACGTTTTTTTATGAGAAGATTTCATCCACTTTCTTTCTTAACTTTGAAGCTTACCAGAGTTGCTATTCACTCCCATTTCACAGACTCATGCATGACTTAAACTTTGATAGCAAATGCAAATTACAGCAACATATTTTCATGAATTTATTACTTTTAATCAGCAATGAGACTTTCATGTCTGGAGATTTATCTAGATACTTCATCACTTAAGTATGGACACATCTTAATGAAAAATCACAGCATGCCGACAACACTGGATGAAAAGTTACTGCTTTCTAGGAACACAATGTTCTTCCATCCCTCCTCTGTTTCAGATGTCTCCATTTCTAACAATAAGAATATTTTTTCCAAAATAGTATCCAAAACAATGTCCACCTTCCCTTCAGCTCTGAGAAACATGTTTCAGTTGACTGAACAAATTAGTTCCTCAGTATCACATAAAAGATACAGGTAACTGAGTTTCTCTGCCTTTCACTCCTTCTAATCTTGCTGATATGTTATTTACACTCTGTTCAATAAACAAAATCAAGATTAAAAAGTTGAGCTGCCCGAGGGCACTCTTTGCTAACAGAGATTTTCAAATGTACAACTTGGTTTTGGCTTTTAATAACATCCAGAGAGATACTTTGGTTTATAAATTACCCGTGTGACATGTGTGCGTCATCAGTGGAGCTCCCAAGAAGCACCTACATTTTCTCTTCTATGTACTTGCCATCTACTTTTTGATTGTGCTCTATGATCTGTATGAACATGCCAGTCTAACACCATCTAACGAACTTGCTGGATTAGAAGCAAGAGAGCAGGAATTCATGACGTGAACACAAAGAGAAACGCTCAAAGAGAGTAAGGATGAGAAAGTAGTGCTTCAGAATTACAGTGCTGCTACACCTCACCAGTGGAAAACAAGGATGAGCCTCTGGGTGGCACACTGGGTTTGCTGGGGTGACTATATCATGTAAGGCCCCAAGCTGAGTGGGATTTGTTGCCAGACCAACAGTTGTCACTGTTTATTAGAGGCATTTTTCCTCAGTCAATGAACTGAAAATTACAAGAAAATAATCAACAGTTGTCTGAGAATATAAGCCACCAGCAAGCAGTCCTCCTCAACAGCATTAAAAAAAAAAAAAAAAGCAGCCATTAAGCTTGCTTAACACAGCTGGAACTGGAACTGGTTCTCTTTCTAAATTGCTACTGAAAGCAGTGGAAAAGCCCAATTGAGAAAGAAGTAGCTGTGGTAGCCAAATTGCAAATGGCTTGGAAAGAGGGCTTTTCAGCTGACACGTTCTTCAGTGCTTTATAAGAGGGGTCAACAACCTCTGAAGACTGATATGACAAACTGTGTACTTCCTTCCAAATTAGGGGTTAAATGGGCAAGAAGGATCTCGCACAGAAAGCTGCCCATCAGGATTTCTGCCCAGTTTCCCACTTCTGCCTGGATTCTGCTGCTTCTTTCAACACGCTGCAGTTCCCAACCCAAAGGCCTCTGTTAGTGCTGCCTTGTGCCACCCAAAATTTGTGCTGGTGCTGTCTTTAGTGTACTTATGCCACAGGTTACCATCCTCTCCCACTCTTCACGCCATCAGTGTAAGCAGAACTCCGGAAGCACGTCTGAGAGAGGGCCATGTCTAGAGAAAGTGTGTTTCAGAGTTGTTCTTTTCAGTTGCTCCCTGAAAGATAAACACAAGGCTAAAGTTGTTTGCTTTTCGGGGCCAAAACAGCTCCTGGCAATTAAACATACACAAGCTGAACAGGGTCTTACATCAGCACCAAGACACCAAGAAAGAGATCATGAAAATCTTTTGCTCTTCTCCCTTGCTGGGAAAGGGGGTTCCTTCCTGTCATTCGTCTGCCTCATTCTTCTCTTTCCTTCTCCTCCTTCCCCATTAGTACAGTTACAATGAGAAAGCTGTAACTATAGTAATGCTGCACTGAGATTAAGTGGAAAATGGCACAGAACTACTCATATTATATCTTGAAGTGTTCAAGGCTTTGGGACTTCAATGCTCATAAATAACACTTCAAGCAATTCTACTAGAGGTCCTTAGCTCAAAAGAATCATAGAACCATTTAGGCTGAAAAAGACCTTTAAGATCATCAAGTCCAACCATTAACCCAGCACTGCCAAGTCCACCACTAAACCACAAAACTAAATATGACATAATTGCTCTGCTGCAGGTACACTACTTAGCCTGCAGTCATTTCAGAGAATTGCTAAAAATTAAAATAGAAAAATAATTTAAAAATTCAGCAGCTCACACAAAGATTCTTACTTAAGAAACACAGCATTAAGCTCTACTTTAATTCAGGTATTCCTGAGGCAAAGAGCCACCAAGATAGCTGAGATCCCATTTCCTTGCCTAAATGTACAAAAAGCAACAGAAATTGAAATTACAAATATAGAATTATTGTAGAAGTAGGACAATTTTTTTAACAGAAAGACCTTGTTGTGATAAACAATCAGTTGGACCCAAACTGAAAACAGACCAACCAAATTAGACATACACAATCTGTATTATACAGAATCTACACTGAGGAACACAGCAATAAAGCTTTATTGCACATGTGCAGCAGAGGAAAGACAGATTTTAGAAAGTCAAATAAACCAAGATGTGATATTTTTTAATGTGCCTTTATGAAATATTACTTGGATCAAAAATTGATAATACCAAATAGTTTCTGAAAAAATACATTTTGCAAAGATGTCCAACCTACAATTAATTCCTGAAGACTTCCTAAGAAGCTCAAATAAGTATCTGAAATTCTAAATTCTTGGCCAAATTTCTTAATCTAGACATAGCCCACAATCAAAACCCTGAAATCAAAACACAATGAATTTTGAAGTTTTTCTTTTAATACATCATCGCCTTTCTCCTGACAAAGACAATTTCTTTACAGAAATTAAAATGTGGATATTATATTTAAACCTAGAATGTCTAATAACTGACTGACTTAAATGTTTGATAACAGTGAAGGGCAAGGAAGTTTCCTGAGAAGAACGAACAAAAGAAACAACAAGCAAATAAAAGTGATCAACCACAAGACTGTTTGGATACTTCTATTTCTGGAACCAGATGACAGTCACGTGCCACTAGTCCAGCTAAAAATTATGTGATTTGAAAAAGCATAATTCATTAGTTCATGTCTTCTTAGCAATTACTTTCTAAAACTCTTGCAATTTTCCTTTGAGACCCACAATTCAATTGTGGCTCAGTTTTGCTGGTCCATTTTTTGTCCGAGACTTTTAGCAGAAACTACTTGAGTTTGGTAAGGGTCAGAAGGGAGACCAGCCCCACGTTTATTTGTGCTTGGTTTTGGGTTGGGTTTTTGCTTCTTGAGGATCCTGGCTGCACAATTCCCTTCCTTTGGCTACAGACAACAGATCCCTCCAGTACCCAGAGACGAGGCTTTCCCAACCACCTCCAGAGCCAAACTCACAACAGGCCTCCGTCATCCCAGCATACTTTAAAGGACAGAAATTCATTTTTTCCTGGCTTCAGGAACACTTTTCCTATTAAGAAAAACTGAGAAATCTATTTCTATTTCTACTAAATCTGTCAGTGTTCTTCCCTTCTAGCTCCACACTCCAGGGCTGCCCTCTGCCAGCGCTCTCTAGCAGGGTGGAGTCACTCCCTCCATAGGCTCTTCCTGAGCTTTCCCAGCTCACGCAGCACTTGTCCACCTTGTCCCACAGCTGCTTCGTTGTCATCCGTTTCTTTGATACTGAGTACAGGAAGCAAGATGTTATTTAAATAGCCCACATCAGCCACCAACAAGATTTCTTACTATTCATCCAGCAGGCTGAAATTGTCATGCCCCGCACTGCTATCTAAATATTTCTTTCAGATAATGGCTGAATAGTCTTTGAAATTGTACCCATTAAGCTTCCAACCCCCATTTGCCACCTGCAGTCATCATCTTTGTCCATCTGCACTCATCATGGTCGTTCACCTTTGTCAAATTTATAGCAAACACTCAGTCTTGGAAGGAAGAATGCACAAAGCAGAATGGTACAGATGAGAAACGAAATGGGTGGGGGAGGTCTTTAACAAAAGCCAGGTGTAGAAGTTATTAATTAGCTGCAGAGATACGGCATGAGTGATTCAAAGCACAATTTAAATAGCTGGCACAATGCATTTGCTTGATGCATCTGAGAATTATATGCCCGCACCTTTTCACTAAAGCACTAAATGACATAAAATTATTTAGGAAAGCATGTTCATTAAATTCTACCATACCGTGAGAAGCAGGCCTTAACCAAAGTATTTAGAATAAAATATTCATATTTCAGACAATACAGGCAGTAAATTTTGACAGCATCCAGTCTCTGGGACTGCAATATCTGTAACTCAAGGCCCCAGAGTAGTAGTGTTAATTGTTTCTTTTTTAAAGTAGTGCTTAAAAAAGAGAGCTTTAATTTGATCAAATGAAACTTAATGAAGGTGATTTAGCGTATAAAGTTAATCATCACTTTGGTGTCACTGTTTCACAGGTTTTGGAGACTTTCCATTCTGAGGCAGGAATGCAAACTTCACAGACAAGGGCACGTCAGTGTTTCTCCCGCTATCGGTTCACCAGATAAAGGAGAAGATGTAGTGTCTGATTCACAGGCACACTGCTTTTCCCAATTGCTTTATGATAAATATAATCTTCCTCTTCTTGGACTTATTTGTAGATAAGCCTCTATTCCACATACCTATCTGTGTACTCTCCAGGCTCCCCAGTGTGTATTTCTGCGCATTCTAGAGCATCTTAAAGGAAGAAAGGTCTATTAAAGCCCTCATCTGCTGCACCGGGCTCTCCCCTGCGCGCTCAGGGCCTGATCCAAAGTCTGCATTAAATCAACAAGAGTGTTTCCAGTAAATGGAATATGCATTGAGTTAGCTCCTTGATTATTCAGCCTACAGAGGATACAAGCATTATGAAAGCAAAACACACAATTGCAATAGAGATGAATTCTTTTCCCCTTCTTTAAATTATCTTCCTGTGGTAAATGCAGCCTGGGACTGTAGAAGCCAAAGAGACTGTCCAGAGATTTCCAAGCTGTTTCACTTTTTCCTGGCAACCAAAATAACTAGAGAGATCACAAGTGCTGAAACTACAATGAGAGTATCTACATATTTTAAAACTGCTTTCTGCATCATGTCCGAAAGTAATTGCTTTTCACAGAATTCATATTGCTAATGATAAACAGAAGATGAGATCTGGTGCCAAGGTAGATTATTTTCTGTTCCTCTAGAAGAGAAATTTGGCTCTGTGAATCCAGTTATACAGTATTGTACACATACGTGTCCAAAATATTTCCCTCCTTCAGCAAAACAGGCTAGCAGGCCAGCATGAGTGAGCATCAAAACCTGAGTATTATGAATAATTAATTAGCAATGAACAATAACTGTTTAGGATTATGGTACAGTGACTGCACTCAGAAGATACATAGCAATTCCTGCAAAGTGTCAGAACCCTCAGTTTTACATTTAGATGAGAAACTCAGTACCAACTTGGGCTTTCTTACATTTTTTTCACTCTTTTCCATGCCTTATTTTCCACACCTTATTTTCCACTTCTTTACTACCCAATAAAATTAACATGAACAAAAATACACACAGGCACTTTCATCCACTAGATCCAGTTCAAAGTTTTCTGATCTCAACTCACGATTTTTGTGCTTTTGCTCATTCACATTCTATCAATTGCCAGCATCTATTACGAAATGGGGTTTTTTTTCCATATCAGAAGAGGTTTTTTTGTGGAATATATAACATTTTGATAAATACCATAATTTTAAGTGTTTTAAAGCCTGCTTTATACTGTAAAAGGTCATACAATAAAGAAGTGGTAATTACAAAGCATTTTTTTAAAGCTACTTTGCTTGAAAAATAAAATGCCTGCACAAATTTGCCAGTTAAAAATCAAAATTGTAATATGCTACATGTAAGCCTTTAGTACAAATAGAATTCCTGACAGATTTATGTTCAGGATAAAAAATCGTACCTGTCAAAAACAGCTATAAAAAATTAAATATCTGCCTAATGTGAGGCTTCAAGTATTGCGAATGCAGCATTCATTATCATAAATACAGTAGTATGATCTAATTATGTATTCTGTACTAAATTTGTCAGATAACACAATTTGAAAATGGCACAACTAAATCAAGTATGTTCTACTTACCTATTGCGTGATAGTGAAATTGCACATAAAAAGGCTTCTTTACAGTCAATTTTGAAATGCTACAACTTTGCAATGGGTTTTATTTTATTTTAGGATTTTATCATCAGTTTACCAACCTATTTTAGAGATTTTTCCAATATGAGAGTGGAGAGCGTCTTCATATCCAAACACAAATAGATGAGCTGTTATATGAATCATCAATCTTATCACTGTTTATCTTCATCTCACACACACTGTCAAAGTACTCATCTTTTTCCACTGTCCTGTGATTTGTAATTTAGGAAAAGGCAAGGAAAGTCTTTACAACCCATATGATTGAAATGGAAAAGCAAGGCAAGAATCTAAAGGCCAGTTTGCTTGGCTTCAACAATAGAATTATTGACTTCAAGGACAAAGGAACGTGGTTCCTATCATGCATCTTAGACTAAATAAAAAATAGCCTGTCCTGTTAAACTAAAATCAGAGACAGGAAACTATAAGAAATACAAGAAAATGTTTTCTCATGCACTGAAGAGGTAGAGCTGGGGCAAAATTAAAGTAATTAATCTTTCAAATAACTTTTCCTCAACATCACATGAATTTCACCTCAATCAATCTAGTCTCTACATATGTATCTTCAGGATTTAAAATAGGTCTCACTTTTGCTTTCTGCTCAAACTCATATGCCATGGACTGTTTCTCTTACTAGCAGTGAAAGAGCATCACTTCTGCTGTCTTATCCTTCAGCTAGAGTCATCTTCTCTTGAACAAGCCCTCCCCTGCCACTCTCTGATATGGTCTTGCCCTCACAGCCTGCCCAAAAACATACAATGTTTGTTCATCAGACGAATTTTTAACAGTTCTTCAGGAATCAAGTGCTACACCTATTTTCTGTGGTGCTCCAAATTTTCTATTCGTTCCATTGCTCCCTCCTTGCAAAGTAAGGTTTTGAACATTCCCTTGTTCTCACGTTCCCAACTTCTTTAATGTCAGTCTGAACATATTCTCACAGCATCTCTTTTTACATATTCTGACGTCTGACCGAACTGTCTCAATGGGATTTGCAAAACCCTGTTAACACTAGGAAATAGCCTATTATCATCATCATCATCATCATCATCATCATTTCCATTCTTGTTACTGGCAAAACTGATCCTAAGGTCACAGTCCCATTCTATTCGACACATGCACAAAACATCCAGTCAAAAGACCTTCCCTGTTTCAAAGAGCTCACCATGTGTGCATACTGAAAGACTGTTAAAAGTTCTGAAAAATCACTGTATGTTCTTCCTGACCTAGAGGAAGATGTCTCATTTATTGAGACACAAGCATTCAGGTTTTTTCCTAACTTAATTTTCTCTGAACTTTTTAAACTTGAAAAAGCAAATTTATATCCATTTAATGAAAAACAAGGCAAAGAGAGATCCTATTGTAAGAATAAACCAACAGAACATAAGGCTGCAAAGATATATAGAATAAAATGGGGGAAATTGAGTAGTACATACACATGTAAAAGTTACTCACACAAAAGCTAATATTTACTTCCAAATACCAATACTAGCTGTCCACATGAAGATACATGAAAGACAAGTGGAGGACCATCAAAGATACCATACACATTGCATGACTTCAGGTTCGGCATCTATGGATAATCTGAAACAGTTTAATACCAGAATTTTCCTCATAATCTATTTACTTCATGAAATCAGAAGGCTATGCACCACTGCATGGCACAATTGTTTTCCAGTTGATTAGTATAATTATTTCAGAGTGAGCCAAACTCCAGAGTTTACTGAAAGCTCATGCTTACTTTGAGGACTGGGCAAATGTGTCTTCGAAGTGCAGAATGAGGCATCTCCTTAAACCGAGATCCAGGTTATACCTAAGAAAGTTACCCCCTTAAGAGCTCTAGTAACCCTGAATCTCACTGGGAAGCATCTGTCCACTGCACACACCAATCAAAAAACTGATTTGTAAGACCTTGTAGAGTCAGGCACAAGGGTCTTCTTGAAAAGGAGAAGGTCTTAAAAAGGAGAGCAAGAAGGCAGCATCTGGCATACCACTGTTTTCAAGTGATAGTACAGCCATAGATCAGAAACAACAAAACATGGCTTAAGGATCTGAGAATGCTCCTGCTGCACTGGTTATGGGCTCTTGTGCTCTGTCAGAGGCATGCACACAAAAAAAATGCCATTAGTTTGAACTATTTCGGTGTGTATAAAAAATAGTCCACAGTATGTAGATTATCCATAGCTTGTCCTTTCCTGAATTCAATTACTCTAAAGGGAAAAAAAACAAAACAAACAAAAAAAAAACCCAACCTTTTAAAGATTTTTTTAAGAGGTTTTGTGATTCTTTCCCTTGGCATGTCTCCATTTTCTGCTCAGAACGTTAACATGGGTGGCACAATTCAAGAATGCTTAACATTTGTGTGAGATCTGGGGACATCTGGCAAGCTGGTTGGAGCTACTGAACTGCTGTACGTTTGGAAATCCTGAATATTTCTACTGAATGAAACAGATCAGGTGCCAAGCACTTGTAGAATAAATCTGAGTGTACAAAAAACCCTAAATATGATGCCTTTTAAAAGCACTCAGTTTATTACGTAGGGCATGCTGGTGTACATCATTCTGGCTCATCTGATCATTAATACATGAAACTGGATATCCATCTAAAAGAAAAAAAGATTTTAAAAACTATGTTGCAAATGCTGAACTGTAAAAACAGAAGGAATGTATGCTGAGTAAATATCCTATTCACATGAGCATCAAATACTTTAGATTTATCTGTGAGATAATTATTATTTTAGAAAAACAATTTTTTTCTGTTTTTAGCAAATGCTAATATATGAAAGAGATGATTAGGGAATTAATCACTAAAAAAATAGGGATTTTTTTACAGTATTTAGTAACTAATGCTAAGACTACTACAATAACTGAAAAGGGAGCACTAAGCACTGTGGAGCCCTGAATCTGTTCATGTGCGCCTAAACAGGGTGTTTATGTGCCTACAATCAGACTGTTTGTCTTCACTTGCTCACAATGAAGCAGCTCTTTTGATATTAAGAGTTCTCTTACAACAGCATTAGTTAGCTTTACTGAAGGACAGCAGGTTCTGCCTTCACTTGGTAATTTCTGAGTTGTTCAAATCAACTGATCATTAATTTTAATGTATCCTTCATTAAAAGGTAC
Source organism: Burhinus oedicnemus (assembly GCA_008921705.1). NCBI lineage: Eukaryota > Metazoa > Chordata > Aves > Charadriiformes > Burhinidae > Burhinus > Burhinus oedicnemus. Next base: position 1,645,994 of record VFFE01007664.1, on the reverse strand, counting down.
CAAGGACTTTTTTTTGTCTTTTTGCTGTAGACACCATTCTGCTACTTTGAAATACAAAACTAAAACCTTCAACTGATTAGAATCAGCTGTATCTGGATGCTTTTACATAGTCACAAAGGAAGAAACAGAAATCACAATTTTGTGTTTTCACACTACTCACATTTCTCATTTACGGTTCCACTTCAGCTGATTTTTTTGTGTTATGGTTTCTAACATTTCTTTGATTTCCAGCGTTGCATAATTTGAGCCTTTAACTATCCTGACTTTTACATTTTGTCTTGCCTTTGTTTATTTATTTTACTTGATTTCTTCAATATGAGCAAAGTACAAGTGACAAACAACTCTTGCACAGCACAATCCATTCTAAGATTATGACAATAATAAAACAAACGAGTATAGCTATATATAAGACACAGGTCACAAGCATCTGTGAGTACCTACTGCCCACAAAACGCAGTACTACAACTCCTTTTCCATTCAAAGGAAATGCTGGGCCTAAACATCTTCAGAAAATAAGCACCCATATTTAATGTTAATAATACAAAGCAAGGAACTAAATTTTTTTCCCCTCAGCATTTAGCCCACCATGACTTTTTTCAAAATGAGTCAGAATTTAATAAAATTCAAAAATATTGAAAAAACAGAAACTCTGTTCATAATGTTACAGCTAAAATGTGAATTGAAATAATTACATTACTAATACTGCACAATTGGGGCTTACAGGGGAAATATTGGCACACTCTGAATGACAGTTGCAATAATACAATTCTTGATTCCTAATACTTAAAATTTTCCCCATGGTGATTACAGTAATAATAATAATAATATTGTGCAATAACAGTAATTAATCTAATTAGTTCATTAAAATTATGATGGCTATTATTACTATAGGTCATAAATTAAGACACCAAAATACTGTACAAGACGTTCTGTGAACATAAATAGAGATGAAATATGTTTTCCTCTGCACAATGGACAAAGCAGCAGCTGTTTCCTTGGTGAAAAAAATAGAGGGATGATTATCTAAAGATGCAAATGAAGTTTCTTTCACTAACCACTGTGAAGGCTGAATATCGATGACATGAAAATAATTTTTCTTCAGATGGAAATAAAACAGTCACGGGTCACTGCAGACCAGGGAAAGCTTTTCATTTCCCAGTTCAAGACCTATGACCTGGCAACACTTTCCCTGCCCCCTTCCCCATAAGAAACTTCCATATATAATACTGTATTTATCACTGAAATTTTAATAGCATGCTTGCTTTCTTTCTCTAATACACTTATGGTGTTTTTTGTATAAGCTTTGGATATACATTTGTATGCATTAACTGTACCTATGTGAAATATCATACATGATAATAAACACGTATCTTGGATGTGGAGGTGAAAACCTTGGGAAAAGTTGCAGAAACATATGGTAAATCAATTATTTATGCCCTTTTTATTGCCTCTTTGGCCAGATAATTCTGTGTTCCCTGGAGCTTTAGTCTAACATTCCAATCCAGTGAGCAGATTACAGCATCCATCACTTACTTGAAATCAACATGCCAAATAAATATTTCTTCCATCTGCCTCTACTGTGAAATGTCACCTCTCTTCTACAAGCACTACTAAGATTAAGTCTTAAAAGAGCTCCAGGTTTCCCTGCTATAAAAGCTGTGGAGTCAGGCTCTGAGGAGGGGAAGGACGAGGAAAAGGATGCCCTCGAGACAGGACACTTCAATGCCCTGCTCACATCCACTCCAAGCCTTCGAAGACCCCGCATCATCTACCTTGAGTACAGGTAAATTACATGGAAAATATTTTACCAGAAACACGTATCACTACAACTTTCCTGAGTTTCCTAGGAAAACGCAATAGATGCTGTGCCACTATGTGAAGCTCTCCATGGAGGTCAGCCTCATGCACCCTAAGTATTGCCTCACTCTCTACACCCCAGATCCTGCCAGGAAAAAAACATCCTGCAGGGAAGAGCAAGACAGAGAGAAGAGCAAAGTGGAAGCTGTAGAAGAGATTTTTCTAAATGACAGAATGTGCAGAGATCACAGACAAAAGGAAGGTGACATAAAATAAAAAAAGTACTGCGAAAGCTTCTGGTTTAGCAGTGCCTGGCTGATCTCTGAGTTAAGTAACCAGTCCCCCTGTTTACAAAAGTTATTTAATACTGTCACTGACGGTCTGATTCTTTCATAAACAAATACTCTACACAGAAAAGATGTTTACTACATCCTGAGCTGTATCCTTCACATATTACTACTGGTACACTAAACTGTCAAAAATAGGGATTATATTCATAGACAGACAAATGCCATTCACCCACCCCCCTCCTAGAAGCAGCCTTTCTGTAACACTGCTACTCCTTTACCCATTATCCCAGATCTATGCTTTTGTGAGGCTAATATTTTGAATTCACTTATTTTTTATTTTCCTACCCTAACAGTTTAAGTTAATGACAGTTGATATAGACATGAGTGAACTTGAAATATGACCAAACTGTAGTATCTCCATATCCAAAAAAGAATATGATAAAAGGACATAATCTAAAAACATGTAAGGAATTACAATGATAAGGTTGCACTTCAGCTGGGAAATGGCATCTGATTTTGCTTTCAAATATAAACCCAGAGAAGTCACAAAACAGGTTAGTCAGAATCTGTGTATGCTTCCTTGGCATGGATATATTTTTGTTTAATGTGCAACTTCAGTGGAGGTCTTAAGTTAAAAAAAAGGTTATCTTCCATGCATTTTTGAAGGAAATAATGAATAATTCAATATTAAGGAAGGAAGCATAGGAACAATTGATTCAGTCTTTCCTTTTCACTCCATTATTTCTGCTGGCATTTATTTTCGTAAGAGGTAAGCTCCTCTTTCTTTAAAGAACTAATACTTGCACAACAATTGTTTTTAATTCCAAAAATCTCAAAACATTTTCCAAGCACCAAGTCTCATTTTGTGAAATGAGCCTGATGAAAAAATAAGAAAAGACAAAAAAGGCATAAAATTTGAATAACATTCAATAGCAAATTTTGCAAAAGTGTTACAGACTATTAGCAATTTTTTCCTGTGAGCTGTTCTATTTATAGTAAGAAAAAAGTTAGTCTGCTGAAGGACCTAAAGAAAAACAGGGGGGAAAAAAAATCCTACCTCTTAAAAACAACAGAACTCTTAAGAAAAGTGTTTTACCCATAGCACAAGAAAGGTAAACTGAGACAGAGGCAAATGTTTACTTCAACAATTCATGATTGCTTCTTACTCTGCTTTATATTTTTCTTAATAAACCAACTAAAGTTCCTGCTCCATACTATAGCAGCACAGCTTCCTTAGGACCTGATTCTGTTTTTGCATTCCTTTTGTTTTCCTTAATTTGCCACTGCCAATTTATTGTTCCTTATATTCAGAGTGTTGTAAAAGAGATATGGGTCTCACTGGTCCTATAAATGTTTGTGATGCACTCCTGCTGAAAGACATGGTTCTTCCTTTCAAGGAAATGCACTAACTCCAAGTGATAAAAAATTCTCCCCCTCCCTCCAAATTATGAGCAAGCTTCTAAAGGTCCTAAGATCTTGCTTCCAAAATAATGGCTTTGGCATTCATTCTTTTATTTTGCCCCCCCCCTTTTTTTTTGTGTGTGTGTATGTTAAGGTTCGGGGTTTCAACTTTTCTCTGAACAATGAGAAGCAAAAAAATGCACTTTAAGAATGAAAGCTGGCTCCTGCAAAACTGTGTCAGCCTGGCCGCTGGAGCTTTACAAGTAATACCAAATACTGCAAGGAAATAGAAACTAGGGAAATAATTGTGAGAGAACAATTAAGACAAACTGCCTTAGAGGAGACAGGTTTTATCAGAGAAATCCAGAAGTTGAAGATGACCAACCAGCCTCTTCCTCTTTTCTCGCGTCCTGCACTTGTGTCTTCATAGTTATTCCTGGGATTGGCATGCTGGTGAGCACTACTGGTAAGCACTCACCAAAAATCACGGAACATTGTTCAAGATCTCATTTTTTTAAAACTCTGGCATTTTCTGCCTGCTTCTCCCAAAAATACTATTACTAATACACAGGTTACGCACTCATGAAGTCCAAAAATCTTACCAAAAAATACCAGTGTTCACTTGGAGAGCTTTTACCTCCCTGGCACTGGATATGCAGGTCTCTCATACTTGGAAAAAAGCTTACTGAAAGCTTATGCGCAAATACACTTTGCTTATGGCTTCACTGGTAAAGTGCCCTGGCCTATCCTAGGAAGGCAATGGAATATTAGAGAAACAAATAGCAAGAAATTCTTGTAACACCTTCAACACAATGATTTCTTCTATGAGGTACCCATATCCATCAGAGGCATACATTTATAGCTGTCAGTCACGATGCCAAACACAGAAGTCTAATTTAGATACTGTTTCCAAGCTAGCATGGCATACATTTGGTATGTTTGTTGTCATGAAATCTACTTCTTGCCCTCTTAGAAACACCGCCAGCAGGTTTCCCTTTGTCCATCTTGTTGCTGCAGCAGTGCAGATGTTTGCCTTTGTTCCACTCCAGTCACAAAAATCATGAAACGCTTTCTCATTTCCTTGTGGGCAGAATTGTGTAAGCACAGCTGGTACAAACCACTGACTAAGAATCTGTCTGGCACCTGATAGAAAGGCGAGAATAACTGCGGTGCTACATTTCAATGACTGTCAGACACGTTTTTGTTGCTTCTTTGAACAAGGAGCCAAAACATGCTTCTGAACCTATCTGGATCATCTGCATCACTTGAGGTCACCTAACGCAGGCCTGTGCCATGGCAGCTACATTACACTCCTGCTGGTCAGCCAGACCATCCTCTTTTCTACCCAATGCAGGGGACAAAACAATATTGCCTTCATTCAGGATTTTGACATGAATAATAAACTTGAACCCCTATGCTAAAAAATTCCAGCGAAGCCCAATTTTTAAAATGCAGGTGCTCAGCAATTTCTAAAAATCTAGGCCTCTTAAAGCATACTGAAGGTAGGTACTTCAGAGTATGAGGCAGTTCAAGTCAATGGTCAGATTCTAAGATCTTATCCCTCCATTTGCAAAACTAGTATGGTGAGGAATCTTCATATTCTGCTGCTGGAGCTGCAGGGACCCTCGCGAGGCGATTATGAGCGTAAGCGCAGGCACCCACTGGGGCTCCTGCACCGTGCGAGCTTCCTCTGCAGGGAACAGCCACGTATATTCCACTGCACTCGCTAACCTATTAGGCCTAGACAGTAATTCAAGAAAAGTCTTCATTAGTATATTTTCAGGGGGAAACAGATCTTCCTTTCAAATCTATCTGTTCCTAAAATTTACTCTCTGTGCTACAGGTATTATTCTCCTTTTTTGTTTTCCATGGGGCTGAGCACACCTCTGCTAAGGTCTAGGTTTTTTGCCTAGTGACACTCAGGTATGTGCTTAGATTAAATTCTGATGTTTGACTCTCAGAATTCATTCTATTAAAGAATCTAGAGTAGAAATTGCACAGCCATGTCATTAATAGATGATAATTTAATAAAGTGAAACATTTTTGCATAGGAAGTCAGTAAAAAATGAGCTTTTTTTCTGGTATAAACCCAAAACATGAGTCATCTCTCCTGCACTAGAAACAAATAAAACAATTAAAAGGGAAAACAGCTTTGCTTCTGGGAAAAATTATGACTTTCTCTTAATCAAATGCATGAATTTTCATCAGTAAGTGCCTTAATGTGTGAAGGGAAAATGGCAATTTTCAGAGCTCTTCTCCCTGGAAGGATATTACATTATCTCTTTTCCATTCTGAATGTCCCAGACATATTTTACAAGTGCCTACAGATACTGTAAAGGTGGGATTGAATTCTGTATTTAAATTGCAACCCATCTCCAGTTTCAGGTCATTGAGATACAAAAGGTCATGATATTTGCCTTTCATTTTTCTTCTCACAGAATACTAAAACTTGAGACTATAAAGAATGCTGTATGAAATATAATTTCTTGCCAACTGCATGAAGAATATACAGTGATTAAGTAAGTAGTTTGACCTGAGTTGTTTAATCCTATTCACCTAGGATCACCTTGAAAAATTTGGCTTCGCAATGCAAGTATGAATATTTTAAAGAATACAGGAAAAGAGTCAAGGAGAAAAAAGGCCACAAAAGATTAAAATCTGGTTCATCTTTAGGTCAAAAACATTGTCTCTGAATAAAAACAATGAAAAAAAGCATGAGAGAGTTTTCTTTTACATTCAGTATAGAATACATTATTTTCAATGTGGGACCTGAGAATATAAAATCTGATAAACAAGGAGCTAGGCTAGAGATGGACTCACTTCTCCCACGCCCAAAAACTTTCAGACAAGGTTTGGAATAAAGCTTTCAATCCTATTTACACACAACCCCTTTCTACTGTCTTACTGGCGAAGAAAGGAGGCAAAGTCAGTGAAATCTTGCATCTACTTTAAGGCCACTTAACACTTCCAGATGGATGTGAAGAGGTCACAGTGCAAATGACAGTCAGAGCCAGCATTTTGACTGAAATTATTAGATTCACCGATTTTTAGGAACTGAAATGGGCCATTATCGTTATCCAGTTTGACCTCCTGCATATTGACAACCACAGGTTTTTACCAATTTATTCCTGAAGTGAGCCCATAATATCTATTCCAGCTATGTCATATCTTTTGCAATATGCCCATTTTGATTTTGAGATTTAAGTAATGGATATTCTGCCTCATTTCTCAGTAAATTTTCAGTTTTGTCAATCTCACTATTAAAACATAATGTCTCAGGTCTAGCACAACATTGTCCCATACTTTTCATGTACTCTAAATACATTGTCACAGCTTTGCACATCACTTATGCCAAGCACATACTTATGTATTAAAGTGAAGGCTGTCTTTTAGCATCCCACAGTAGCGACTCCGTAGACTCAAATTACTCCATAAAAGTTACTGTAACAGAAAGTAAAATACCGCTATACTGCATAATTAACTGTTCAGCAGCCAGGCTCAGGAATATAATTCTGAGGGCCGTTTAAACTGCTGTGTGGACAGTGTGCCTTGTGTGCTATTCACTTTCTTTTCCTGTGGTAGTTTCAGGGGCTCAAGGCATATCTCGAGGCTTCATTATATGGAGCAATATACAGATACACCCACAAAAGTATGGTCTGGTCTCAATGTAAAGGCATTTACTGCTTAGCTCTAGCCTATCTCCCATTAGAACCCCAGTGACCTGCACCAGCTCTCTGCTGGGGACGACCACCTCTAGAGCTGGAAGACATTGCATCCTCAAAAAACTGAACATGAGAAAGTTTGTATTTCTACTTTTTCAGGAAAATTCCACATGCTGCTTTGCATCATTCTCCTAATACTTCTATAGATGTGTAAGTTCACAGCAGTTATAAACCAAAAAGCAGCTCAGACTTGTGATACTTGTTCCCTTTCCCCCCATATCTCATCCCCTCAGGTGTGCTGGCAGGTCACAAGGCAGCGACTGAGCTGGCTGAGCTTCCCCTCTTTTCCTCTTTCTTCTCTGTTTAACTAGAAGAACACCTCAAGGAGGTCACAGAACAGCCCCAGAGGTAAGGGAGAGAGCTCGAGGCCACTGGGGAGAAGGAAGGGTCTCTGTGCCGAGCACTGCAGCACACCGAGCGCCCGCCTGGCACCCCGGCAGCAGTCCTGTGGGGTAGCGAGACTCACCACAGCTCACTGACAGGTATACACGGAGACAAACTAACTGAAACAGGAGTGTGATGCACTCTTGTAGCCTGCCTTATTTGCCGAGCCAAATCGATACTGAGCCCAGAGCGAGCAGTCACAAAATAATGTCATAACCCACCGATTCCATTATCAACCTCCTGATTATCCTTTGAGGAGAACATTCGAGACAGTGCTCACCAGAGGGTAAGGGCTTTCTATTTACACAGCTGTGGATCTCCAAAGATAACTGATTTTTTTTTAATCTGCTCCTTTTGAAGAGATGAAGTATTCAGCAGGTTGACAGAGCTTTCAGCTGCAACTGCCTCACTTCCTCACCCTTAAGTCTAATTCATCAAGATGCAGCTTGCCAAATCTGCTTCTTTTCCTCCTCCCCATCATTTCCATTGTCCTTTTCAGTGTCCGGGGTTTTAAAGAGTTTCTGCTTATGGGGTTTATCGTAGGACACTCCTATGTCTGCTGATGCTGCATCACATTACTGATTTTGAATCTGGAATCAGTATCTTCTCACTGCTAAATACATGATGGATCTCCACTAGCTATTTGGTTTGTGAAACTTTAATTTGACTTTGTTCTGTGACTGCTAACTTAATGCCTTCAACTGATGCTAAACCACTTCATTCTCTTTCCATAAACACCTCCCACAAATATCTGTTTAACTTCCCTGAATATATTATCTCACTGTATTGTGCATTCGTGATCTTACTCTTATGTAGAAGTTAGAATTTGTTACCATTAAAATCTTGTTACAGAGGATTATTTTCAATCAGTTGCTGAAATTTAGCTTTTATGCTAGAAAACAGGGAAGAACAGACAGAAAGCAAGAGTGAGATGGACTTATTTTCCAGGATGCTTGTCTGCATTCACATTAAGGGCATCAGATAGATTTACTTCCTCAAAGAGGAGTCAGAAGGGAGTTAAAGATAAAAGAAGAAGATTAGTTTGACACCGAAGGACTGGGAATCATTTTTTAAAACAGTGTTTAGGAAAAAAAAGGAAAATATAAAACCTAGCTTATGCCAAACCTTCCTCCCACTCTTGGCTCCACTGTACATTACGTATGCATGTTAGATTTTCAAGTAATTTATTATTGCAAAAGAAGACTATTAATTTGTTTTCTGTTACAGACATAGAAAACATAAATAACTCTCAGTTCTTTGACTTTGAAGTGTCAGGTATCACTTTTCAGTGCAAAGTTTATTAGCCTTAAAAGTCTTTTTCTTCTTTTGCTTTGTGCTACTGCTCTTTTTATCATGTGTCACATTTATGGAAATCTTAACTAACATTTCGGAGTGTCCTGTTTATACCACAGATGGTGTATTTTTAATTTATATATTTATTTTTATTTACTTTTTTCTCTTTTCTGACTTAGAAATTTAATGAGCTCTCTCATACCTCATACCCAGGGGAAGTAAGAAGACTGAGTAGGGCACATGAGAAACAGTCACTGATTTTATAGCTGTTAAATGTGAAACATGCTATTTATAACAGAGAAATTAGAGCCTGTGGCCCCTATAAAAATGCTCAAAGTCTGATGAGGAGTTGCCTTTAGTTGGGGGGAAGAGTAACTTCTCCACAAGTCGTCCTACTAAACTGAACAAGCTTTCCTGTGGAACAACTGAGTATAAAAGAATAATGTATGTCAAAGGAGAGCAGCAAGAAGGACATGTTATTTCCATTTTTCCAGAGTGCAAACTCTAAAAGGAAGCAGCCAACTCAGCAAAGCTTGATTCAGCTAAGATACTTCAATTTTAACTATGTTCTTAACATTCATCAGGAAAATATTTAAACACTTGAACATTTCTAAACATAAATTAATCACTGGAGTTATACACACATTTAGAAAAATCAAGGTCTAGATGCCTGATGTACAACAAAGTAGAAGTCTCTAGCAGATCTGGGATTTTACTATAGTTTTCCTAAACATCAGCCTACCTCTTTCGAAGTATGAAAACACTCACAAGGCATGCAAACAGTCCTGGTCTCTCTGTAGCCAGGCACATCTAGAGGAAGCTGATACAAAATACTACTGCTAAACTGTCACCACTGGCACTTTGGCACCTTCCTTGCTCTGCCTGCCGAGAGCATCTTATGCAGCGGGTATTTTAGGCTTTTGGAAAGAATGGTAAGAGGCATAAAGGCTGCAAAAGAAAGCTAGGGCAGTAAGGAACTATGAAGGAAGGAAGGAAGCAGAGTAAAAGCACGTTAAGTATAAAAACAATTCAAAGAACTGAGCTAAAACAGGAGGTAACAAAAGAAATCATATTCAGCCCAAAGAAAGTGAAATAAAGTGTAAGACAGAAACATTGTCATCAGAGCCCATTGCCCTGAGTGGGAAGGCAGGCAAACTATCAAGGTAAAACAGAGATGCTGACGGGAAAGGGTTTCATGAGCAAAACTGATTTCGTACAGACGTCCATTTCCATACACCCCAACTACAGACCCCAAGTCTGTGCTCAGGGCAGATAGCACAGGACAGATAGCCACTTCTGAAAAACCTGACTCTGTTAATATGATAAAATTTTGCAATGTTCCTGATGTTAACTGTCTGTTACATGTTGAATATATATTATCTATACATACCTTAACAATTTTGCCACTGTAGTAACATTGTTTCTGCTTCTGAGTGCAGAAATGTTGATAACAAACATGTATTATGGCAGAAAAACTGTGAAGCTCTAGAGAATCTACTGTGCCTATATTTACACATCAACTCAGAAAGGATATCTTCTATATTACACAGTTAACTTTGCAGCTATTTCCATTTTCCCCCTATGGCTTCAAAGAAGTCAATAAGCAATTGATAAATTTTCTGTTACCCTGGGCAATTAATGGGAGTTACACAGCATTGGCTGCATCAATTTTTGTGTATGTGAAAAGCAAAAAATTGATTTCACAAACTTACTGGTGCTTATTGATTTAGTGCCTGTCCCCAGGCCATTCCCATTTAATGCTTTTGTGCGGTCATTGAAAAAAATTTCAAGACTGTCAAATAAAATCTGTTTCTTCAGAGCTTTATCTGTTACATTATTTTGCAAGTATTTTTAGCCTCAGCAGTATGTTTTCAGGCTGAGCTCCAGGCTTGTAAGATTTTCATCATCTAGAAAGTAAGCATAAACAAACTGACCCAACCAACCATTAAGTGGAGGTGTTTCAAAGGTTCAGTTTCCTTTAAAAAAGCAAAAATTCCACTTACAAAAATCCATACTGAGACTTCACAGGCTTAAGATGGGTTTACAGACAAATCAAAGTACTTGTGTATCTAACCATCTAATTTGCATCTGCATGCATCTAATTGGCAACTGAATACCATGAACATCCATAAAAATAGTTAGTCCAAGTAGCCGGATTTGTTCCCAGAACTGAGCTACTAGCAGAGGATCACAGAGACAAATGCAACAGAAGTAAACTGAATGTACAAAAGAATGGCAGCCTTTTGGGAAATTTGTCCTCACACACCTGTAGCTCACAGCTCATCATCCACATTTGTGAAGACACAATAGGCAGAACAGTAAGGGAAAAATTACTTTTCTATTCTTTATTTTTAGATACTAACTCAATTTTTTAAAAAATAATGTTGAATGGGAAGTCACTCGATTTTGAATCCTCTTTAGTCTCATCCTGTTTCAGGCCTTACAGGTGACAGTGCTGGTTTGATCTAGTTTTCAGCACAGTGATATTCTGTGTTTCCTTTCATTCCTTCCTTTCTTTCCTATAGAGGCTATTTCCTAGAATCTGCTGTCAGGACCAACAGCAAACACTCCTGAAGCTCATGAGCTTGCTGCAAGGAGCAGCTAAAATGAGATTTAGAAATTCTTAATGAGATACCAATCATCCTCCTTTGCAAAGGGATGACTCACCCCCCGCTCTTCAAACTCTGAAGTAAATTGACTTTTTTTCAACAACATTTTTATTCTAAGGAAATACACTTAATTTCTACAGGATATATGGATATAAGTTGTGTGCTGAGCTGTGAGGGGAGTCTAGATGAGACATCATGTGGTTCTCTTTTACCTGCTTTGAAAACTTCATATACTTTCTCTTAGACTAATTTTGCATTGGCACTTCAAAACCTCAAGTCAAAAATCTAAGTGACAATTTGCTTCTATGGGAGTGAAGCACATGTGCATCATCTGATACAGACGAAAGAACAATGTAAGAATACGTCTGCAATCGTAACTCATAGAGAAAGCATGATAACCTAAGACCAGCAAAGTTGATCCCTTTATACACAAATGCCAGCCTCAGGTAAATCTAAAGGTGCTTTAGGGTCTCTGGATGTGTAAAGCATGACTTGTATGACCTTCGTCCACCCCCAAGCCATCATACCTTTGCTCTCTGCATAAGAAGCCAGTCTCTGCTAAGAAGCCTTCATTGAGTTTGAATGCACAAGGCCACACAGCCTCCAAAAACCCACTTGTCCAGGGTTTCGACTACCTGCACTCAGCATCTTCTTCTGGAAAACAAAAAAAGTAACACCTTTGCAACAAAATCTTTTTTTATTGCCTATATAATGCAATGAGGTCCTCTGAAAGATGAAATAAAAACTAGTAATACTGTTATTTATAAAGACATGGTAAGTACTGAGGTAAACTTTAATATGTGAATTGCAGTAAAAGAAATCAGAAACAATGCAAAAACAATTTTCAGCTGTGTTACTGATATCAGAAACACCAAGTGCATATGTCAAAATACTGTGAGAGAATGATCAAAGTAATGTTTAATAAGAACTAACAAACTGGAATTTAACAGGATGACTTGTCAGTTTGATATCCACCAAGTCAATGATCCCGTATCTGAGTAAGGACGACTAATTATTTGAGTAACGTTGTTGTGGTGACAGTGTCAATTCCACAAAATGTTTCCATTTTTCATTGACAGAATAAAGGATCCCTATGTATTCCAGTAATGACTGCCCTTGAACACTGGAAAAATGTTCTCTGAAGTATTTCTATAAATAAATAAATTGTTATTCTTTCCCTATTTTGTTTAACAGTTGCACTTTAATACCTGCTGAGTATTTTATAAAATAATATTTAACTGCTTTTTAAAAACTTATTAGAAAACATTGACTCGCTACTAGTTTGTTTTTCTTTTATTATAATGAGAACATAAATGACCATGACAATATAGTAGAAACAGAGATTTTACAATTACAGATATAAGCAGAAGAACAGATGCTGAAAAAGCTGAAAACCATGACAATTGTATTTTAAAGTTTATATAAAGATGAAGCAGCTTTATTCTTTCCTAAGTTGCTTTGATTTCTTTATGAATACAATTACTATTTCCATACAGTTCTTTTGTCCATAGCAGTCCTTGCTCTGTAATTTACCATTCTTACACTTTATTGTGAATATATGACTTTTATTAGTTTATAAATGTATAATTTTCATAACATTACAAATGAAAGCTCCATAGAATTCTGTTTCACTTACATAAAGTTAAGAATTTGCAAGGGCCTATTTTACTCTCAAAAAGAAATATAATCTACTTATTTCATGGTCATGTCTGATAATTATACTGAAAAACACAACAGTACATAGCTGTTACTTTTCTATGTCTTCTCAAACACGTTCACGCTACAAGCACCAGGATATAAAAAGGAAGACATAAGCTTTTCAAACATAAAGGTACACTAGGTGTCAAATTAAAATAGAGAGTTACGTAAATGATGGCTAGTATCTGGGAGGCAGCTCCTCCCATTGCAGGATTAAAGAAAATAAAGCCTATAAAGTAATATATATAATTAATCACCTTTACTCTGTCAACAACCTCACTCCTACCAAATTCTGAGCTGGAGGGAAATAGTATTGACTCATTTCAAATCATTAGACTACATACAATAGGAAAACAATATTTTACTATTGTAAATAGGAAAATAGTATTTTACTGCCGTATATTGTAATTTATAACCCATCGAAGGTCTTAATGCCAAGCCTCATATCAGGTACCACTTCACTGATACAAACTACAAGTTCCTTGGCTTTTGGCAGGTGAACGCAGAGTGGAGAAAGGACATGAGAACATGCAGTTCTTATCTGTCACTTCCACACCTTTTACATCACCCAGCCCACACCATCTATATTCCATGCCATCAGTCACTGATGCACCCATGTAACGTCATTGATGCAGCACTAGTTACCCGACATCAAAAGCAACTACACAGGGATGGTAGATGTTGAAGATGCCATCAGATCACATTCATTACAGCCAACAGAAAGAACCAGACTACTATGGGATGAGTGATTCACCCTGGAAAATAAAGATGCTACTTGCTGTCACATAACACAACTGGGGATATTTGTCTGCATAGGAAGCAGGCAGATCATTATAAAATTTCCATTGTCAGAAGATTCTGTATTCCAGCGCAATTTCAATTTTATGCCTGCAATTCTTAACTTTTGGATTCTTCTTGTCTCCTCGGAACAGATCAATAGAGAGCTGGTAAGAAAAGCTGTTTATTCCAATGAGGTCATAGACTGGACTTGCGTCAGACAGGAGAGAAGACTTACTGGTAAGTATCTGCTCAAATCAACCATCAGGAGCTCAAAGGCCTAATTTCAGAAGTTTAGAGAAAGAATTATCAAAAACTTAGCAAAACACCCAAATGCTTTCAAATTGCATCCCTGCAGTAACGACTGAAATAACACCTGTACATATACTTGTCTTCATTTTGCTCTGTATTGACTGAAATGATTAAGAGATGCAGAACAGGAAGGAAAAGCTGCACAACACAACTTATAACCACCTTCCCAGGAAGAAAGGTTTAAGTCTTTTTGAAATACACAAAATTTTGACCATTCCGAAAATCAGAACACAATCTGGAGCAGGACCATCAGGTTATGGCCTCAGGAGGTGTGAACTGGCATCACTGTCTTGAGGGAAAGAAAATAAACATCAGCCTGTATTGTATCAGCTTGAATTTACAACAACTGAAAATAGTCATTTGGTGTGTTTAGGGGCCATAGATTTCAAAGCTATTTAACACTGAAAAACAGTGCCTTGTAGAAATTTTAGGACTAAGCCCAAGCCCTTACTCCCATTGAAGTGAAACTCCTCGGTGCCATTTCCAAAAGTGATTAAAACGTTCAAGAAACAGTCAGATAATTGGAAAATAATTACATGCTAAAACTCTACTAAGAACAAAGAAAAAGTATGCTACATCTATCATGTAATTCATTCACAGTACAAAAGAAATTACATTTTAATGGTATTACAAATATTACATTTATTCAGTGTGTATGATTTATTATTAAAACAGTAAAATGAAATATTCTGTTTAATCAAATGTATTCAAAGTAACTTCCTTGGTTGAAAATGCAAAACCCAATTTTCTTTTCAGCTCTCCATGGAGATTCTCTTACAGACATGGACTGTGCCCGTGCTGTGTGGTGAACACCACATGTTCTGTACGGCACCATTTCCCCCTTGCCCCATCTGCTGTTCAGTCTGCTGTTTCTGACCCCCCGATTCAGCTTTGGAATAGATTTAATTCAAAATCCACTGAACTGAACAGAACAGAAAGATCTGGAGTGATTTCTGTGAGCTTTGGACCATCCCTCTCCAAAGAGCAAGCAGAAACAGGAGTTGATTCAGACACCATTGATTCTGAAGCTGAAGTTTTCTATGTAGTTCAGAGGTCTTAGGACCAGGCTCAAAATTTTTTTTATTTGAGAAGTCTGTACTTTCTAATAAAAAGTGATGTAAATGCAATAGAAAAATATTTTATAAACCTCTTTGTTTATTAAAAAATCTCCAGTATAAATTTGAAGAATCTCTGAGAATAAATGCAATCCTCAGATCACTTAGTTTTTCTCCTGGAGTCATTTTCCAACACCACTATCTCACAGAGTAAGTGGGAGAGGTTTTGTTGATTTGGGGGAAATTGCATGGGTATTTAAACATTTCTTTTGGAAGCTGTTCGATTCGTGCATTTTTTTCACCGAGGCCCATTTTCCTAACATTCATGCTGTGCATACACACCTAAGCAAGATCTGAAGAGCTAATTAGGAATATCAGGAACCATGCAGCCATGCCACTGTAGCATCCTGAATGAGCGACCTCTAGGGGAGCAGCTCCGGCAGAACATCATGCTCTTATGAGTCTACCACTTTGAACGAGCTCTTCAAAGGTAATGCAGGTAATTGTGGACATACAAAGAGTTATGCTTAGATGGGTCACTCCTGCCAATGTTAGCATGTTTTAACACTCCCTTTGCCACAACCATCTGTTACTTTATTTCTGTCACTCATGTTTCCCCTCCTTTGTCTTTTCTTGGACTTTATCTTTGTCCAGCTCACTTAGCTATTATTGATCTTATGTTAGTTTTTCTATCTACAAATTCCTCTGCAAGGATATACTTTATATTGTGAAACTAGAAGTCTTCTCGGTGTGTAAACAGAAAATGAGAAATTTTAAAGTTACTTTCAGTTCTAGTTGAAACCCTTATCAACATAAGATATGAAATTCTCAGTCAACTGTTACCAAAGTTCTAGAAAACATCTGTAAAAGCTGTTTTTAAATTACATTGATACCTTTTAATATTGCATTCAGTAAAAGTAAATGCATATTCTACAAATCTCTAAAAATAAAACATTTTAGGGCTTCTCCTTCTCAGTAAGCCTTTTCCAGGGAGTTGGGGTTTAAAGATATTCACTAGCAGCTACTACAACGGACACACTGTGTCAGCAATTTAAGATTTTGTTGTCTTAGTAAGACTGTAAGAGAAATAGATTGTTGGAGAGTTAATTTCAAAAAAAAAAAGAAAAACTGGCATACATGAAATGAAAACTCTAAAGAACTAGAGAATAAAAAAGTTAGCAGATACATTAATGCATAGTTTATTATACTGAATATATTCCAAATGAAAGATTCAGAGTATTAATGTTTTATTATTGTGGGAATAACTAGGTGTAAATCAAAAGAATGAGCTACTGCATACCACATCAAGTAGGTTAATTTTCCACTAAAATAACGTTAGTGATTTCAAGAGCGTTGTGAAGTCTGACTGTGTTAACGAGAATTCAGTTATCAGACTGTTAGGCTTACAGGTTGGCTGTTGTTTAGTCAATCTGCATACTGATTTTATATGGTGCCTGCAACAGTTCATGGTACTCCACAATAAAACCACAAATGTCCCACATGCACATTTCACCTGTAACAGCTCCACACAAGCAGCAGGAGCCTCTGAGTACAGAAGAAAACACTCCCTGTTACTACCCAGCCATTTTGATTTTCTTCTGCTCTCATGTTCCATTAAATAAATGCAGAAAATCCAAACACTTCCTTCTACTCTTCTGAGTTCCAGCTCCAACTTGGTCCTGCCACAGAAATCATCTACCCATACTTCATTTTCTAGTTAGTATGCCTTTTAAACTCACTGTCCTGCAGTTGTTAAGGTCCTCCTGGCTGCTGTCTCCTGCTGCAGGGACCATAGGAAGAGTATCCAACTTTAAATCCAAATAGCTACTGGGTAAACACAAATTCTGCAGGCTGCTGCTGGATGTAACAGTTTTTAAAATACTCTGTAGAACAGTCTTTTATGGACCAAACCACTTTAATGGAGATTTTCCCTGGCAAGCAACATAGACGCATTACTGTCCTATATCCAAAGTTGTACTGATAGGAAGATTCAGCCCTCATTAGACACAGTAAGTGCTGCACTACAACACAGCAAAACACCTTCCACTGCAGCTACAGAAAGAGCTTCCGAGACTGCCTGAGAACTGACAGTCCCTATCCCATCCTTTCTGAATGTTTCTGGGCTCTTCAAGTTCAATTATCTAGCTCCAGTCTAAGTAAGAATGCAACCAAAGCCTGCCCACTCGAATTTTGACATCTCTCTTTACCGGGCCAAAGACAAATGCTAAAGGACGGTGGAGAAAGGCATCCCTGTTAGGCATATTGAAAATAAATTTAAATGTTATTTTCCCTCTACTGAACCAGCTGATTACAGTTCTATCGACCTCAGAGAAGCAGCACTCAGAAGTGTTGTGTCATCATTATAAAACATCCCCTTAGTAAAGTAGGTCATGTAGCAATGATCTGATGAAAAATTGCTGACATTTGGGTTATAAACAAGCAAAGATGTTAATTCAAAAGGTGAAGCACACCAGCGCTTGCCTGAATTCTAAATAGTTCCCATCTGCTACAAGGAATTAAAGGCTGAGTGGATAGCAGTTTCTGTTATTGTTTACTTCCCTGTGAGTGAATCTGTGGTCATTAGTTTCACCTAGAAAAACAATAAAGTTTGCTGCTCCTCTACATTTCCTTCAAAAAGATGGCAAACCAGATACTGTGGTTTATTTTACGTATGGCACCCACCTGATGCATGTCCTCTCCATGATCAACGATAAGAAAGAAATCATACTATCATGCCTGCTTCACCTGTCTTTCTGTTCTGCTAAGAGGTACCCTCTTTGCTAGATATTGTGAAAGGCGCATTGCATCCTTGTCCTCCTATAGAAAGGAATGGCAATCCCTATTCTTATGTACACAAGAAGAGAACCTATATCAGATATGAGGTGTAAATATATTGATCTTGTCCCCAGAAATTGATCTTTTTCCTCTTGTCAATCCTCACTTTCCCAATCTATAGAGATAACAATGTTTTTTTCTTTCCTATTTGTCCTCTCAGCTCCTTTTCTTTCATTGAACTTGGTCCATTTTTCCTTTCCTTGTGTAAAAAAGCCTTTTTTTTTTTCTCTCTCCACTTTGGTATAGTCAGCCTCTTCATCAATTTAACTTCAATGATACACAAGTCTGAAAAACTGATAACCACAGATGGCTATGCTTTGGCTTCTGCGACAAGAAAGAGTCTACCAGGCCTCATTTTAAAAGGATCTTTCTTAATGAATTTTGCAGCTTATGGTTTTCATGCAGTGCTTTTCTTTCACTGTTAAATCAAATGCTTGTCAGTAAGGGGAATTTGCCACTGAACCCTTGACAATGTCCTTTATTCTGCAGTTCTCAACAGATTTGGAGTAATCCACTTCTGCATTTGTTCAATTAATGCTACGTTGCATGTCATGCTGGTCATCCAGTTGTTTTAAGCTCTTCAATGAAATAACAGCAGCTTAAATAATTTTATATTGCTTTAGGATTTGACGATTTATAAAGGCAGGATAAAGGCTTAATTCCGTTTGATCAGTTCTGTGAAAACTGTTTTCCGTTACATGATATCAATCCCATAATTTCTTCAGTTTTAAAAAATATTCTAGAATTATAGCTGTCATGGTTCAGCCCTAAAGTCATGGGAGAAAACAAGAGGCACATCCACATTTTGCATAAAAATGAAACTAATGGATTTCATCCATTTATTGAAGTAGGTGAATAACTATTCACTGGATGGCAGAGCTTGCTGAAGTTTTGCTTTGGTAATGAGTTAGTGTTTTTGAAAGTCCAGGAATAAGGTGAATTTTGGATGACAAAACAGTCACGATGTGGGTATATACATTTTTTTATTTTTTTAAAAAAGTTTGAGAGAACCCCTGAGCACATTCTGGCTTTCGCCTGTTCACCAGCACAGGGCATGCGACGAACGTTGTGTTCAGTGTCAGACATGTACTGTTCCAACAGCCCCCCATGGGAGCTGTGCCTAGGAGGATTTATCCAAATTCTGTTGAAGTCAATAGCAGTGCTTCTAGTGACCTTGACAAGTTCTGTGTCAGTTCTGTGATGAAATTAAGCAACACTCTGCCATCTCCCTTGTCATCTATATCACAGAACTGGTTACGACTTCACTGTGCCTCCCAGTGACAAATAGCTGCTCAGGAACAGCAAAAACAGATTCTTACAACTGAGCAACAGAGCAACAGCAAGTACAGCACCATGGTAAAGTTTCAGGAAAGTAATACATAAACCAGAAAGCAGATTTGTGATTTTGTGTTTCAAGTCAAGATGTAGCAGGGCACTTTCTCCTTATAAGGTTGCTTCTGTGTGCCATTGATTTTGCAGTTTATTATTGAAGTGTCTTACAAGAGAAATGGCAACCAGATTTGACATTGGGAGACATATTAATGGCATGGAACCTTAGAAAAATGGGCACTCTGATAGTTATTAATCAGACCGAGCCACTGCATGAGCCTCCCCTTGCTCCTTTTGCTTTGACAAAGAATCAAATCCTCTGGCATCCTCCAACTCATTTTAACAGTTCCACAACCCCGGATTTCCCTTCTGCTCATGAAACAAACTGCTTCGTCAAAAATTGTCACACTGGTTCCCAAGCAGTACTTACCACTTCATGACTCTACAATAGCATAATACATTAAAAAGTAATAAAAGCTTGTTCCTCTCTTAAAAAAAGTACAGAAAGTCACGTTCCTGTAGTCAGCTGTGATTAGTTCTAATCTAGCTCTCTGGAGGAGGAGGACATGACATTTAAGACATTGAGCCCCTCTATTCCAAAAGGCTTATTCCTAATAGTATTGAGGGGAAAAATTGATTCTTTTGATCTTGTATTTTAATCTTAAATTTTAATTTGAACCATAAAATTTTAATAACCGTCCTCTAGGTTTCAAAGAGAACAGCACTAAGTATTTTCTGCACACTGCATATTACACATGTAAAGCCAGATTCCTTTGTATCTGCAAGAACTGCAAGGGCTGCTTATTAAATTAGTAATGACCAGCAGTCAATGGCTTTCAACCCCTCTGTGTGTTGTGTCTTAACCCAAGAAAAATAAAATCTCTGTTATCTGTGTAGAGCCTTAATTTTCATAAACATCATGGCATTTTAAAATAACTATCCGTATCAACTTCATATGGGATTTTGAAAAAATGCAGGATTTCCCTAATGATTTACTTATCAGGTTTCACAAGGTTGAAATGCAAAGTAATTGCTTGTGTCCTTCCAAGATCTAAAAAGCTGATAATGAACTTTATATGGTACAAAGAAACATGTACCAGCTGGTGTAATAACGTCACCATACATCTGGTAAGCAACAAATTTTCTAGTATGAGTCCAAGAGGAGAGAAAGTTAATTCTATTAAAAGGCAGTTACTACAACCTGAACAGTTGTCATGGCATTCTTAGAAATGACCAATAGCTCAATTTTGCAAATCAGAGATAAAATTTTTATCTGAGCAAAATAGAGAAAAAACTGTACTTAAGTTCTCCTGGAAGAATAACTTCATAAATTGCAATAGTTTCTGAGCCAGCTGACTTGGTCCAACGTGCCTGTCTGTTCTGCCACAGAGCAGAGGGCTACCCATGAGAAGAAGCATGCAGCCTTCTGTAGCATATGCAGCTTATGTCAGCTCATATGCTGAGACAGCATCTTTGACTTTTTACACTTTCAGTGGTAGTAAATGTTATTCCCGCTGATAGCATAATTACACAGAATAGAAGCAAGCACATAGAAAGCTGAACTCCAATTCATTTTACAGTATCAGCTGTTTGCCTACAGTTCTTAGTTTAAAAGGCTAGGAAGGTTCCTAATGTTTGCAAAATGTACTACTACGGGGAGGTCAAGGCAAAAAAAATGATATTTCTGAGGCAATAAAGACTTCTTTCATTTCCAATTCCCTTTAATGTAGTTGTTATTCATGAAGAAATTGCCTTACATTTTCCAGGCAATACAAAGGGAAAAAGAAACTTTTTGGCAATGTTTCTACCCCTGCACACTACTTTTAAATCAAATTGGCTTGTGCACAAAGGGAGGACAGCCTTCTAGCTCTGGCTCAGGCTTCAGCTAAATTCAGGAAGTATGTTTTATGGCAATTTTTACCCAAAACTGGTGTCTTTTTCTGTTTGTTGCTATAATGTAGGATTGGGAAAAAATGCCAATGAGGCTTAAACTAGAGGGAAGAATCATGTACAAGCAAGTTACTGAGGCTTCTTATTGCTATATCTCCTATATGTGCCTCTACTACATCAGCAGCACAGCACTGTCCTAAGTACTGGTGCCACCACTTCTCCCATTCCATCATCCCGGTGTCAGCATTTATACAGGCCAGCATGGAGAATAGGACTAGGGTTCATCTCCTCATCTCCTGTAGCCTCAGGGTAGATCAAACCTTGCCTTGTCACCCACATCACTGTGAATATTACTGCATAAAACTGCTGGAACACTATTGCAGGGAAATCAGAGCTTGCATATGAAGAACCAAGTAAAAGGATGAATGAAGGCATCTTTCATTAAAATTTTTCATTTAGAATAAAACCTTAGGTTTAAATCAATCTGTTGTTTTTTATGGTTCTGCAAATAAAGTTTCCTATGTCCTAAAAGAAGTATAACAGTTTACTTACCTGCTGGTTCAGGATATAACATGAAGGTAATGAGAGGCTTGCTCCCAAATCCTTCTTATAGCTCTCTCTTGGGATGTCTAGGCAGAAAACACCTAGGAGGGAAATTTTTAAGACACTGTAAGATGATGTTCTTTGAAAACAGAGCACTCTATTTTGTCAGGAGATGGAAAATATTGGAAAAGGAGATCAGAAAAAGTGCAGGGGAGTTATTAAAAATGGGTGGAAAAATAAGACGATAAAAATGTTTATTACATGGTTGTGTATTCATTGCATGTTATTTCTCAGATTGATATTGTCATCCTATATGTCATGGGATGTTTTCACAAAACAGGCTCAATAGGTCAGTAACTGAAAAAATAATTAATTCCTCATTTCTGCTAAACAGGAATTTCATCAGTTGGCAGTTACAGCTTTTGAAAATGGAGTAAAGATTCAAATTTAGTATTAAACCATTCCACCAGAGATCACCGAAAAGCTATCAAACATTTTAATGCTTATTTTATCATCATAAAGTTCATGTCAGTAAAACCACTTCAATCCATTTTAACCATATCCACATTTTGAGCATCCATGGGAGATGCTGCTAGCAATATAAATTTAAATTAACAGTAATAGATTAAGATAAAAATTCCCTTGTATTTCTCAAAGGCGCCTCCCTTCAATTAAGATTAAGATTAAGACTCATATAGGAGTGAAACATTCACATGTCAGTGTTCAGAGATGCTGGCAAGGACAGCAAGCACAAATCACCTTATCCAAAAGTCACTGATAAATAGTAACATACATGGAGAAATACAAACCAGCACAGGCAGGCAGGTTTTGAGGTTTCTGTTTTCTAAAGCCGAGATAGCATGTGAACACATAGGTAAGTACTGGAACACTGAAACCCAGCAAGACCTCCGAGGGAGAGAACAACTGCTGATACAAGATCAATGGACAAAGGCAAGTTTCCAGTTGCAAAGTAGTAACTGAGAGTGAAGGAAGATTGGGGAAAATATTAATTGTTCAGTTCCACCATGGCAATCTGTAACACACAGCAGAACTTCTCCTTTGCTTTTCCTATGCCCCTCACTGTGTTCCTGTGTGCTCTGACAGACTGGCTGTGCACCGACAGAACATCTGGTTGCAAAGGGGAAGGCTTCCAAATTCAGAGCTTGTCACAAACATGAGTTCTTGCCTGTGTATGTTTGATTTCATTCTGCCAAAATCTTAGGCTGATGTGTGTTACCTGGTGCAGTGCATCACTTGCATGAAAGCTGTCGCCAATTTTCTACTTTTGCTAATTCTGCTTTAATTATATTGTATTTAAGAACATGCAAGCAACAAACACAAAGCAATCACAGATGAATTAACTTCATCAGTTCCAACTATCAGGAAAATAGTTTTTATTGTTAACCGGCCTCAAATAGGAAAACTGTATGTCTAGGGTAAAACACTGCCTTTTTCTTTCTTCTTTTTTCTTTTTTTTTTTTTTTTCCAAAGGCATTCACACGGAGAGCATTTTAATTTTCCACACTATAGCTATGTTGACCTTCTAGACCTTGCAAAGTAAAGTATTTATGATCCTGGGTTTTTTTATGGTATTGTTTCAATATTTTTGTAACATTTGTATTTCTTGCTGATGTTTTTGGCATTAAAAATCACTCAAGCTGTGCTGAAATATAATGATATTCACTGAACCATAGTATGGAAGGATAATTCAGTTCAGGGAGGTTATTCTAGCTCATCATGTACACAAAGGCTTGAAAGAAAATGCAGAGGATTCTCAGTTCTTGACATGTGCACTATTCAATCTCTCTTTAAAAAAAATAGCGTGACACAGAGAAGACTTCACCTACATATCGAAATATGCAGCTTTATGTCTGCAGAGCCAGCCAGGCAAAACAGGTATCCAAAATGCACATATAAAAACACCTTTTATGGTCTTCCCAGAAACACACTGTCTTTTAAATTCGATTGATCATGGAAAACTCAAGTCTGTAAGAATCTCCTTTTTCTTTTCTTCCAGTAGCAGAGCCTGTCACCCATTAACCAATTGCATCTCAAAATATTATAAGCAAAGTCACAAAATGTCACTGTGCTAGTTTTCATATAGGCTATGCTGTGCTTTATATTTATCCCCATCTTCTCTTTTTTACATCCTATTATCCCTTCTCTCTCTTTGTCTTTATCTTGTCTTTCACTTCCTTTGCTTTGTCTGTTGTCTTTAGTGGCAGTGGTGGAAACACAGGTGGAGGAGGACAGTTCTGTACTCTCCTCAACCATTTCGATGCTTGTGGTCAGTCTTCTATTCTGCCATGAGTTTACAAAGTTCCACCACATATTCTCTCCTGAAGCTGACCATTTCACAAATTCTAAGGGGATCAATGTCAGAAAATTAGACATATATCTGGGGTTTTTCATTCAATTCCACTAGTGTCCTTTAAACTTTAGGCTGAAATCTTGACTGATCCAACAAATTATGCGTTACCAAGAAGCAATGGTGCAAGCAGAGAGCACCAGGCAAATGATCTCTCAGCAGCTAATTTTCTGAAGAGCTAGGATATCAGCTCTGCCTTAACTTAAATATGCTTAGCATGGTGGTCATACCTGCAGGAACTGAATTGCAAGAATCCAAAATAGGACTCAAAACATGGATTTAAATCTTGTTTACAGGGCAAGTCAAGTTCCTGAATCTCAGTACTGCAAGTTGGAAAACCAGTTACAGCTTCAGTATCCACGGCTTGAGCTGCTCAACTGTATATTAACTTAATACAAGCTTTCCAGTCTTCTATTAATCTCTGAAACAAGACTACATGAATGCAGAATCTCTCCTGTCTTGGCATCAACTGCTATGCAGCCAATTTGTAATTTACAGTGGCCTGAGGTACTAATTTGATCTTTTCTAGCAGTCTGTATTTTAACTGAACAGTTTGTCCACATCAGCATTCTCTGCATTTCTGAACAATGCTATGATATGATGTGCATGCTGACCAGTCTAGAATATTTAAGACAAAAATAAAGTAATCCGTACAGACTACAACACAGCATAATGGTTTCATATGACTTATTGCCACGATGTAACATAAGAGAATATTATGAAAAACAAATAGTAAAACTTAGCTGAATATAGGTCCTAAATTCTGTTCCTGTATTTTATACAAGATACTTGCAGTAGAATTTCTATACTATAGAATTTCTATACAAGAGCCAAGTTTCAGAGAGGAAACCTTCACCTTCCCTGTGCCCAGCATGCCTAAAATAAGAGAGTTCAGAAATAAGAATTAAGAAATATTTTAGACCCCTGTGTCATTCACTACACTTTCATAATGTTAATGTGTTCTATTTCTGAAACATGAATTGATATGCAAGGATAGGCTCACCCATCTCCTGACAGTCATACTAAGAGGTCCATGGTATAATGACCCAGTGGGTGCAAGAAGTCACACAGAGCATTTGCAACAGTAAGTTGTTAAAAATTTACATAGTCCTAAAATAGATCTACATTTTCATGGTTTTCTGGGAGGCATTTAATTAAGTTCTCATCACAATTAAAAATTTCAATGAAAAATAACATCCTAACCCTGGATTCCCAAACTCTTCAAGGAAAGTTGGTGTATTTATGAATAAGGATCCTTCATAGTAAGCAGTAGAAATATTTTATGCCTGGGTTTTTTTCTTTTTCCTATCCCAGTCAAGTATGATTCTCTCATACACTATGGTTGCAAAAATACTTAATACATTAGAAAACACTTCCATTTCACCTCATGATTTTTTTATAGATAAGTTGTAGTAATTACAGAATTCTATAAATTGTGCAAAATTACCATTGCTATTCAGCTACCAGTCTGAAACAAGCTGCCAGGAGCCTTAGCTTACTTTGAGACTTGACATAGGAACTTACTATGGTAAGAGTATTTGTCTTTCTTTTTTTTGGTCTTTTTTTTTTTTAAAGCATGGAGATGCAATAACATTTGTTGAATGTGTGCTATGAGAAGTCAGCTTTTTACATATACATACTAGATATAAATATTGGTTTATAAACATCCACGTCAGGACATTCTGAAAGCCTTGTACTGTAAGTACCGTAATTCCAATATCACTGTGGGGAAATGCCAGTGCTCATGATTCTCACAACTCCCTCATAGATATGTAAAATATCTGGCCTGTTTTTTTGATAGCTCCACTTCTACATTCAAGATTTTGTGTTTTCATTTAAAAGGTGGGCTTCCTATACCTATCATAAGAGAGAAACTGGGAAACACGGACTGTGAATTCACCCCTTCAGAAATAAATCAAGATAAACAATTGTGTTTGTTTGCTTATTAAATAGTGAGGTTTTAAAATAATTTCATATTTTAGGCAGACATGAGTCACCACTTTTGAGCTTTTTGAGTTTGATCGCACTGCAGATGACCTTGTGAAAACTGACAATTGCTCTATTCTAAAGGGTGACCTCAGGACACAACCAATTGTACTTTTTCTTTCTCAGCGGGCTTTTGCTTGTATGCAGTAATACTGTTCAGAAATAACAACCTGAGAAAGTGATCATGAATTTGCATCCAAACCACATCTCATTTCATTTTAGGGCTGTGTTTAAAATCTGAGTTTTGGTTTTCCTCCATGTCTTTTGTAGATCCTCCTGGAATCAAGATGTATGTAGAAAGGACCATCCTTTTTACAGATTGTAATCTCAATAAACACAACCCTGCTTTTAACTGGTTGCAAATCAGCTGCATCTGTTGTTGCGAATACACAAGAGTAACGAAGTCTTACAACGAAATCTTTTCTCCTCAAAGAAATCACTGGAAGAAGAATGGCTGAAGTGCCATTTTGTGTTTCGGTTTTTCAGTTGGGATTTGGTTAGTTTATCATTTACTGTAGAAGAGTGAAAAATTGTATTTATTATGTGGAGAAGCAAGATTGCTTTCCTTTAGAAAGCTGTCTGTGTCACAGATATCTACCCATTTGTTATAAGTAAGACTGCAAAGAGAATATGAAGTTCAGTGGCACCAGCAAATCCATGTTATTATATTCAGTCTGAAAACTTGTGGCATGCTTTAGTATATTTCAAATAATGTCCACTTTTACCATTACAACAGTAAGAATTAATCACTTGTTGACATTTTTACCAAAGTGAACTTTGAGGACTAACATTTTGCTCAATGGTCTACAGTTCCTATTCAAATTCTTCTGGTGCCCAGTTTCTAATGGATATTTGGTGTTGATTTTGACTTTGTGAATCTATCTTCTATGTTAAGGAACGTGTATGGACCTGCACCTGTAAGGACCTGTTCATCACATACCTCTCTTCTTCACCTATCTAGAAAACTTCAACTCTTATCTGTAACTTCTCTGAATTTCTACGGCACCACCATACCCAAAATGAATAGTTTCTGAGTCTCCACATTCCTTTTGAAAATGAAAACTGAGACTTTCACAGCCTAGCTTTAGCTGTGGGAAAGTCATATTCCCTGATCCTCTTTCATAGTCAACAGAGGAAGATGGACCATTACTTCATGTTCTGTGAACAGGTCCATGAAGGGAAACTCTCTGCTGACTGTAACAAGACCACAAGGGAATTAGCTTCTTTAAGAAAATGTACACCTCACATACCATTCTCTCGAGCTCTTAAATCGCTCAGCTGCTTTGGATTACTTTGTCCATCTATCTTCTTTCACTCACCAATAACTGCTTTGTATTTGTACTTAAAATCAAAATTTGTGCCTATGTAACATCACTCACATGTCCAGGACCTGCTCACACAACTCTGGTACAGAGAGCCTGTGAACGGCTCGTGGGCCGTCTGAGGACTGCCTATGCAAACACGCTCACCCAACAGGTACGTTCAGGTGCACATACGCTCTGGAAAGTAAGGTTTGTGAGTTTGAGTGTATGCGTTGGGATGCACTGATGGGAAGGTATTTCTTTTAGGAAGCCTGAGGGGGGACCCTAAAGAAGGAATTAGCCGGGAGAGCTAGCTAGTCAGCGTTTGCAAGGAATGCATTTGCAAAGTGCTCTACAGATGCCCCAGCAGAGTAAGAACGATCAGAACAGCAGCTGACCGCACCACACGATGTTTAGATGCTACAGGTTGAAACCGGGCTGGGTTCAGAAATGAATGAACTTCCATCATCTGTTATATCGGACAACACCAATACTTTTTTCCTAATTACATATTTAGTTGACTTAAAATTTTGAGAGTTATGGAAAAAACACAGAGCCATACTTCCAAAGACAGCATTTCCGTGGCTTATGCCTTATTTCAATAAGGTTTTCATAAACTTATAGCACAATTGCTGCCCATTTTCCATTTATTTTTTGAGAAACCCTGTCAGTGAAAAAAACCCACCATTTCAAGGGGACCAAGTGAATAAGCAGTCTTACTGAAAGTTTTGTAAGTACTGTTTTAATTTAGAGTAAAAAAGAGATTAACAACCACACATTTTATTAGGTTTAATCTAAATATCTGCTTCTTGTATTTCCGTGCTGGGAGATATTTATATTATCTATTCAGCACTATACTAACCATCAGGCTGACTGTTCCCTGCAGCTCTGCTGACTCAAAATAATGACTTGTAGGGGAGCTCTAATGACAGAACAAGGGGCAATTACAGACACAGCACGAGCCTTGGAATAACTGTGTGATGTATTTTGTGCAGTTGATTGACCTCATGTTCAAGTTCATTTGTGCTCTGCTGCTGTAGATCTGCCCTATGCCTGAAGGTATATGGCTTGTTAATCTCAATATAAGAAGACAGAACAGATTAGATCACATCAGATTGTTCAGACAAAAGCAAAACAGCTTCAGTGCTGGGACGATAAATGATAGCAAGAAGATGGGGCTCTGAAAGCAAATATTCCTTTGCCTGGAGACAGTAAGATCTGAGGCTGTACAAATTATTCAGCCCCTTTTAACATTGATCTCCACGTATCAAAAAAGAGAATGCCACTTTTTCCCTTAGATATTTGAAAAGGCTGCTATCAGGAATTTTGAATGGTGAGAATAAACTAAATTTCTAAAGAAAAAAGTTCATATGAGAATTGGTCTATGGACCAAGAGCAAAACCAATCAGACTATGTCCCTTCATGTTGTCCCTCTGAAACACAACCCTGCTGTGATATAATTCACTGCGCAAGACAGAAGAGCTTCTCTAATTTCCCAAAGCCAATAATTGATACTAAAGAAGAGAGAAGAGGAAACTGTAGGTGGTTTCTCCCATCAGTATTAATATTTATCATCAAATCAACTACAGTTATCCAATATTACTATGAAAAAAACCACAGAGACAATGTCTACTGATAATGCACATTACCTTACAAAACACCATGCAACACTGAAGCATGTTCCTCAGAAACAGTGTTTTGATTCTGAACTGGTTCAAAACCAGTGCTCCTCTTAGTGGAGCCTGTTTACAAGCAGTCCCACTCACCTATTTGTCTTTGTTAATCTGGATATTGATATTCATGATATAAACCTAGGAAAAGCTATAGGAGCAATTTTTTTACAAGTTTGTGCATGAGGAAGGAGCTAAACCTGGGTTATGCAAACACAAAAATGCTTTTAAAATTTTTATCCCAAAAAGTATCCCCTCTGATATACCTACTTATGCTAATTTATGCTGAAGGATGGTTTTTTTAAACATCAGTCTGTCACTGCAAAAAACTCTTAAAAGCTAGCATTTCATATCTACTCATTTTAGGACCTCTTCATAATGCTAGAATTACATGAAATGGTGTCCTCATAAACCAGAACCCAGAACATAGCAAAAACCAAACCCTAAAGAGAAAGAGCCAGGTGTTAAAAAAAACTAAATCACATTTAGGAATACAGAATTGTGTACAAGGTACAGATTAGTTTTCTCTAAATACTAGTAACGTTTCACTATTTTAGAATTATTTGCATACTGAGCCAGCTAGCAAAGCACTTAAATGGTTATGCATGTGACAGACATGACAGAGAACTTGCATCCAAATATGAGGCAGCAATACAGATGAATAACTTGTTTGTAGAAACCTTCAGTGAATGCACGGCCTTCCCAGGCAATCTATTTCCACAATTAATAATTTTTACATTTACTATTTAGGTAGTTGAACTCAGAAATCAATTTACTGTTGGCCACACTAAATGCCACTTGCAAATGTGTTTTTCCAGAAGAGCTTTACTTTGATTGAGACATACTTTTAACTTCTACCTCTAGTAAGTATAGTTAAAAAAACCCCTAGTTTTGAATCCAGTGGAATTGTCACCACAAGAACAGGCTCTCATAACCCAAATATTTAAACAGAGAAGCAATACATCTAACTAGAAATAAGCTGAGCACAACAGTGAAATAAATTACTCGTAACATAAAAGCAGACTACACCAACTGCATGAAAATGAAGAAGATTTTTCTGTTTTAATGCTCAGAAATTATCTTATGACTTAGCACTTAGAAGTTATCAAGGAAACAGAACATCTGCCTTACCAGGAGGAACTAAAAAGCCTAGAACTTGGAAAAAAGAACGTTGACGGTCTTCTCTGGGGAAGATCATGGTTAACTGAATTCATGAATGCAGAACCTCAAATCTTAAAATATTAGACCTAGGGACAGTCCATGAAGATAGGAGGGGTTAAGAACAGATCACATAGGAAGGCAAAGACACTTCTCTCCTTAGGGTTTTAACTTACAGAACAGATTCTTACATGAACTAAAACTGTAAAATAAGTGTGGAATATTTGGCTTTGTTCTTTATATCTTGTTTTAGCATTGATATTCACAGAGATCGTGCTCTGTTACTTAAAAGTGCATTTACGACTGATGAAAAGCAGCAGCACTAGTAAGCAAAGTCGTCAATATTTATTTAAACAGCAGGTAACAAAGCCTCCCTTGAATTTCCCCCAAAATTCACACCAACTGTTCCAGGTGATTATTTAAAGATTAAAGGATCGGTGTTGCAATACAGAATGAGCTATCTGGAAAGGAATGCTAGCTACAGCAGCCACTGATCAACTTCATTCTACAACCTGTGATATTAAGTATTTTTATTAGCTGACTTGGCATTTTACACATCAAAAGAACTAGAAATAATCTATTACTGCTGGATAAGCTAATGAACATTAAGAGCCATGCCAATTCAAATCAAATTCAAATCAATTACTTAGATATGAAGTGTCACACCTTCCATTTAAGCATACAACTCAGATCAACACTTTAGCGTAGCAGACTTACTACAAATAAACTACTTTAAAACACCCTTGAGATTACGCCAAATAAAAAAACCCCAACGTTACAGATAAGGGAAATAATGACAAGTTGAAGGCTTTCCGTGCCTGAAAACAGGCCTGTCTACAGCAGTGGACGGTTAAGAGTCAGCTCTGGAGTCTTACTGCAAAACTTTCATTCATCTATAGGAACAGGAGCAAGTTGTAAATCATTCTAGAAGTCCTCTGCTCAAGAGGGGCAATAAATGCAACATTTATTAATTACCAAAGAGCATTACCATCTATTAAGATCTAGTCTTTATCTGATAAATTCTCTTAGTGATTTTTTTTTTCATAGCAGGATTAAATTATTGATTTGTATGGTATCAATTACACAGATAAACTGTACAACTGCTGCACTGCAAGGCTAGATTTCTTTTTATCCCTATCAGAGAATGTCAGCGAGGCTATTTCTCTTATTGTAAAGGTCAATATCTGATTACAATCTGAGTTTGAAACAAAATAATTTAATGAGACATATCCTAAAGACATTAAATCTTTTCCATCTTTGATGCGCTGCTTCCTTCCTTTATCTTATGTACTGGAATGTGCTACCTAAAATGACCTTTATTCCAGTTAATGAGGGTAAGATCTCAGGATGTCTGACTTTTATTTAGCATGAGATCACATCAATGCTGACTGAAGATTAATGTCAGGCAATGTAATCTTCTCCGCTTTGCTAAAGGAAGTCTGACATGGGTCAATTTCATCTCTTTATTTACAAGACTAATGAGATTTTTCTTAGGTAACTCCTCCTTGAAAAGTTAGAGACAGAATAAAACTAAAGAGAGCATAAAAGCATCAAGTAAACTTGCATTTTAGATAACAGTAAACTCTTCTATATTCTGGTTGCAACAGGGCTTAGCTAGATACCTAGCATTCCTCCAAATGACCAAATCTCTTCTTCTTTCCAGCTCCTTTCCAAAAAGAAACTGTAGGCTGCAGTAGTGTCCATTCTCTGCTGAAATACCCATGTACATTTCAAAAAGGGAAGAAACAAAGAACTTTCTATTCTTATTTTTCTGTCTACTTACTCTACTAAATGCTTATCAACACCTGTTTATACACATCAAGGTGCTCAATGGAATGGAATAAACAGTGCCAAAGTGCTCATAAATGCAAAATACATTTTGTCTAACTGCTCTGTGGAGTCAATATATTCAATGAAGTGAAGGCAAAATGAGAGAAGTTAAAACCAAACTGAGGAAATGCAGCTTCGCATGGGCTGCACTGAAAAGCCTCAGCCAAACTGAAGCTAGGAAGAATTTTTTCCCCAATAGTTCAGCAATTTATTCAAATAATCTTCCAAAGGATACCCAATAGTAAAAAATGAGTGGACTGAAACATTTTACACCAGCCCAGAACAGAAAATCCAGTTGTTCTTTAGTCACTGGCTGTTGCAATGAAAGACGTCAATGTCCAACCTGAGGCCAAAAATGAAACAGGTAAAAAGCAGACGTTTCATCTCAGAAGACTCGCACATGAATTAAGAACAGATAAAGAGAGAAGATTCCAAAACATTACACATTCTTTCTGCTCAGTGTCAGGCACAGCAGCACAAAAAGAAGTTTCTCTTGCTCTCAAAGGCTAGTGTGGTTTCTCGGAAGAAACCTGTCAGGGGATGAGCACCTAGAAAACACAAGGAACCCATCTCTGCGGCACCTGCCCATCCCTGCAGAGGAGCAGTGCCAGGGTTGCAAGACAGATGTGGCACCCTGGCATCACTGCCACTGGAGAGACAAGAATGTCTCTTTCCCTTTTAACAATTAGATGGCCCAAAGAAAAGGCAAAGCATAACTGTATCTTTTTGTCCCATTTTTCCCCCACAAGCTTGTGCTCTAATAGCTTCAATAAGATGACAATAAAATGACTTTTGAGACTGTTTGGAGAAGAGTAATTTGCTCACTGATTATTCTGCGCAAGTAATTAGTCACAATTGCTACTAGGAGGGGAGAAGGAAAAAGATATAGAAAACAGATGAAAGAAACAAACCATAACAAATTCCATAAAGTCCCTGGAAGTGTCAAAACCTTTTCAGTCTTATAATTGCCTATGTAAATATCCAGGTTTTATTCCCAGTGGCTTAACAACTTTAATTTAAATAGGAAATAGCTGAATATATAATAATTGCTTGTTCATTTTACATGCACCACAGTTCATTAAAATAAAACCCATACTCGGCTGGATATCCAGTTCTTAACAGTGATTTTATAGCACATGTAGATGTTGATAAATTAAGTTGACAAGAACTGACTGAGGATATATTCCAAAGTCAATTAGGGTTTTAGTGTCTTTCTTTAATTGTGACAGTGGTAACTAAGAGTAAATTTACTACAAATAAAAGATGTAGAAAGCACTATTTTTTGAAGTGTTGCCTAAATATGTAAAAATAATCCAAATGGAATTTGTAGACACTTTTAATTTAGGCAGCTAGCTCCTGCAGAAATCAGGAACCTAACGCAGGTTTTACAACCAGCAGGTCCAGTAAGTTCTTTTCAGTTCCCTCAGCAAATGAAAACTTTCACCAAATGATTAGTGGAAAAAACCCAAAAACATTACAATTACAAACATAAAACACTGGCTAAGTTAAATAAGTGAAAGTATCAACATTACCAGCATCAACGTGGCCAAGACGTACTTGAATACAGATTTAAATGACTGCAGCTTGAAACTGGAAAAGAGGAGCAGATTTGCTACTATTCCTTCAGTCTAGTTAAGCTTCTTTGCAGAAGCTGGTAACTAAAGAGGGATCTCCACACAAAAAAAACAGAACATGCACAAGTTCACACAGCAGTTGTCCTCTTAGAAGGCTTTGTGTGAAAGGAAGCAGGCAGAGAAAAGTGGCAAGGAAGTAAGACTGAAACAGGACCAAAAAGATGGCCCGGAATAAAACAGGAGGTGGCTAAAAAGGTCCTGAAACAAGAAAGAGAACTTTCAGCCCTGCCATGTTGGGGCTACATCTTTTTGCCTTTCTTTGTAAACAAGCAGGATTCCATAGAGAGGGGATTCAGTTAACTATTTTCTGTTTCTAAAAGAAAGGCCTTACAGGAACACAAACTCTGGACATTTGCTCTGATCAAAAAGCGATGACTATTTAAATAGAAAAATGTATAGAATGTGTAAACTACACTGCCTTATTAAGTAGATGCAAACTACTAATCCACACAGTCTATGACTGTGGAGAGGCCTATAAATCTTCCACAGGTCTCTGCAAGGCAATTGAATTCCTTCCCTCTTCCCACTCCCACCTCTGGTACTTGAGACCTTTTCCCTTCAGCTAGAACACTGATGTTCCCCAGGGAAGAATGGATGGCTCCATGTAATGTACCTGCCTATCTCTGCTCCTCTTCCTCAAAGCCCTGCATGGAGTCCCAGAGGGCTACGGTATAAACACCCCATTCCTGCACATGCTCTAGCTGCTTACCACGGTCTGCAACATCATGCACCAGGGAAAGGTGATGGAAAGCAAATGCTGCCACATCAGGCACTTCCTTGAGGTGCTCAAGTTAAGAGTCCTGGCAAGTGGGGAGGAGATTCTTAAGTATCCAGGCCTTTGTCAAGGTAGGCAGAATCCCCTTTCCGCCCTCTCCATTTACTGTTGTGGCCTCGGTTTTCGCATACAACATAGACGCCAGTACTTCAGTGTTTAAAATACTTCCTTCTAGATCATCTTCCTTTTCTAAAAATAAAACTTTTGGCTCTTTTGTTGCACCCACTGCAAGATAGCCACATGTTGTCAATTGGTTTGATTCATAGGAGCAGACCAGGCACCTAAATAATTTAAAAAGGGATTCGTTTTTTGTAGCAAATAAAACAGTAGTTCAGCCTAGACATGCTTCTATTAAAAAAAAAAAAAAAAATCACATAAAAACCAAAAACAAAACAAAAACCCACACACAAACAAGTAGGCTATGGTCATGTAAAAACAAAAATCCAAGCTTACATCAAAATGCATATCTGGAACTTCTTATTAGTGTATACAGAAACACTATCATTATACTGGTGGAGCAGTGTTCAGATTACAGTTTAGGTGCCAGCAGAAGAGATCTGAGCACAAAGTCTGACAATCACAACATTTTAAAATTTTTTCACATTATCATTACTTCACCAGTGATCTGACACACCACCGACACGTACTGTCGTGGCGTACTAAGGGGGGCAGGGGGTTTGCAGGAGGTCTTGTCTTTTTCTCCCAGAAAGGAAGTGGCAGAAAGAGGCATATTTTCATAAAACTCAGGCTTCTGTAAAACAGCAGATTTGTTCAAATGTGAAGTGATGCATGGGTTCAGATCCCCTCAGGGAAATTGTCATTACAGAGGTGGGATATATACTGACATGTAAAAATAACACAACTTTGGTGCCAGATGCAGCCCCTCTCTCTGAAATCTGCCCCTGGTCCAACTTCAAGAGAAAACATTCAGATGCTCAAAGTCTCTCACCTGAGCTAAAGAAAATCTCCATTATCATTTGGCAGCAAGAGATTTGACATCCTCTCTGCATGTTCCTGCTGCTAGAGGGCATGAACATTAGACCTGCAAGCAAAACACACGTATGTAGAAAAGCAGCAACAAAAAGTGCACCGTGGCGAGAAGCTGTTGTCTTTTTACCAAATATCCCATGGCCTATTTTGATATATCAATGAAAAATTTTATTTAAAAATTAGGGGAAAAAATGTCAATCCTATCTCAATTAAAACATCCCTTTAGTTTCCCTGCAAGGGAGCCGACCTCATTTGTTGTTTCAAAGGATGACTGGATGAGCACTAAAAGGCAGAAGGTATTATCAGGACAGTGACCTCTCTGATGCTTTATAGACCGACAACAAAGCAGCTTTGTTGATATGATTTTAAAGAGCTCTCAGAGGCACAAAATGCAGTTGCTGTAGGAATAAATAGCAGACATCCCTTTGAGAACAACAGATGGCATCCAAGGTGACTTATCTCCCAAACAGGTAAGCACTCACTTTCACTTATTTGTAAATAGCCATCATTTATCCTGGTTTGTTCAGCAGGTCCCAGTGGTGTCACCTGCATCAATGACTAAAAGGAACGGATGGCAAAAATAAAATGTAAAAGTGCAAGTTTAACTTCTTTTGCCCCTCAGCAAATCTGAGACCTGAAGTGCTACATAAAGAAACCTGTGAAAATAAAAAGTAATGGTACTCTTGATAAAAATTATGCGTTCCAGTAGATTCTGAATTCAGCATAGGGGAATACTAATGTCCTTTTTTTCCTGCTGAGATTCTAGTATAAAAAGAACTTACCTCACTAGAACATCTGGGTAAAAACAAGTTTTGTAACTAGCCTGGATATCAAGAATGAGCATTAACGGCTTAAGTGGAGATGCACAGCTGCAAGCTGCTTATTAAAATGCTTTATCATTCATTAAGTCCCAGTGGCAGAATCAGAAGAGCTGGAAGACCTTCCAGGCTGTTATTTGAAAGTGTTTCACAATGAGCATTAGAGGCAACTCAGTTAAAGAGAAATCATGTCTCAGCTACCACAAAAAACACCCCTGCAAAGACAGACCTCCCTAGCAGGCATGTCCCAAGCTGATGTTCAATTCATCAGTTAGGACTGCAGAATGATTTGATCTCTAGAAAAAGAAAGGTGTCTGCATTAGCACTGTAGTTTGGATCAACAGTGCACTTTGGAAGCAAACCCCTCAGCTGTTCCACTGAGCATACTTTGGTTTGTGTGACACTTGGTCTTACAGCATTGGGGATTCCCCTTCAGAAAATGCTGAAGAGAAACTGCTCGCTGACAGCACACTCAGCTACTAGAGGGCATTTAGTCCATACAACCAGACTAAAGGTAGTTTAAAGTAAGCTCCTCCCCACTCCTACCAGGTCCTTACCTGCACCATACTGTGGCTAAGGCATTTATTTCCAAAGGCAGGGGCTCAGCACTGAAGGATCCCACATTAAGCCACTGAGCTGCAACAGCATTTTTCACAGAATTCCTTCTGATACAGAGACAGCATTCCTCCTCTTCCTTGTTCTGGGTCAGACCCCCTTCCAGCCTACTTACCTGGTATGTATTTTGCTTCCAGGATATTTCTAGACCAACATTTCCAAGCTCCCAAATAAGATGCGTCACTTCTCAGATATTCAGGACCTCACAGAATTTGTAATCTTTAAAGCTGATAAATCACAACATTTTTTGGCCCACAGTACTACTTCATGTTAGAGCAAAATATCACTTGTCTTATACCTAAAGAATAAACTAGTGATCAGATTACAATGCTTAGTTTTTCTGTTGTCACATCTTCAGTCCTGACAATGCAGGACAAAACATTGACTCCCATAATAAGATCTTTCTTCCAAAAAGTGTTGAAAAGGAATCAGGAAGAGAAATCAAAATAAAGGGTTGCAACTATTTAGCTCAATTTTGCAAACCAAAAGGATTCAATTGGCTCCAGTTGCATACAACTTCAAATTGCTACTCCCACTCCTACAGTTCATAGAAGTTTTGCTTTAAGTTGTTGCAGCGGCATTCATATACCCTTCATTTATCTGAAACCTCTCAAGCAAGGCCATTTATGCCCTTTTTTGCATTCAAGCTGCATGTCTGGAAGGAATGAGAGAGGAAATGGGTTTGATTCCTATTCCCATTAGAGGATTTCTACAGAAATGCACTCTCAATTCTATCCGATGGTCCCAGGAAGCCCCACAAAGCACTAACCATGGAGGGAAAAGCTGGGCAGCTATACCAAGCAGAAAGGATATTCTGTGTTGTCTGTCTGGCAACGTCACTGAAACATGCAGCAGGAAGAATGAGCCCACAAGTAGATGCTTCCTCACTACGCTGCACTGCTAACATCTCACAGACTTCCCTTCCTCTTGACCATGCTTCACCTCCATGACCACAGCTGTGTAAGATCACTGCCTATTGTCCTATCTCCAGTAAACTAAAACTCATTCTTAACATATTTCTGAGGCCCCCCCCAAGTGTCCCCCTCTCAAGGTATTGCAGCATCAAAAAAAGTCACCCTCTACAATGAGGAGAAGGATTGGCAGCGTTGAGGACTTGCTGTGTAGTAACATAAGACATCCTTCAATAGCTGAATACTGCCCTCAGAAAAATGCCTAAACCAGCAGAGACAAACATTTGAAGGAAGTGTCATCCAGATATCAGCAGTGCCATGATGCTGCTAAGTCACACTCCAAATTTAGGCCATTCTTCTCTCTGCTTTTTGCACAATTTCTGAACAGTGGGGGACTAGGGAAGTGGCTATGAACAAAAGAAGGAATGACAGAAGGGATTTGCTTTTCCTTAACAAATTGTTAAAGAGAGCTGAAAAATGCTCATAGTTTACTGATATGAAGATGTATTTTGGTGATAAGTTTCCATACTGCATACAACACCTCCTCCCCCTCTCCCAAAATGTTATTCATGAAATATTAGCATTCAAATTCATCTGTCAAAATGATTGTTGATGTAGTATAGAAGGGCTACATTATCATCTGCTCTGCAGTTTGCCTCAGAGCAATCTTGAGTCAGATATTTACATAACCAAAGATTATGACATCTTTTCCAGCCCTTTTGATGTGTCTGTCAGCAAGATGTCAGTGGAATCAGATTAATTCCAGCTAGATTCTTTCCTGATACCCAAGAATAGCTGTGAGGCATGAAGCAGTCATTTTGCCAAGGAGAAAGTTTGTTTTCCAAAAAAAAATCCTGACAAATCATTTGAAGCAGAAAATACATATACACAAGAGTGAAAAATGTGTCTTTTATTATCCTTGAGGGCCAATATGTAGTGGTTTTGAAGACAAGTATGACCATTTATAGAAATATCTTTAAGAATAGTTTAAAAGTATTAAAACATCTCCCATATCTTATATCAAGATGTTATTTTGTATTACTAGCCCTTGCATTATACCAATAGATTTAAACTGTGAAAAACTGCATATGCTAAAGGACATAGAATTGGTTACCATTCAGGTGACTCTTGCAAAGAACA
This sequence comes from Burhinus oedicnemus, assembly GCA_008921705.1. NCBI lineage: Eukaryota > Metazoa > Chordata > Aves > Charadriiformes > Burhinidae > Burhinus > Burhinus oedicnemus. The sequence continues at coordinate 1,606,863 of VFFE01007664.1, read as the reverse complement.
ACTCTTTCCACATACTGTTGAGACTCGTCAAGGTTCACAGGTTATACAACTTAAATCTCTATGAATCTCCCCCCTCCCCTCTGCACCTTACATCCACTTTGCTTAACACTCATTCCTCCACAGTAAGAAGAATGGAACAGAGCTCGTTGACATTGATGAAAATTGTCTTCTAACTTTTCACAACTGATTCAGATGACAAAATGGGCACAGACACTTGTGCTTTGTCAACATTAAGGCTGCTTTATGCTATTGCTAAGGAAGCTAAACTAGGTAGTAACAGAGAAGAAAATTCTCATAAAGGTCAATATCCAAGGACAGAATGAATTGGTGTAGAATAATTCTGTACCAAGACCTTACAGCATAAAATATAAAGAATATTCACAGAGAATAAAGTTTGTGTATAAATTGATGGTGAAGGAGAGGAAAGGATTATTGAGTAGCTAACAGAAAAGGGTCAAAAAGGACAAATTAAATGACAGAATAGAAAGAGAAGAAATGTAGTAAAAGAAGGATTGGGAGCTTACACATTAGCAGGACGAAATAAAAACAATCAAAGGCAATGCAGCAGATGAACTAACAAAGATGTAAAACCTAAACTGGGACTCTAGAAGACACTAAATGCAGCATCAGGTAACTTGTGAGAATTTCTCCAAGCCTTTCATTCACCTCCTCCTGCTGACGGATGTGTAAATCAGGTGGCCCCTACTACCAAAGGCTGGAAATGACAGACAAGTGGCAGAAATGAATTTGGCTTACAAACAGTCTCACAGTTGAGCTTTACAGTCTCAAATATTTTACATTTTCCAGATTGTTTTGCAAAACTTCAAATTCTTCCAGAAAACATGTGTCCTGTTTGTCTAATGTCTCTCATTGTTAGGTATAGGTTATTTAGCAATGACATACAGTGATGCAGTTCATCTGCTGACCTTATTTGCTTGTCCATTTACAAATATATTATACTAGAAATAAAACTCTTAGTCTACAAGGGCCCAAGTTAAACATCATCTCAACTACTCTTGCCCTCAGAATACAGTAACTACTGTCATTACCAATCACCTGTTGGCTCAACTGTCAGGTTTAAATCCTCCTCTGTAATTTTAAAGCTTTTTTCTCCAGTGTACCAGCACCTGACATTCTATCATGCGTACAGATGAAAGACAAAGGTATCTGACTGATATTAAATGTTGTCACTCAGCTGGGGCTGGAAGGATGCCAACTGGTCAAATTCTCCAAAATCTTTGAACAGATGCTGTGGATATTCCAGTTATTACTTCAATTTCATACTTTTCCTATCTATGCTGACAGCTGGTTTTGACAGTCTGCTCTCTTCTTCTCAGCTCTTATGTCAACCTCAGACGCATAATAGCTGGGTTAGAGCTTAAACAATAGTGATTAGATCGGGTAGAGGAGGAAGCATGGTGGCAATAAAAATTAAGATGCTTCAGTAAACCTTCAAACTCTGGCCACTTCACCTGAAAGCGACTTTACAGAAACTTATCCAGCAAGACAAAAATTATTCAGAGAAGAGCAGGAATTTTGTTAAGGCCTTGGGGTATCTTGTTGGTTTTGTAGGGTTTTTTTAATCACATTAAGACTAATTTCCATGAAGGAGTCTAACTAACCAATTCAGTCTTCACAGTCTTAGGATTTAGATGGGTCAACAGGTTACAGTGCATCACCTTATCCTTGGCAGTTCTCTTTGTGAAAATGTCCTATGCCCTCCAAGTCATTTGATGCAATTTAGCCCTCATTAAAATAATGAAGCCCCTTGGCTTTGCAAACCACTTTAACATAGGTAATATCAAATAAATAATCAGAAGAAAGAGTTGTGGATCAGACCCCATCACATTTAAGCATGCCAAGTAGTACTGTATGCTGTCAACACTAGAATCTAGCCCTACATAAACACTGCTCTCCTCCACAGAAGGGATAGCTGTAATAACTGAAATGCATTTTTGCCATCTGTTAAATAATTCACACAAACAAGAACTGCAGATGTATTTTTTTTCCAGAAATGCTGGCTGTATTTTTAAAAGGTAACCTCTACAATCCTCACATTCATAATTAGGTTTGTGGTTAGATTGAAGAAAAGAATTCCATTTGCAGTAAAGCTCAACAGATGGTATTGTGTATTAAAGTAGAAGCATGTGAAAACTATTTGAACAAATGGCAGATGTGTCTGTCAGCTTTCTCCTGTGCCATTAAAATAAAGATTGGCATTTAGGCTATTATTCAGACTACCAGAGTTTCACAAAAGTCCTCTGAAGCTTGTGTTGGCTAAGGACCTTTGCAGGCCCAGAGATAACCAGCCAGTGGGGAGGAGGGCAGGGGGAAAAGTGTGGGACTTGCATGGCATCTAGGTTTGTCTCCTTACCCTGTCCCACTCAGATTCTTTCCAAAGGTCCCTCTTTAAGTATCCAGAAAAGATTGCACTTAGCTGGATTTCAGACAACAGTGAGTGGCTGTCCATTATAGCAGTCTTCTGAGGTTTTTTCCTGTAAGGCTGAACATACTGCACATCCCATCAAAGGTTAACACTGCTTCCAGAAACACTGCTTTCTATCTAGTCTCTTCTGCAATTGCTTTACTTTAATATGACTCATGCAAAATATGCAGAAGACAAATAGTGCAGTACAGAAAAGGCAATCTATATTATGGGTTCAAAAGAGCTCAATATTTTTAGGATCTGCATTCTACCACATGAAACTTAGGTTTTCCCAGTTGCTACCTATTCGTGATGCACCCTTTGTATTTAAAAAATACATTATTTTTTCATGGAACCAACAATGAGCTGCTCTGTATCATAGTTCGTGGAATCTGGGACCACTGCAAAAACTTAATGTCTCTAAATACATGTACTTAATATATAGAAACTTTCTCCTAAATGCCTATACCAACTGCTACTGAAGTGAGGCAGAATACAGCATTAGTATAGCAAAGTTGGGCGCCCATTCACTGAATCAGTAAGAATACAATTTTTTTTCAGCTACAAGAGAACATGCTGCTTAAGAAATACACGTAATGAAAAGAACAATCTGTTTTACTTTGAAGAGCTTAGATCATTTTATTTTTAGGAATACCTTTGAAAGAGTCAAATCCTCTCTAAGAAGCAATTGCCCAAAGCAATAAAACACATCAATATTTTCATGATAAAAAATCCATAGTTTTAAATTTAGCTGTTATGGAAGTTAATTCTTAACTAAGGCTTATCTTAGGCTTTCGTTTACCCAGAACACATGAGCTATCTTCCCCAGGGAAGAACAGAGAGCCTGCTAGCTAGTTCTGATTAGCGAGGAATCAAAGCCTGTCTCACACTCTTAACGCTTTAGAAACCGCCTGGTCCCAGTTCTGTCTGACCTGCAACCCAGGCTCCAATTCTACACAGCACCGGAGACTTCTTTATTGTGGTAACTCTTTATGAGTCTTTTTCATTCTAATGCATTCTATTACTAAGAGAAACCTTGCCTAGATCTAAAATGAGAAAGTACCCTTAGAGCCAACATGTTAAAAATGCTTTCTCATTGTGCATGTTGATTTTAACGGGGGGAAGTCTATTGGTCCACATTCAATGCCAAATGGAAGAGTCTGTCTGTGTCTTGGGAGGTAGAATATACCATCACACAGGCTGCTTAAACTCAAGTAATCCCATCATACATATCAGGATGCGGAAAAGCATCCCGAGCAGCCCTCTTCTCTATCTACCTTTCTTTCACTACCTCTGCAGTCTGCCAAGGCATAGACGGCCAGTGACAAGTGAACAGCATCAGGCATATGTAGAGGCTGTTTCTCTGGGAGCCTGCCACAGCAAAGAGTGTGCACAGACCAAGGAGGAGAGGCTGCTCCACTCCCAGGGTTAAGAATCACAGCTTCATGCAACAGGAACGTAAATGAAAGGTAGCTGTAACCCATGGTGCACAACGCAGCATCCAGAAAAGAGAATAACTCTACCTCTTCACCCCCAGACCTGGTGGATTTTGGGGGTATATAGGCATACTGACTGTTCTTTGTGTAAGCCTCTGCAAAAGTAAATCCCTTTATCAAAGAAGCCTTAGATGAATGGATTCCTCAACTTCACAAGCAGAGTTTATGCAGAGAGCCCTTCTCATGACTGATGCTGTCCTGCACCTTTCTGAACTTTCGGCAGACAGCTGCTGCAAATTTCTCTTCTTCTACTTTACTGCATCTTCCCACTTTCATGTACTCATGTTGGAGGAAAAAAGCTAATCTTGAACAACTATTTTCTTCAATGCAGCTTTTTCTCTTCAATTTTATGTACAACATTTCTTTTCTGCTATCAACTCCAGCTACTTAAGGGAAGGGTGTATAAGCCTGTAGGTAAGTGGGCTGTTTTTCTAAAGAGTTAATTCTCTAAATATTCCAGCTTTCCCAGCAGGCTAAAAAGAAAAAAAGATGCACAAATGTGCCTGTAAAGATAGATTAAAACACTGACATCACATCTTTATCTTAGAATGGAAGATATGGAGTTTGCAAATTTGTCTGTAATTCATAGAATGTATCACTGAATGAGAGAAAACTTTTTGTTGCTTTTATAGCTTCTTTTAAGTTTGTCACAAAGCAAATAACAGGTAAATGCACCAATCCAAAGATCACACACAGCAAAATTATTTTGCATTGACTTAAAAGCATTAGGATTGTTTACACTAAAGCAATTCTGTAACTGAACACACAGGACCAATCCACAGCTCTAAATGAAGATTCACAACTAACCAGGAACACAGTAATTTCAGAAATACACTACAGTGTTTTCAGTTTGGTTGTTGGGTTTTTGTTGTTTTGTTTTTGTTTTTTTTTTTAACAGAGTGGACAAGATGCTAGGAAATACACTGAGAACATCTTCAATGACAAAAAGTTCTAGTAGCTCCACTTATTTCACCTTTTCCTGTATCTAATACGTCTTAACCATCAACTACCCATCAACAGCCAAAACATGACCTGAAGCAGGTTTAAGACACTAAGTTGCACCTAATTGCAGTGATTCCTAAGAGCCAGTTCTCGCACACACATTTCAATCAAGCCCCTTTTTCTTCCTATAATGTTTGTGCAGTGAAGGGAAAGACAGCGCATGGCACCCGAGGATATTCCCATAGAAGGGGCACTTCCTACCAGTGGACAATGCTGAACCAGACAGACGCTTCAGAACACCAGAACTCTTGGAGAAGCCACATCAGGGCACGGCACAAATTTTATCTTAGATATAGTTATCCTCTTCGTCCACACTAAACAGGTGTGCCTCCTTCCTCACTGAAGATCAAGCACTGAGGTACGCTAATAAAGGGAGAATACAGCATAGACAGAGCTGTTCTGATCCAAACAGTTGAACAGGCAGCTGAAAATTAAATAACGTTTCCACCAAGCCAAATCATCAAATCAATACTGTAGTGATGGTCATCACTTACAGGTTCATGTTACATCATCTGGACAGCCCTAAATAGAGTTGATACGAATATCAGTAGGAGAGGAGTCTCTGACAAACGGTGAAGCACTAACACACAGTTCTAGAAGGGAAATCTGCACTGCCATTGCTTGGGTAGGCTGGGGGATTTTTTTGGAAGAAAATTATATTCCTCATTGCTATCAATCTTGTTCCTTTCATTTGTGTTAAACTCACTCCAAAAGAAGAAAGAATGATGTAAAAAAATATTCTTGCCTCCTACTGATCAAACTCCCATGCAGGCTGTTCAGGTGAAATATCATTTTTGAGAAATATTTATATTCCCCACTTTTAAAGCACATTACATTAGAAAATCACAGTTAACAAATCATGCCTCAATGTTTTACAAGAATGAAATCCTATTCAACTATTTCCAACATTACTTATCTGCTCAAATGGAATTTAAATCATCACCTTTACATCTCTGCAGCATGCCACAATGATGTACTGCACACTGACAATGTTTTGTTTTGATGCTGTTTTTTACACTAAAACCCACATTACACTGGTTATTGATCCAGTGAAAAGCATGATTGATTTCCTACTTGCCCTTCCCTTTGCCATTAAACAGAGAAAGTCCCAGCAAATGGCTCTCCTTCTAAGGTGTCCTAGTACGTGAAAATCAGTGCCTACTCCTTAATTGCTGACAGATGGCTAAATTCTAGCTACAAGCTATTAGGCAAGTAGGATAAATGCACCAGAGAGTTGATGTGTAGTAGATGCAAACTTAATATACCTTCTGAAAAAGCTAAAGCTTCTGTCTAACAGGAAATGTTCTGGGCAACTGAATTCTTATCTTCCTGTTCTTGAATCTGCTGTATTTAATCAGCCCTTGACAGTTTTAAGACCTTCTGCTATATGACATAATAGCAATTGGCTGTTTAGCTCTTTTCATCTTTTGACACCCTATACCTCTTCAGTTTGTCTGCATGGAGGTAGACTGAAAACAGAAGCTTGGCATCGAGAAAATTGTTTGCAGTAAAACAGAGATTCTACTGATGATGTGGAACAGAACTCAGGAATATTACCACCCAGTTCACTAAGTTTTCATCAAAGATCTACCTGCCTACTTGACGAGGTTAAAAAGAAAAATGAGACATTACAACAAAAATAGAATCATGCAATTGCATTTTTGTACTGTTATTACATTAATGTTCTACTACGGTTCCAAACACCAATAAATAAATAAATAAATAGGAAGAACATGAAACAATGTTTTTTCTAACTTGATTTTCCCCAGCATCTGCTTGGGCTGTGAGTAGAACCCTCTCCAATTCACGGAACAGAACTTAAGGAAATTTCTCTGACCACACCACCTAGTGAATCCTGACACCACATTTCTACTGTTAAGTGTCTGGTTTTGTGAGATTTGAGGGTAATTTAAAATCAGTGCAAGTCCTATACTTTTATAGTAATTACACCAAAACATTTTCATAGCCAGTAACATGAGCCACACTTGGAATTACCCTTGAACTCCTAACAGTTTCAGCTACCAAAGAAAAAGACAGTTCCTCCAGTAGTTAAATAAGCAATTAACTTTAGTATTTAATAAATGTTTTTTTTATTTATTCATACATCCATACCAACACGATGAATGTTACTGAATGGGCTTGCAATGAAAAAATGGTATTGCATTGCAGTGAACCTTTCCTACCTTGTCACTTTAGAAGGTTCATGACAAACGGAAGGAGAGAGGAACGGAAAGTAAGTCAGAAAGTTTCCCTTCCATAAGGAATCGGGAAGAAAGGAATGAATATAGAAAGTACATTGCCACAACAGTCGATCCAATCCAATTCAGAGCGTCACATCAGAATTTCCTATCCCTTATCTGATTTCCTTGTCAACACAAGGGTATCTTAAAGCCACCACAGAACAGCAAAGTTAATCTGAAAGACAGAACTAGTCTCACATAGCTAAAGGTAAGAAACATACAATGGAACCTAGAGCCGATATACTTCACAGAACCAGATTATTTTGCACTAGTTTTTCTCAGAACCCACTATAATATGGAGTCCTTTAAGACAGAAAAATAATGGTGCTGTATGGACATCTTTCAAGTAGCATTCACTTATTTCAATAAAGCCTTCTCAAAACTTGCAAACCTGCTTACTGTCTCCCTTTATAAAAGGTAGTATTCTGCTAGGTGGTTTATCCAGACTCCCACAAGCTTTAATTATCTCTTCACTTAATGAGTACAGTAGCTGATCTAGATTTATTGCAGTAGCTAGAAGCCTGTGTGAATAAAATATCAGTTCTGTTTGTGATGTGGCAGCTATCTTTGTTTGCAGACTCTTCTAATTACTTCCAGGTCATTAGGCCCATCTCCAGCAGATATTTTACTGTCATTAGAAAAACTGGTATAATGACACTAAAAAAGTCAATAAGTACAGGGAAAAAAAAAGTCAGAAAAGGTCAAAATAAGGCTCAAACCTGTTAATTCAAAGCTGGATTACAGATCACAGAAATCATGCAAATAACTTGGCACGCATCCTATGAGACACCATAGGAATCGACAGGTTACACTGGGCATATGTCAGGCCAGAATTTCAGCTTATCAGTCACCACATTAAGTCATTTATTTTACACAGATTTGTCAAGGTTAAATTATAAGAATAGGTTAGAGTTCTGTTTCACTAGTGAACAATCTTTTTAGTGGCAGAAATCCAAACACATTAATTTGCTATGTCGTCTTCTCCCATCTCTTCCAGAGACACTATTTGCTGAGGCAGAAATCCTGGCTGCTCTAATTGCTTGATCCACTTGTTCACTGGAAGATTGCCTCCATTACCAACATTTTCTTGTACCAGTCCATCCACTATCACTCCTTTCTTGAGTCGTTTGTTTGTGATATATTTTTAAAAGGTATAGCCATGGGTATTTCAGCCATAATTAGATTCTGCCACTTCAGCTATCCAGTCAGTGGCTGTGATTGTAATTCCAAAAGAAGATTTCCAAATGCAACAGTCACAGAACATCTAAGAAAGTGCAGTTTAACCTAAATGTTCAATTGATTGCTTATGCTGACAGCCCTAATTGTTCACAAGTGGACAAAACTATGCATTAAAATGTCTTTCAGCATTGTTCTAAATCAAAGGATAATCTGACTTCAATCATAACGTTTGAATTTGCAAACTAATTACATATCTTCCGTTTCCTTTCAAAAGGAGTTGTTCCTTCAATTTAAAAGATTGCCAACATATGCTTTGAGCAATATTGCAGTCCTTAAAAAAAAAAAAGGCATTATTCAGTATTTCCAAAAACTGAACCATACAGCTTCATATTAAGCGTCAACTTTCAAGAGGATTCTGACCCTCCTGGATAGTGGCATGTGTTGCTTTTCATTCCCTATTAGCCAGGAACATGTATCGTTTGTAAAGGTGAAAAGAACAGAGTTAAAACATGTAGTTTGCAGCTTTGGACTTAGACTTAAGCAAGGAGAATTGAAATAAGGAATATTTATAGAGCAAAATCTATTGAAAAAATGTACCTTCACACTATACCTAACCTTACAATTACCAGAACTCATCACTCAAAGCCAGTACCCTAGTGAAAAGTTGCCTGATAGTGTCTGCATTTCCATCTCTAGTGTTTTTTTCATCCAGCCCCTCCCTATTAGGCAGATATCACCTTAAGCGCAAGATCACAGTTTTGTATCTTTGGATCAAAAAATTTCCCCAATAATAAATAAGAAGCCCTGGGCTGAGTAGTGTAGTCAGTACATTGAGTCCACTAGGTTTGTTTTCCTAGGTATCTGGATTTGGCAGAAAGTCATAATGGTAGCACAAGTTTGTACTTTTCATTTGTACAGTTCCCATTCTGTTCAGGTATGTACTGACAGTGCGCACTGGTTCCTTTCTCTCATGCTCTGCATTTTAGCTCCCTAAAACATGCTGCACTAGCAAGTGAATGATGGCAGTTACCATAATAAAAAAAACCCCCAACTTAATCTTCCACCGCTTAACAGAATTACTAAGTATCAGACCATGTACTTAAGTTTTGTGATTCAGTGAAGGGAAAGGATGTGGTCAGTGAAGTTCCCTATATTAAACACACCAAATCAGCATATAGACTGTAGCTGTAAAATGAATACTACTATAATTTCTCCATCAGCCATCCCACTTCATCACTCAAGAAGCAATCTAAGGATTACTGATACATATGAAGCTATGGAAAATACTGTATGTTATCTGTCCAGTGCGCTAGTCACTGCACGAAAACAAAACACAGTTTTACAGGGTAAGTCAGGTGAACCAGAGGCTGGGGAATGCAGAAGAAGGAACTGCATTGTGGGGTGACTACAAAAGCAGGTAAGTCACTGCTGCACTAAGAGGAAATTATTTATATCAGTGTTCCACTAGAATCACAGAATCACGGAATTTTCAGAGTTGGAAGGGACCTCTAGAGATCATCTAGTCCAACTCCCCTGCTGACACAGGAATGCCTACAGCACATTACTCAGGACTGCATCCAAGCATCCAAGCATCCTCCTTCAACACACCCTTTAGATACTTCTAAGCAAGAATAAGGTCTCCCCTCAGCCTTCTCTTCTCCAGGCTAGAGAGTCCCAGCTCTCTCAGCCTTTCCTCATAAGGGAGGTGCTCCAATTCCCCAGTCATCTTCGTTGCCCTGCGCTGGACTCTCTCCAGCAGTTCCCTGTCCCGCTTGAGCTGGGAAGCCCAGAACTGGACACAGTATTCCAGTTGTGGCCTCACCAGTGCCGAGTAGAGGGGGAGAATGACCTCCCTCGACCTACTGGCCACACCCTTCCCTATGCAGCTCAGGATTCCATTGGCCTTCCTGGCAACAAGGGCACATTGCTGGCTCATGGATAATTTCCTATCTACCAGGACCCCCAGATCCTTCTCCTCAGAACTGTTTTCCAGCAGGTCCACCCCTAACCTATATTGGTGCCTAGCATTCTTCCTCCCCAGGTGCAGGACTCTACACTTGCTCTTGTTGAACCTCCTTAGGTTCTTCTCCGCCCAGCACTCCAGCCTGTCCAGGTCACGCTGGATGGCAGCACGGCCCTCTGGAGTGTCAGCCACCCCTCCCAGTTTGGTATCATCAGCAAACTTGCTGAGGATACACTCTGTCCCCTCATCCAGGTCATTGATGAATATATCGAACGAGACTGGACCAAGTATTGACCCCTGGGGGACACTGCTGGTTACAGGCCTCCAACTTGACACCGCTCCATTAATCACAACCCTCTGAGTTCTGTCACACAGCCAGCTCTCAATCCACCTCACTGTCTCCTCCTCTAGCTCACACTTCCTCAGCTTCCTAATGAGGATGTTATGGGAGACAGTGTCAACAGCCTTGCTGAAGTCAAGGTAGATGACATCTACTGCTCTCCCCTCATCCAGCCAACCACTTATAACATCATAGAAGGCTATCAGATTGGTCAAGCACGATTTACCTTTGGTAAATCCATGTTGACCACTTCCAATAACTTCCTGTTCTTCAATGTGTTTGGAGATGACATCGACAATAAGTCGCTCCATTACCTTCCTAGGGACAGAGGTGAGACTAACCGGCCTGTAGTTCCCTGGGTCCTCCTTCTTGGCCTTTTTGAAGATTGGAGCGATGTCGGCCTTCTTCCAGTCCTCAGGCACCTCTCCTGTTCCCCATAACCTTCCAAGGATGATGGAGAGTGGTTTAGCAATGACATCTGCCAGCTCTCTCAGTGCTCACGGGTGCATCCCATCAGGGGCCATGGACTTATGGATGTCCAGCTTGGCCAAGTGGTCTCTAACCGGGTCCTCCTCAACTGAGGGAAAATCTGCCTCTCTCCAGGCTTTCCCCCTTGCCTCCAGGGTCTGGGATTCATGAGGGACAGCTTTAGCAGTGAAGATCGAAGAAAAGAAGGCATTCAGTAACTCCGCCTTCTCTGTGTCTTCCACCACTAGGGCGCCCATCTCATTCATCAGTGGGCCAACATTTTCCCTAGTCTTCCTTTTTCTATTCATATACTGAAAGAACCTGTTCTTATTATCGTTAACTGCAGTGGCCAAGCTGAGTTCTGCTTGGGTTCTAGCCCTTCTAATTTTCCCCCTGCACAGCTTCACTACATCTTGGTATTCCTCAGAAGTTGCCAACCACTTTTTCCAAAGAATGTAAACTTTTCCTTTTGTTCCTGAGGTCCAGCCAAAGCTCTCTATTTAACCAGGCTGGTCTTCTTCCCCGTTGGCTTGTTTTTCGGGACATGGGGATGGCCTTCTCCTGTGTTTTTAAGAGTTCCTGCATAAAGTATGACCAGCCTTCCTGGGCACCTTTGCCCTTCAGGACTGTCTCCCAAGGGACACTCTCAATCATGCTCCTAAACAGGCTAAAGTCTGCCCTTCAGAAGTCCAAGGTGGCTGTTCTGCTGGCTCCCCGCCTTGCTTCTCCAAGAATTGAAAACTCTACCATTTCGTGGTCACTCTGCCCAAGATGACCTTTGACCTTTACATCGCCCACAAGACCTTCTCTGTTAACAAACAGTAGGTCCAGTAGGGCGCTTCCCGTAGTTGGCTCCCTCACCAGCTGTGTTAGGAAGTTGTCTTCCATACACTCCAGGAACCTCTGGGACTGTTCCCTCTCTGCGGTGTTATATTTCCAGCAGACATCTGGGAAGATGAAGTCCCCCACGAGAACAAGGGCGAGCGATCACGAGACCTCTGCCAGCTGCTTATAGAATATTTCATCAGTGTCTACATCCTGATTGGGGGGTCTATAACAAACTCCCACCACGATGTCTGCCTTATTGGCCTTCCCCTTGATTCTTATCCATAAACGCTCAACACTGTTATTCACATTGTTAAGTTCTAGGCATTCAAAACAGTGCCTAACACAGAGGGCCACCCCACCACCTCTCCTTCCTTGCCTACCCCTTCTGAAAAGTTGGTAGCCATCAATCACAGCACTCCAGTTGTGCGAGTCTTCCCACCATGTTTTTGTGATGGCAACTATATCATAGTTTCCTTGCTGTACAATGGCCTCCAGCTCCTCCTGTTTCTTCCCCATGCTGCGTGCATTATTGTAGATGCACTTCAGCTGGTCTAATTGTCCTGCCACTTTTTTTGGGGGACAAGCCCTAATTCCCACTTGATTGTGCTTAGACACTTCTGTAGTTACCATTCTATGCATTTTACATACCATTTTGTTCACAAAGGCCAAAGACAGATAAAGATTTTCCTCGGCACTTCCCTTTCCCCCAAAATCAGTAGCAGCAGTCGCTGGGCTTTGCAAGATTTGCGGTACTGCTCTTTTTGTCCTTTTGCTCTCCAGATCTCTGAGGTCTCGGGCAGCCAGGGCTCCACAGTTCTGACAGTCCCCTGCATAGTTATTAAGAAAACACTGGCAGCCATTTAGGTCTTTTCTCAAGCCTCACCCTATAGCTTCAGATTTAATTCTGACTCCTCAGAGTCTAAGTAGACTGTATTCCTGGAGATACTTCCTTAGATGTATTTCTTTTCTCTGCAGTACTCCAACAAGGAACTCCTTGATAACCTTTTCAATTCTTCACTTACTACTATAGGTCACTAGAAAAGAAGAAACGGTCTTCCTCAATAGTCATATATTTTATAGTGTCACAGACACAACAAAATGATTCATAATCACCTAGGGTTACACTGGTCTTTCCTTTGTCCCAGATACTGAGGACGTATTTTCTATATCAAAAAGATGGCAAAGATACTGAAAACGCATGCTTCAGTTCAGAATGCTTAAATTATCTTAGTTCCTTTTTGTATTCTTTGTACGTTCATTCACTTGCAGGCTGCAATGATTATAAATCAAACAGCATTACATCCAATTGCACTCCAAAGTCATAATTTAAAGGATAAATAGGCATATATGTTTAGAGGTGTCTTAGTGATGGTATAAAAACGTAAAATTTCCATGTTCTAATCAGAGATGCCCTAGCAAAGAGTTAGGCAAGTCTCTCTCACCATGGGCTATTAAGAAACCACTGGAATGTGAAGTAACTCTTCTTGGAAAAGGAATTTAATAATACAATCTTTATAATGCCAGCGAGTTGTCAAATCACTCATAGGTTGCATGCATTCTATTCCATCTTCCAAGCTAAATATGCATTAGAAAAATGGTCACAAGATGGAGTTATTAATAAAAAACCATTCTGTTTCAAAGAAAATTTATATTTGTAGCCCGATAGATACACCAGATTAGGTTATTTATCTCCTTGGCAAAAAATGTTTATGTCACTCATTTCTTCGTTTAAATATACAATCTTATACCTGTTATTAAACAGTCCGTAAATCTTAAATAACAGACCCTCTGAAAAGCATTTAATCCAGAAAGAACTCCCATTTTGTAACTGAACAGTAGCTTCAATCTCAAAAAAAATCTGATGTGGTATAATAAACTCCCAGTTATGTTATCTATGCAATTTCTTTTGCAAAAACATCCAAGAAATAAAGTATTAACTACAAAAACAGTTCTAAAAGGTATAACCTATGTTGTTGACATGGGGCTTTCAGTAATTGCCTTACCAACAAGGCATGCACCTGTCACTGAACTAGTTTGTATTACATTTCAGAGTAAAATCATTGGGTTTGCAAGATACAATCTTTGGTCTTGATTTTGATCCAGCTTACTCAGTTGACTACAGTAGAGTGGCCTTAAGATATACTAACAAACATAAGGATACAGGAAATTAAAGAACAACACTGACTATAACTTTGCTTCCCATTCTTGTGCAAATCATTTAATCAGTGATGTGAGCAGAACATCATCACTGCATTTTTCTCCTTTCAGTTCAATTTTTCTGCCAAAGCCTAAATTAATGGCTTTTCCTTCAAACCTAATGGGTATTCCAGCTCCAGGGTTCTTTAAGGCCACACAACTGTGGTCATGTAAGCAAGCGATATGAAACCTACATTAACCTGGAATTTTCAATAGTACAGAATAGGATGTCAAGTTCTTAATTTTCATGCATTTGTTTTAGACCAATCTGAAAATCTTAGGGCTTTACAAGTTAAAACCAACCATTAAATTCCAGGTGGAAAGACCAACAAGTAGTGCACTGGTAGTACACTGCCACCACAAAGCTCTCTTCAGAATTGAGACTCCTTTTTCTACATGGTCTAGAATACTTCTTGAAAAATAATGAGGTGATTAAATTTTAGGAATGTAAGGACTACAGAAGATGAGAAAATGAGATCCTTTGAAAATGAGAGAAATGGAACTACTTCATCTTAACAATCTATTGTGTCATGTTATTTAACAGTATTACAAACTGCTAGTTACAAAAGCTGCAATGAACATAGCAAAATCTTTGACAAAAATAAAACAATATGGGAATTAAAACAACCCGAATCCTGCATCCCTATCCTTACAAAATTCAACAGAGCTGTCGTCTTTGTTCTGTAAAACACTAGCTCCATCCCTAATGCTGTTTCCCATGTGCTTAACTGGGTTCTAAATTGGAAATATTTCAACACCTGTTTCAACTTAAATCAGACATTTTAAGGCCATTGGCTTCATTTGAACTGAAGCACAATTGCACGGACTGAAGTTTATGTGCTTCTCCAAGACTGACATCCGCTATTTAGCAATCTGCATTAACCTCTGCAACGCAGGATCAGAACTCTCAGCAGCGACAAGAAAACAAGTACATATATCACTGAAACCACCTGCACAACAACTGTCTCAGCAAAGACCCTTTTTTAGGTGGTCAAAAAGAGAAAGATGATGAATGATTAAAGCAATACTTGCTGCCAATTGCCTCCATGTAAAAAAACTCAAGTGGGAATGTGGGAAAGGAGAGAGGCATATTTACAGTGCCTAACATCAAGGGCAACAAGAAAAGCTTCTACAGGTACGTCAGTGATAAAAGGAAGACTAGGGAAAATGTGGGCCCTCTCTGGAAGGAAATAGGAGATCTTGGTTACCCGGGACATGGAGAAGGCTGATGTACTCAATGACTTTTTTGCCTCAGTCTTCACCAGCAAGCGCTCTAGCCACACTGCCCAAGTTGCAGAAGGCAAAGGCAGGGACTGGGAGAATGAAAAACCACCCACTGTAGGGAGAAGACTAGGTTTGAGACCATCTAAGGAACCTGAAGGTGCACAAGTCCATGGGACCTGATGAGATGCATCTGCGGGTCCTGAGGGAACTGGCAAATGAGGTTGCTAAGCCACTATCCATCACATCTGAGAAGTCATGGCAGTCACGTGAAGTTCCCACTGGCTGTAAAAGGGGAAACACACCCCCCATTTTTAAAAAGGGAAAAAAAGGAAGGCCTGGGGAACTACAGGCCGGTCAGTCTCAGCTCTGTGCCTGGCAAGATCATGGAGCAGATTGTCCTGGAAACCATACCAAGGCATGAGGAAAATAAGGAGGTGAGCAGTGACAGCCAACATGGCCTCACTAAAGGCAAATTGTGTCTGACAAATTTGGTGGCCTTCTACAATGGGGTTAAAGCACTGGTGGATAAGGGAAGAGCAACTGACATCATCTACCTGGCCCTGTGCAAAGCATTTGACACTGTCCCACATGACATCCTTGTCTCTAAATTGGAAAGACATGGATTTGACAGATGGACCACTCAGTGGATAAGGAATGCGATGTCCAAGTGGCAACCAGTGATTGGTGGTGTTCCTCAGGGGTCAGCAATGGGACCAGTACTGTTCAACATATTTGTGGGCAACACAGACAGTGGTATTGCATGCACCCTCAGCAAGTTTGCTGACGACACCAAGCTGTGTGATGCAGTTGACATGCTGGAGGGAAGGAATGCCATCCAGAAGGACCTGGACAGGTTCAAGAGGTGGGCCCGTACAAATCCTCATGAAGTTCAACAAGGCCAAGTGTAAGGCTGGGGCAATCCCATGCACAAATACAGGCTGAGTGGAGAATGGATTGAGAGCAGCCCTGAGAAGGACTTGGGGGTGTTGGCGGATGAGCAGCTCAACATGACCCAGCAATGGTGCACTCACAGTCCAGAAAGCCAACGGCATCCTGGGCTGCATCCAAAGAAGCATGGCCAGCAGGTCAGAAGAGGTGATTCTGCCCCTCTGCTCTCATGAGACCCCACCTGGAGTACTGTGTCCAGCTCTGGAGCCGTCAGCATAAGGAAGACATGGACCTCCAAGAGCGAGTCCAGAGGAGGGCCACAAAGATGATCAGAGGGCTGGATCAGAAGCTGTGTTTAAATGAGGGCTGGATGATCAGAGGCTGTGTTTAAATTAATTCTGTAACTAAATACATTTATTGTAAGGTATCTAACATTAAGTCATCCGAAGAGAAAATTGAGAAAAGGATTTCAAACACCCTGGGTTTGTTTTTCAATTAAAGTAAGTTCTTTTGTCCCCACTTAAATAACTGATTGGAATCAGTATTTCAAAATCCTTCGCCTTGTATCCTACAGATATTTCATCACTTACACATGTTTAGTTCCTAAGCTTTAAATAATGTTAAACGGGTTAAACTCTGTATCAGTTGATCTATTATTCAGTACAGAAACTTTGGCCAGCCAATTTTGTCTGACTAGTTCTGTAAGTCCATTTCTCTTCTTTTCACACACTAGCTTCACTAAAGGACTACGAATCAATCACTTTTGCTAAAGTAAGTGATTTTTAGAGTTATTTCATGGACACTAAGCAATTGCAAAGGATGTTCCGATGCATGTATTACTCTCTTTCATCCTTGGAAAAATAGTTAGATCTGAAATACATGATTGTAATGGTTCGGAAATGTTGTTTTCTAGCTACCGCTTTTTGATTACTAGTATATTAATATATATAATGTATATAATACATACTAACATATGTGAATATATAATTATGATCCATATGACATATTTTATGCCAAATAGTGCATTTTGGATATAATTCTAGATAGCGAAAAGCCCAATCGGAGTTTGTATTTAGAGCTAAGATTAAGCTCGTACGGAACCAGGGTTTACTAGATACAAGTCTGTATCTAGTAAAAACCTTTTCAGACTTCTGTATCATGAAGTTTCCCATTACCACCCAAGCTGAGTTAAAATTACCCAGAAATGAATAGCCTGTTGAGACTTACTGCTTAAATATACAAAAGGTGCAATCAGATAGATGACTGAATCTCATGGTTTTACTTTTCTTGCACAGACTATATTAAACTATTGCCTTTTACAATATTTAGTTAAACAATTCTATCAATTATCCTGAGCAAATATGCAAATACAACTATAGCTGCTTCATGCAGTGTTTTCAGACTTAGCATTCATTAAAAACTCTGCTAGACTGCGTAGCATATTAAATTCATTTTGCAAATATTGCAATTGTCTTACCTAAGAAACTATTCCTTATAATTAAAACATTTGCTCTAATTTGGCACTTTTCCCTCTGTAAGTTGAATTAAGAAGCTAGAAAAGGCTCCCCTGCAGTATTGATAGGTTTGGCATCTGGGGCTGGAAGCACACAGCCAGGGTTGGGTTGTGGTTTATTTCCCCCCAAATGAGAAAGATAAAATTAGCCATCAACAAAACTGTATCTCTAATATCATCCATGCAACAAATAATAGCCTTGTAAAACCCATTGCCACAAGATATTACTGGAACCAAGGCCTCAGTATTATACACAGTTAGACTGGGTACCTACACATAAAATGAGAACGCGTATTTACAGCAGCAGGATTAAAAAAAGGCAAGCTTTGTGGAAGGGATTCAAACTCCCATATCAGCATGGTTTTGCTTGACACTGTTACAGGGCTGCCTATGCCAAGATACATCTTAGGAGGTTTAGGATTAATCTTGAGATTGTACTCAACCATACTGAACTGCCTTTCCACCTACATTTGGTAGAGACTGTCGAATGCATCTATGCAGTATTTCACTTTCTCTGAGCCCAACATAAGTGTATAGCAGGTATCCCTACACAAAAGTAGGTATCTTCTAAGCATCTGTACACAAATTTGCTATGTCCATCCCTGGAGTCCCTGCTGCAGCACCCCTAAAATTCAACCTCCCAAGAGAACAGAGAGTTTGGAAGTGAGTGGAAACAGATCTACAATCAACTGAAAATTCAACAGGGTTTCCACATGCAGACTGAACTGCTGTCAAGATCCGAGTCTTGAGGCTTACAGTTCAGATATTTGGCAATACAAGGTTAAGAATAGCCTTCCTTTTCCAAGATTAGGTTCCAGGATTAGAGATGGTATACTGAAATATACAGCAGAGTAAATACACTCATGGTACAATCCGATACAGCAATCACCATAGTAATCAGCAAACACAGCGCACTCTTCTCTATTAACAGCATTAGGTTATCTATATTAGAATTAATATCAAGGACAACTAGCTGCTGCAAAGCAATCACACTACAAAATAACACTTGAGCTGGATGATATGGTAGTATTAACAGCTTAGTCCACACTGCATTACCGGCTCAAATTAGCAGAAGCATCCAGATTTCATTCCGTATCTTGAGAGCTACAACATTTTTAAACTTTTGAGCATTCACTGGAAGAAGTATACAGACATAGAAAAAATACAAGTGCGTGTTCCACATCCATTGGTAAAAAACAGATTTATTACATATGCAATGTTGGAAAATAAACTGAATTCTGTAAACATAATAAAAGGCTGATGTGCTGTGTCTGAAGGTCTTAACAGCATGAAGATAAGTCAGGATGAGCAACGATGCGTGAGACGCTGGACTCAGACATTAGTAAGGAAAGGAGAGAGGGAAAGAACAGATTTCACTGTGTTCCTCCTACATCACTTTAGACTTAGCTTCTGAAATATTAAGCAGCGAGAATCTCTGAATTAACTGAAGCCACTTGCATGGACAGCCTTTGAAGAGGTGATCTTCACACTGTTCTAGACAATTTTAAGAAGATTTTGTTGGACAATTTTTTCCTTTCATCTCCACACTGACTTAGTAAAAACCAATAAAAAAACCAAAAGTGAACCGTGTTTTTTTGTTTGTTTGAATGTCATGAGATCTCAGGCTCCACCTGGAGAGCAAGCAAGACCACTAGAGCAAACTAAAACCTTTTCTTTCCTGTGGTACGTGTAAGTAGACTGGTCCATGTTATACCAGCCTTTCATACCCATAAAATTCAATTTAAGTCAAGAGAAGCAAATTGTCACATGCAGAGATACAGCTCTATAGCAAGTACTCACTGCAGGAAGAACACAGCAACCTTTGTGGACCAGCTTGGCACTTAAAAAACTAATCAGGAGAGAAAATGCTAGAAAGTCTCTGAAGAAATGCTCCAAGTCAAACTAATTCCCTACAAGAATCACTGTGTACTGGTGTGGAGCAGGCCTGCTTTTAATTCCAATATATTTCAATCGTATTTTTCTTTTGTTTTAAGGTAAATCTGTGCCTGGATATGATTCTTTTTTCAAGAAAACTTTTGGACACCATTTTAAAACATTAGAAGTGTGTACCACTTTCCTAAGCAGTTTTAAAGGGACCAGCACTTTACCCAGGACTACCAGTTCCATATTTATACAGTGGCACCACTGACAACTAATTAAAATAAAGTGCAATTTTATGCTGAAAATGTTTACTGGAGTACCTTTATTAAAAAATGATTCTTCATAGATGGAAAACCATTGTTTGACTTTTTTAAAGAACAGGTTACTAATAAATCTGTTTCTCAATAAACAATAATTTAAGATACTATTTTTAGAAATGGATCTTATATGAATAAACAGTGTTTCTACCATTAAAGGTAAACATAAAATTTTAAAGCAGAGATGCAGTTTAGGAATTCTACTATTTTTCCTTCCTTTTGTAATCCACAGCTGAAAGCTAAAATAAAAATGCAAACCACTACAACCATGAAATCATATATTGAAACTGCATCCTGAGCATCCTGAAGTGTTTAGTGTGTTATATTTGATACAAAACACATTGTCAAGAGCACTTCCTGTTCTTATCACAATAGCTTTGTAGCTATTTAGGGAATTCAGTCACTTGAGCAAGTCTTTCCACATAAAGACTGAGAGCATGAAAGAGAAAGCATTTTTGAGGCTTTTAAAAGAGATTAAACAGAATTTATTTCTCCATCTTACGGGTTCTGTGTGCTGAAAAGTAGTGTTACGTTTTTCTTTATAGGCCAGTATTTGTGTTTGTCAAATTAGAAGGCAACAGTAAGATTTAAAATCCGTTATTTTTTGAAAACAGTCTGAAATGGCACACTCATGAAAGCCATTGAGGCAGTAACAATAAAAGCAATCACTTGGAGGTTTCCCCGAGTACTCCAATGCATGGTACTCATCCCATAAGATAAGAGGAGATAAAGAAAAAAGATCCGTCATCTCTCTGGGAGCTGGGAAGAAGTGGAAGTGCAGATCCCAATAGGATCCTTATTCCTCAAAGAAAGGAGGACTGTGGAAGAATTCATTGCGAAGTTAACCCAATAAATGCTATCTTTCAGT
Source organism: Burhinus oedicnemus (assembly GCA_008921705.1). Lineage (NCBI taxonomy): Eukaryota > Metazoa > Chordata > Aves > Charadriiformes > Burhinidae > Burhinus > Burhinus oedicnemus. The sequence goes on along the minus strand of VFFE01007664.1, from coordinate 1,586,035 downwards.
TCTGTGTAGCATTTTTAAATGTTCCAATGTATGAAGATCTCTGACGGTGCTCTAGATTCCTGCTCCACTTACTAGCCCTTACAAGAACAAACATTTTAGAGGACTGATCTGAAACCCTGGGGCACCTAAATGTTTCTTCATTTCTGAAAATATAGGCCACTGATACATTTCACACAAGTTGTAATTAAAATAGGAGAAACTTGTTTCCTTTTCCAGGTATACTTATTAACTCCTAGTTTCTGTTCTGTTGTACATCCTCTTCTACTCACACGTGTTATCATCCACATATAAATCTTCCATTTATTTGCTAGAAATCCAGACACAAGGTGGTTAGGATTGTTGTTAGGTTATTTTCCTTCCTTTCCTGCTGGAAAGTGAAGGGAAAAAAAAAAAAAAAAGAGTAGAACCAGTGTTTTCCATTTGTTATGCAACTTTATCCAACTGAGGATGCAGTTGTTGAGATTCACGGGAAAACAAAAGCTTGCAGAAGCTTTACATTAAGTTTCATGTAAATACTTTGCTATAGTTCAAAGACATCCCATACTGCAGATTCATTTTACTTTGAGTAAAACCACTAAATAATTGATTAAACTATCCAATTATCAGCATAGTAGTTTAATTTCTATTTTGTGAAAAAATAACTAAAAAATATATTTGAAATTATCATAAGTAATGTATGTGCCACTCTATATGAGTCTCTCTGGGGAGTAAAATTTGTTTGACAAACAAAGCCTTCTCATTATGAATAAAAAATAAAATGTTAAAATTATTTTATCATCATTGGGTACTTTAGAGTCCCAAATACTGATCAGCACCCTATGGTAATAAATGTAAACACAGATCAGTATCATTGAATTTTCACCTTTATCTTATTTTATACATGTAGATGCACATGAACCAGTGCTATTACTTCTAAATCTATCAAGCGGCCAACTGCATAGGCAGCAACATTTTTACTTTAATTTTTTTTTTTTTTACTTCAGTACTTAGCCTTGAATTTCTTTCCTAAAACAAAGTTTAATTTCATCGCAGACTTTAGAGTGGAGAACTGCTGGGTTAGCTTTCTCACTGCAATGCTCTGGCTGTAAATAACCAGAGTATAAGTTGGAAAATTCACAAGATCAAAACCTACTAACGTAAAGCAACAGTTCATGTCCCCTTTTCCCTTTCTTGTTTATCATCTTCTGTCACTGCCCACAGAGCACACCTCTGCTGTTATTGCAGCACAGCACACGCTGAAGCTATATAACTCCTTCCATCAGGTTCACTGTGAATAAAATAATTGTTATTACAGCAAAGACCTTTTGCTCAAGGTAAAGAAATGACTTGAGTCTCCATCAGATATTAAAGTCACTTGAAGTCAGTGGAAAGAAATTATTGACAATACTGGGCTTTGGATCACACCATATAAGAAGCTTCCATTATATGTCACGTTATGCTAATTTTTCTCCCCTGATATTTTTCACGTTCTTCTTTCTATGATGCTTTATTACTACCCAGTCTCTACAGACATAAGAAAACCATTCAAATATAATCAGGTATCTCCTTGTTAAAACAGGAAAATTACCAGATTTTTCCCTTGCTCAAGGTTAATATTTCATTGTACACAGGAATAATATCCATACACAACAGCCATGCTGCATGTTGCTCTCTTTAAATCTCAGTTTTTTGCATGAAGGCATACTCTTAAAGGTCTCCTAAGTCAACCTGTAGTGTTATCAGATTGCATATGCATACCAAAGAGCTCATTCAATTAGGACATCAACGATTTTTTTAAATCGTTACTGGTACAATGGGGTGATGTATTAGTATTTGCATGTGTAAATAAATTCAATTAATGAGTTAATTGCACAGAGACATGAAAATTAGTTTAAACAAGTCAATTAAATCATAAACAGTTCAGAAATAAGAAAGTATGTCTGTAATGCAATTAGTGTTCTAATATGCTAGTAACTTTAATAAACGGGATCTTAATTATATGGTAGGTCAAAAAGAAAAAATATTTTAATTGATAGAAAAAGGAGCTTGTTGCTGCTACACTACAGTCTAGCTGAGTTTAGAGAAAATGATCCATGTTAATGAGATTAAAATGCTGTTATCTAGAATAATAAATAAGGATTTTTTTATTTGTAGTAGAAATGCATCTCCAAAGTGGTCCAGATGACTGAACAAAGCATTACTGTCTGTGAGAAACTAATCACGTCACAATCTACACGTGATTGAATCATACATTTGTACAATGCTCTTCCAAAAGCTTTTCAGAATAGTAAAGCAACTACTAGAATAAAATCTTTGGTAATATTTTAATATTAATCATCATAAATTAATCTTATATTAATACATTGAACAGTACGGCTGCTCAAAATGAAATGAGTTGTAGTGAAGTGATGACTCATGAAAAAGGCCATCTCTCTTGTTATTGTGTAATTGTGTGTTAATTTATGGGACACTGAGATGTACGAGCAATACATTCAAGGTCGCTGAATTCTATTCAGCAGACTTCCTCTTATCTGTCAAGTTGCAGTGGTTCCTGAGAACCTCCGTGGTGGAAGGGCTCCTTTCAGGTGGCTGGTCAGTGGAATGAGGGATCATTATTAGCGACAATCAGACTCACTGAAGAGAAGAGCTATGATCTTAAATGCAGAGGATGGTATTTTTATTCAAATTTAAAGGACAACTAGCATGTATTACTTTACACATTTATAAATTGTACTTAGGAAAGGGCAACAAGGAAAAGCCCTCGAGCCAAAGAAAAAAACCTGCCTATCTATAGCAATAACTTTACTTGTTAGCTTTAAATTTAAATACTAAACCTAGCTACTAAACCTACAGAGTCCTATGCTGCTGGGACTTAGAATAGTTTAAGTGTATGAGCTAGCTTCTTAAAAACATGAGTTTCACTAAGCTGAAGTCCATAGCACAGACTCTTGCATGCTGCACGTTCTCTGCTGTGGGCTGGACACAATGGACTGGGGATGACATGCTGCTCCTGTCCCATCCCACTGCACTGGCAGAAGAGCAACTACACCCCAAAATCCTGATCTCCCCAACAACCTTGAAGTGAGAGGGCACAGTCGTAACCATCTGCATCACCAGTCAGTTAAAATTTCAATAGCAACTGTTGTGAACATTTAATTCCCATACTGAGCAAACAATAACTCCCTCCTTAACTGAGGGATGCAATTCCAACCCAGGTAGTATGAGACAAAGCTATTACTTGCCTGTTTTTTAGTTCCAAGGAAAATCTCTAATTTATTCATTTATTGAATCCACAGTCCAGTAAATTAATGATTAGCTTTACAGGAAGAAGCGGCTAAGAGGATTTTCCTAAGAAGTATTTGCCTAAAGCTCCTACAGTAAAGTCTGAATGGAAAAAAGGGTACAGAGGGAGGAAAGTTTTTTTGACCTAATGTATTTATACAGATCAATTATCATCCTATCTTGTGACACGATATTAAACAACTTGATCATAAAAATCATCCCCCAAAAGCCAAAGAAATGCAATTTAAAAAATAACAAAAAACCCCAGAGCTCTAGTCCAGAGAGACAAATGGCTGGTTTAAAACCTCCTTTGATTTTTAACAAACCAGGTAATATACTGGTATTTTCTAAATGTCCTGAAATTCGGTCCTAGGGACTTCCCTCTGGTCACACAGGAATTAAACATTCTGAACTCTTAGCATATTCTTCTCTTTTTTACAAGCCAGTAAAGAAAAACACATTAAAAGTGGAAATCAATTAATGACATTTTTACAATATGCCACACTTCCCATAACTGGATTTGCTCATGTTTTTATGATATTTTTTTTTTTACTCCCTAAGAAGGAAGACCATATTTACTTGTTCAGAGCTGCCTAGAGACAGGGACAGCAGCAGAAGGGAAACAGCCTGTGACTCCTCCAGGAACTCGCTACTAGAACAAATGGCACAGGGACCCCAGAGACATTCAGGGTGAAACGTATCTGCTCACTCTTTCCTTAAAGAAATGGCAGTCACGTAGGGATACTAGTCTGGGCTGAGTGGGATAGCAGGGTAGGGTAGGGATGAGGGCAGCTAAGAGAGGATGGAGGGGTTCAGTGCTTTTATATCTGTGTGATAATGGAGCGGGACACAGCAGCACTGCTCACCTTTCAGGTTCTGGTACTATTAACAAGAGGTGGATCACAGTTACCTAAATTTGTCACCCTGAAGTCCAGCAGGGATGAGTATTGACTATTCCAGTGACTTCTCTACAAGTCTCCAGGTCTCCAGAAAAAACAGCCTTCTTACATTTCCTTACAGCGCTCCTATTGCACTCCTGCCATAAATCAGAGCATATATGTGCTACTCCTGCCCTTGCCTGACTTTGAAATCACCTGCATATCTTTCAATAGTGTATAACTATAAATGGCTGTTCAGCAGTCTCTGTTGTTTTCAACACTTCCACGCAAAAAAATGTTACCAAGGGGTGGGAAGAACATGACTTACAGTATATACTTTTTCAGCCACAAGTTTTTCCTACACTGAACTCTAGCAGAATACTTAAAAGCTCCCAAAATTGCAGAAAAAAGGAAAAAAGATATAATGAACACGCAAAACTGGGTAAAAACTTCAAGTAACATTTTTGAACAAACTCCTGAAGCCTGGTGCCCAAATACCTTTGGAAAGCTCTTTCTGTGGCTTTATTTACATTAGTGACTACTAGGCTGTCAGCCAAGGGCCTGCTGCAGGGAGCCACCCCATCTCCTGAATACAAGGATCAGACCCACACGTTTAACTGCCCTTCTGGTGCTTCCCTTTTCCAAACATATGAAAGCAAAGCTTGAAATAAAATTTACACTTTGCTCTCAGCAAGAACTAATGCTTATCAAATGCCCTGGTCAAACACAATAAAATCACACTGGGTTAGGAAATTACTTTTGTAATTGATTTACTAGTTTTCGTAGAAGAAAAGGCATTTCAGTAGCATTTTCATTTCTACAACAACAATCACCACTCCCTCTCCCGAATTTCTGTTTTTAAAAAGCCAACATTGTTGTTTGAAATAAGTAATGGAATTAAAAAAGCATTGTATATGGTGACTTATTGTGTTGTAAAAGATGGTCTGGACATTGAGATTTTGAGCCATTGCTTGGAACTGTCAAGCATAACATGGAAGCAGCAGCACAGGTTGTTGTAGCTGAAGCTGCAGCACACCAGTCAAGCATGGGGTGCGCAGGAGACTTGGGCTCTCAATTTCTTTGCACTTCTCCTGTCTGGCTACTGACAAAGCCTCATACAGCAGAGACCTGGCTCATATTTCATCATTTCTGCTTTCCAGGTCAGGGACTTAACAGTGACCAGCAGGATAAAATACCTGGGCCCCAGAATATTTTCAGAACTCCCAATTACATCAGTCAGTGACAAAGCAGATGAACTTCCAAGAGTCTTAAATACCTCATGGAAATAGGCCCAGAAGAAGGTGCTCTTCCACTCTGCCTGGAAAAAATGCCTCAATACAATGGACCACAGAGACTGGCAATTCACTCAAACTAGTATTTTATTTTTTTCTAAACAACTTTCAATTAAGATGTTATGGCAACGGGACCAGGTCCATAGAATACATTGGGCTGTGCCACATTTACCACTGCCTGCAAAGCAGGAAAATATCCTTCATCTATTAACATGAGAGGTTAAATTCATGAACAGAGAAGAAGTTCCAAGCTACTCTTAGAAGAGACATAATTAAAAAAGCTGAAGTCTTACATAATCCAACACAGTTTGTTTTCCTGTTCTAATCCCCCTACTTTCTTCCCTAAGAAGGAAAATACCCTGTGAATAACCCATGTCTCAAAAACAGAGAAAGATTTCTATTTTACTAACACAGTGGGCTACATTTATTTTCACATATTTTTCTCAGAAAAACTAAAGTCTAAATTTATCTTCCCAGATGCATTCCCAAAGCTTTGCAGACAAACCCCAAAGATCTCGACCCCACCGTGAAGAAGTTTGTCCCCTCCAGCTGCTAAGTTTCCAGTTCCTTGGTACCAGCCCCATCCACTGCAAATCCTTTTGGTACTGCACTGCGTATGCATCTGTCCAGCACCCCGCAGTTACCCAGCTCACAGCACTGAAGGCTTTGCAAAGAGAGCCATGTATATACAGCTACATCTGAGACAGACTAGAGAGTTAATTGAAGGTAAGGCTGCAAAATTCAGCTCTCTCCATACAGAGCTCAAAGCTTCCGCTGTTTGAATTCAGTCTGTTGTCAAAGACAGTTCAAGAGTGTCCAGCCCCGGAGACGGTCCCTGTGTCGCTGGATGGCTCTATCCTGTCACACAACATCCATTTTGAGCTCAGAATCTGAAAAACTGGAATATCTACTAATTTTTGAAATATCTAATATACAAACCTTGTAAATAGTCTCAGAGTCTTGATTCTGTCGAATTCATACAACATATCAGAAAAATACCAGGCAGAGTAAAGATCCCAAGAATTTTCATTAAAATCAAACTTCATTTCTGGTGTCAAATTTCAAATAAAATGCTAGGCTGACATTTAAAACACCTTCTTGCACAAAGGGCACTGTTAATATTACAAAAAATTAATTAACCAGATCTCACATGCTTTTATGTATTGTAATTCACGGATTACTGAGATTCATAATTGAATAATATGTAGATGTCACCTAGAGGTACTAAACCAATTCTCCTACTTGTAATTGCCTGAGTAAGTAAGAATGACACTAACTTTAGCATTTTCTCTCTGATTAAGGCCGCTATAGATTGCGGTTGCCTCCATGTAATATAAATCAATAAAGAATAATTTTCCAGGCAGTAAATCGATTGTCAGTTCACAGACCCTAATACCCCTGTGCAGGTTTTATTGAAAAAATGAATGGCAGTCTTGTTAGTGGATGTACAACATGCTTTACAGGCACATAATGGTGTAAGGCCCAGTCCATTTCATACACTGCTATACCTGCCAAGTTCATTAACTCTTTCCTTGCCTTTTAGAACTCTGTTGAAATGGAAGAAAGATAAACAGACCTCCTAATGGGAAGAAAGGAAATTAAAACCCCTGTATTTGCATTATACTCCTCCACATTAGCATCCTGGTGTCTGGATATTCCCGTTCCTCCTGTAAGACTTTAGTGAAGCATGCCACTAGACAGAGTTAATGTTGTGAAATTTTTAGCCGATAGAGCTCAGACTGAGATTTTAGTAGTTAAGCTGTCTGGAAAAGCCCCAACAGAACAAAAAAACTCGTTGGAAAAAGCTAACCTGATTAGATCCAAGCATTTTCTATGCATATTTTTGCCCGTCCCTGCCCCCCCCTTTTTTTTTTTTAAATCGGATCAGGCACATTTTTCTGTATTTCCCTTCTCGGTTTTTATCCAATACTGCGCTGTTACAGGGTACAGTTCCAGATCCAATGGACCTCTTCCAGGATCTATCATGGTATTGTTCATGTTTCCGCACAGAAGTTAAGTTGTTCTGGTCACTAAAAACTAGTTTTGTTATCTCAGTGCCAAAAGCAACGTGCCAAGTTGTAAAGGGCTGCTGGTGAAATCGTATCTAGGCAGCTTGGAAGTCCCAGTCTATCAACGTAAAGAGCACGCACAGCTAAAGAGCATCCATGCCAGCCACTCCCCAGGGAGCAGACTGAGTAAGAGTTTAGCTCTGGGAGGCAAATGCATCTTAAAGACACGCAGTGAAAACATACAGTTGTCATTCTCTAACAGTGAACAACAGGCACATTCTTTGCCAATGTAGGAGGAAGACAGCAAAAATGACTTTACCTCCTTCACAGACAATTGCCAAAGGCAAGTTTGGCCCCACCTAAAGTGGAAACTAAAATAAAAAAAAATAATAATAATTAAAAAAACCCCACACCATGGGAAAGCGTCAAGAAAGAATTTTAAGAGATGGTTCAAAAATCTGTTCTATGACAGTCAATCCGCATCACTGTAATTCACTTCTGAATCACTTAGCACTGCCACCAATGTCACCTTTAAAAATGAAAGGTATTTGAACTTTTCTCTGTGCAAAGAACAACGGTTGCTCTCTTTCTTACAAAGCGGTAGAAAGAAAAAGTAAAATAGAAGCTATACACATAGAATTTTATGCAGAGAAGGCAAAAATTATGCCTTATGCCAGACTATTACGAAGAAAGAACTTGTCATAAATTCAAACTAGGCTCATTCTCTTACACATAAAATAAAGGTTGAGTGCAACCTTCAAGCAAAGAGACAGAAAATGTGCAGGCATTGTAATATCCACACTCTCCTACAGTGCTGAGAAAATAGGACCTTAATTATCCAACATTGTTGTCACCTAAAATAAGAACTAATGCTCCCCCACTGGTTTCTGAAAATCTTTTCCACCCTCAATTCAGTATCAAACCCACATTGCATAGTCTAACTTCTTATCCTACTTCCAAGGTTTGTATTTTTTTGGTATTGTGAATTTCATGTCTTTGCTGGGTAATAAATAGAATTGGACAAAAAGTATTCATTAAAACCCATTTCTCAAACAAAATGGCCTTCAAAAATGAATACTTTCCTCCTCCCAACCCCTGCCATTTCTGCTGACAGTTTTCAGCACAAGACTCAGGTACTATTTAAATCAGTTTGTGGATTCTTTTCGTCGAGGTAAGATCTGTACATCTAATCTAGAGAACAGAACATTTAGGGTTTCTAAGAAAGAAGAAAAATTAAACTATATTCAACCTATTAATTCATACATACTTGTCTTTTGCCATTTATTTAAAAGAAACTGCTTTTCTTGCAGGCAAGTGCTCTTCATTCTTCTTGTTACACAATCTTTTCAATCCTTTCAATCTCAGAATAATACAATTTAGGTTGGAAGGGAAGTTTGGAGGTCTCCAGCCCATTCCCCGGCTCAAAACAGGTCCAATTAGTTCAGAATGCTTAGGGTCTTGCTCAGCTGAGTTTTGAGTATCTCCAAGAATTATATTCAAAAACCTCTTTGGCCACCTATTCCATTGTTCCACTACTCACATGATTAATTTTTTCTCCTCTGACGAGATGAAACTACCATTCATCCCTACCATTTGCACCACCATAATGACCTCACTCCCCACTTTTCTGCAAGTAAACTGGATCCTGTAATTTATTCTCTTCTGTCATATAAAGAGTAAGCATGGACTCTCTTTTTCCAAAAGCCCCAGCTGCCCAATCCTGCCAACGACCCACTCATTTCCTGCTATTCTCCTTGCTAGCTTCACCAGCCAAATAGGGTCTTTTCCTAATGGCTTATATCCTACAGCCCGCAAATAATGCACTCTGAATAACATTGGGAAACAAAAGGACCTGCTGGAAGCTCTTTTTCTGCCATGAAGCATGAAAAATTTCTCCTTTCTAATAGGGTTTTAGAAGTGACCAGTTAATGACCAGTAGTTACACATCATTCTTAATTTTGCATTTAAAACAAAAGAATGCAAATCAGAGAGGAGAACATCCCCATCTTTACACTGTAACCACCTGATGGCTAGAAGCGATGGCAACCGAGCTTCTGACTAAGTCATTAAAATATACTGATGATAAAAGGTAATGCTATCATATAAAAAAAAAAAATGCTATTATATAGATTTACAAACATTACAAATTAAACTCACAAAAATAGCTTTCTAGAACTAGAAATCTGTTCCTAATTAACATGTTTGTCACAGGTATCACTTTGCTGGGGCTGGGGATTGTTGGCTTTCTTTTCAAGGTATCACTTTTTTGCCTTCCCCCCCCCATCTTCTCATCATAAATAGAATGAGAAGGATACCCAATGCATCAACTGAACACAAATTTTAAAATAACAGAAAACAAGACACACCAGACTTAAAACTGGAACTTGATTTTCTTTCTACAAAAAGTTTGACTAAAGGGAAGTTGATCAAACTATTTGATGAGGAAAAGCTTAATTCACTGCTTACGTATGAACCTGAGTAATACACGTTTCTCCTTTTAAAAAAACAGAGTGAACAAAAACCGTTCTGATATTCCTGAAATATTTTATTTCATTATTCCCCACATTATCCCAAACAATGCTTTGAAAATAAATCTTAATATTTTGGTTCATTTAATTCAATACTGTTTTATAATCTGTCTGTGCTGCTGTAGGACTTCAGACAACAATTCCCACCTAATTCCCTGGCTGATCTACATCTAAATTACTGCCTCCTCAAGCCTCCTGCACCACACCACACAACTTGCAGTGCAGCCAAGGTTTGCAGCACGCAACCATGAGTCCTCGCACTCAGTTGTGTGGTGTAATTTGTCACAAATGATTGTGGCAGACATTGTAATGTTTCATTGCTTGTTCAGCCCAAAGAAAAAAATTTTGACCAAATTTACCTAAAAACTTAACATCTTTGAGGAGAATGAAGAAAGGCAAACCCAAACATTTTCCCTAATAAATTTCTGAGAAGTTTTGTGCAAGAGCAAAGGAATTATCTGCTAGCTCTACAACAACCATTCTTGCACATGAAAAAACAAATAAGAAGCAGGTAGATAAGTCAATATACTTATACCTCCATACACAACTCAAGCACCACTTCTTCATACATTTCAGCATAAACTGGTTTTACACTGTGCAGCTGAGTACGTTCAGAAAGTACTCGTTATTGCCAGTGCTGAGAAGCTCAGATTGTATCCCCACATACCTAACCCACTTACTCCATAAACACAAAGTTGCTCAGCTTATACACTGGATTCCCAATACCAGTTTCCAGAAAGTCTCTAATGAACAGGACTCTGCACAAAACTTAACACTAGGCTCAATTCTCCTCCCAGCTCCAGGTCCTGTCTTTGCTATAGAAGATTCATCTTATACAACAGCGACCTCATTCCAAGCTATGAATCACTCCTGGACGAGAAGAGTACCAGATACCCTTCTTGTGGAAACTATTCCATTTTTCATCAAATCACTGAGTAAAGAAAGAAAGAATAGCAAAGAATATTGCTGTTGCCTAGGGGAGCTGAGAGGGCAAAGATGAGGTGTCTAGTTCCTGTTTCAGTTACAGTTGCTGGATGTCATTCAATACCTGCTTAACATAAAATGGAAGCACTCAATGCAGGGACTGTGAAATATTGAGCTGTTAAATGAAAAGGGGATTATGACCAATTCCTCTTACTCCTGAGGTTATGTTGTAAAAGAGTAATCTTACCTTCATTCTTGAAAGCAAATCTGAAATGATCCAGAGCTGGCGTGAACGCCATTCTGAGCTGTCACCTAGGGAGCCCAAGAGGTGAAAACTGTGCCTTGAAGGATAGATGCTAAAAAACCACATAGTGAAAATCTCAGTCTTTTGCTTTCTGTCCCTCTTCACTCTTCTGCAGATCTAGATTAAAAACTCTACAAGGCAACACGGTTCCCAAGGGCTAGCCATGCTACCATGCTCACAAAAACCTACTCTATTGATACTCCTGTAGGTTAGTCTCTTTTGGAAGATTTCAGAGGGTTGGAACATTTCCTGAGGAACACAGACTCTGAATGCCTCCCTTCCGCTATCTGCGCACATTCCGCACTCACACTCAGCAAAAATAAAGTCTTTCTCTTGATAACAAATGATGCCTTTACATTGGGTCTGATCTATAGCCCAGTAAAGGTGTTCCTGCTGACACAAAACTCTGAAATATGTGGCTAATTTCTATTACTTTAACCACATTTTTTACACTGAGCACAATATTAAACAGTCTAATAGATCCAGATGGCTAGATGCCTGAGATGCAGTCAATATTTTCTTTTAAATGAGTTTAAATATGTCTACAGCTTTTCTGCTATAATGGGGTCATCACTAACAGTAACCCAATTTACCATTTCTTATGCTTGTGCACTATTTTTAAATACCTGATCACTCAAAATATATCAGAAACAAGAGAGAAATGGAAGATCTCATCTGCAAAATTAATCTCATTGCAAAGACATCAAAGCTCACAAGGGGTTTGAACTCAAGAACAGTTCTTCTCTGGAGATATTCAAAACCTGCCTGGATGCGTTCCTGTCCAACCTGCTCCAGGTGAACCTGAAGGGAGAGGGGCTGGACTAGATGATCTCCAGAAGTCCCTTCCAACCCCAAACCCAACACCTACCATTCTGTGATTCTATGAAGAATGAACATAAGCTTCATCCAGTAATTTCAGAGCTGAATTTAGCCCTATTTTGTTTATCTTTAAGGCTTTTGTGCATATTCCCCTGTATAATTTGCACGTCACCTTGTTCATTATTGAAATAGCATTTCAGTACATGTCTAATCGAAATAATTACTACCAATTGTTTAGAAGTGTGAGGCATGTGGGACTAAGCTTTCAGTTCAGCGGTAAGTCTATATAATCACACAGAGAGCTGCTCTAGAGACTTTTTATAAAGTAATCAAATTGTGAAACTTAGCAATGCAATTGATTTTCTTGTCAGATCTACATCACTGCCTGGGATGCCAAATGGCTGATGAGAAATTCATTCACCTACAAGCCTGGGAGCAATCGGGAGCAATCACCCACCTACCAAAACATTTGAGTAGGTGGGGAGTCTGTTTTAAATGAGTCACCTAATTATTTGCAATACACTGGTACAGCAAAACAAGCAACACTGAGGAATATGCATTTTACTCAACAGTTTTTCTATTTCATTTCTCATTGGCACTTTTTCCTTCTCAAATAAAGCTCCCTTCTTTCACGTCACGTCAGAAATGACACATGATAATGTTGTAGCATTCAATAAGGAGCTGCTTCATTAACAACTGAGTTATGTCACATCCTTTCATACCTTGCTATATGACTGCAACAATTTGACAAGACAAACCCTAACACAACACATCAGCCAGAGTGGATAGAGAGATACCACTTTCAGAAGCCTGCTGTCATGACAGAATTTCTTTATTTTTTGCTCTGTAGGTTCTCCTTGCTGAAGGCTGCACAGGTCCTTCAAATACATCTTGGCAGGCCACACACTGACACATACATCCTATTGTTATCCACATGTGGCACAGAACCGTTTGAAGTAAAATTGCGGACAATACCACAATGCTGTACACCATTATTCCTTCTCAGCTTTTAATTTGGAATTTCCAAACACAAACAAAAGGCATGCTATTATGTGGGGCTTCATATTGTATTCCTGATTTTTTTATTTCCTGCACGGTCTTTTGCATAACACATGACATTGCACTGTCTCAGTTTTCCAGCCTGAATACAGATATGTAATGCAATACAGTTTCATTTCTCAGGACTATTATATATTATATATTATATGCACTAACTGTTTGTTAAACAGATTGAGAACTTTTTCAATAGTGGCTCAGGGACTCAAACATCCAAAGGCAGCAAAAGATGCACGCATGAGTACAAGATATTGTTTTTAACCACTTTCTTCCCAAGTGGAGTTGCTGGAAACCAGGTTGTACCACTACAACCTGCAGTTGATTTTCAAATGTGCCTCAGGAGACTAAGGTCTGCAAGAACGATTAAAATTCAGAATACTTGTGCTCCTAAACTCCATTTAGCACATTAAAAAGGTTCCTCCTATTCCACATATTAGCCACAAGCTTTGCTGATGAGTACAATCATCATAATGTGCAAATTAAAAGTACATATTTCGAAAGCTAGGAAAACTATACAACAAAACTCTTTGACAAAGTTATATGCAGAGGGTTCATTTCATTGAAACACTGAGTGCTGCAGTTATTAGTGAACCCACTTACTGTGTGCCCTGTGGAAAGTTATATGTGGCAGCCACTTTTCCCTTATGAATCACCATATCTACTTCTGCAACATACTAGTCTGAAGTGTCTTCGGCTTCCACCTTTCTGGAGAAGTAACTCCTAGTTAATGATGTGGAACAATCTGACCTCTCTAAGACTCCCTTTTACAGGCAGGAATTTGTAAAACAGAGATAAAGATTCTCTACTATAAAAGTTGACGTTCTTTTAATATACTCAAAAACCCTAGAAGATGGGAGGTAATATGAGGCCTTCTTAGCCATTCATGTGTCTACTCAAAACATGTGATACGCTAAAGTCACTGAAAGAACCTCCTTCACTGCAATGAACTCAGATTCATACAATGATACTTCACTCATGTCTTTTTTTATTTAAGTCAGGTATGGTACTAATATGCAGTAAGATAGCATGCCTGGCCATTTACAATGCTCACAAACCCCATTCTTCCATGTGTGTTTTCCATTGACTCCGATATGGATATTTTTCTGTTTATTCAGACAGATGATGAATCAGACAATACTACATAAACATGAACTTTTCTGAGATTTTTGTTGAAGTCCAAACAATTCTATAAACTATTTTCAAGAATAGATTGAAAAGGAGATTAGTATTTTATGCTGAAGATCGAAATATCAAGCAACTAATTGACAAGGACAAGCCAAGGTAAAAAGAAATATCATTTGGCATACAATAAAGGATCGACATGTACCTCATATGTTGATCACATCTTATCATGCTATGCCAGTTAAAACCAAATATGGAACATTTTTATGTTTACTAGTGTTTTTCCCTAGACACCAAAGATTTTAGTCCATTTGGTCATGCTATGGGAGCTTGCGTTCAGCAAAAGTCCTAGGAATGCTTTACCACACAGGTAGCAGCAATGAGCTTTCAAATACCAGGAAAGGGAAAAGAAAGGCATTTTACACGGCCCTTACTCTGCATGTGTTGTTGGGAGAAGGGCCAAGCGTGCTCCAGAGCTTGAACAATATCTGCATGTTTAGCTCCAACTTCTCAATTGAGCTGTTTCCATTATCTCACCAACCACAAAGGACCTCACAAATATATGTCATACTTGCATTATGTAGATCCAAATTATGAAGAAAAACACAGTCTATCTTGTCTGGCTTCCTGCTTGAGAAAGGCCCTAGTACTTTCCTAACCAAGCACCCCTTGAATATCACTTCCAAACTTGAATTAAGATGCCAGAGAATGCAACAGCAGCGGTGAGTTATTCAGGAGGTTAATTACCTGTAATACTAAAGCAAACCTATTTCTAAGTCTGAGTGTGTATCTCATTATTCATCTATGCAGTAGAATAAAGAAACTTTTGTTTTCTCAGCCTTTAAGTACACACTAATTAAATTCCATTCCAGTTCTGTCTTTGATAAAGACAATGGGCTGTACTCCTTGAATCTCTCAGTGTAATATGTATTTAAGGTTACTCTGTGGACTTCCTCCAACACCTCAATATCATCCCTGAACTGTGTATCTTCTAATAGCCACTGCATCCTTGTCAAGTAGTCTTTACTACTAGCACTGTTTTTCTTGTTGAAACACCAATAATTTCTTACGCTTCCAGGCAGGGGCTGATGGGACTAATATTCACACAAATCCTTCAATTCCATGTTTGAATCTTTCCTAGAGAACTACTTTTTGTTTAAGTATATTAAAAACACATCACTTTCTCATACTCTGCTTTTCAAGTGGAAAAAAATAGTACTCTGATCAGAGTTTCTGCTGTTATTTACTGTTTTACAACTGTTGGGCCCTCCGTGAATATCACCAGTGCTAGTACTCTCTTTTGGTCACCATTTCCCTTCATTCCCTCTTCTTTCCGATATTCCACTCTAACAACCTTTCTCCCACCCCCAGCACAGCAAACAAATTACCATGAAACACAGAGCTCCTCCTGGCACTTCTCTTGGAAACCTTCTGTTCTTGACCACTTCTTTTTTTGGTCTATAACTCTACCTGGAAAACAAAGAACCACCTGATTTTTCTTCTTCTATATGCCTCTCCATAAGTCAGGCCACAGTCAGTTTTTATCCTAAGTCACAGGTCCACCTTCATTGTCATCTAGGGATGTACAATCTACCAGAAGACTTCAAGTAGAGCAAGTAATCCCAAGATCCATATTAAAAGGAAAGAACCTTCAAGGAAGTAAATTTGGGTAGCTTCATCAAGTGTCTAAAGCTATACTAGGTTTTTTGAATTAAGCATATTGCTCTACAGTGTTTAATAAGTTTTACTGTTAGGTGACTGAAGGAAACATCCTTTTTCTCCTTTTAAGTCTACAGATGTTCCTCTACACATTCACAATATTAAAGACTACAGTCTGTATCAGCTGACTCGCAGCATGGAGAGAGACTGCACAGTAACACAGACACTAACAGTCTTCCTCCAGATCAAAAATCTTCCATAAGCATACATTTAATTAACGTAGGCTCCAGAAAAAGCTGAGTAGAATCTGGTTCCACACTTCTTTGTAGCATACAAGCTCAAAGGGGAGTGTATGACTCATCTGAATATCACTTGGGGTTGGGGGTGGAAAAGGTTCAAGGAGATGATCCATTCACCTATCTCACCTTAATACTCAACTTGGTACCAATAAAGAGAAGCATAAATAGGTTCCCCTGGCTGTTGTAGATCTGTCCTCATATTCTCTCAACTGTTACAGTTTCTCCCCCAGTGAGCTACCATTTTAACCAGTCTCTATAAAAAGAACTATGGGATTCAAAGAGGGTCATTCCAGACTTGCAAAATCTCTTCCAACCTGAAGACAACTTTTACAAAGGCTCAGGCATTTCCTGCCTTTTTTTGTTAGTGTTCTGCACAACACAAACTTTCATGTTTTTTCATAACTACTTTTATTACATCTTTCTCTCTCATTCCCTCATTTAAATAAAAGCCCTGGAAACCTATGGTTTCATAGATTGCCCACAACCCACAATTTATGGATGCTACTTGCAACCTTCAAAAGCTTTTAAAAATAGCACTGGATCTATTATTGTGAATTACAGTAATTGCAGCTAAGATTTAAGAGGCACTTTGAGAAATTTCAATTTCATGGTATGTTTCTGAACCCACTTCCTTGGCATCTGGGGGGAAAACGCAGTTATTTTTTGTGAAAGAGCTTTTCTTCCTATCTTTTTATATGAAGTTTAAATGAAACTTCAGTATCAAAATTTCTTTTAAGAAAAAAAATGCTGGGTTTCCAATTCAAACTGCAAGAGGCAAAGACGGTACAAGACTAGAGCCTCAGCTCAGTTGTATGACTGTAAGCAGAAAGCAACCCCATCAGCAGAGAATAGCCTTTGGGATCTCCATTTTCTTCAACTTTCTAGGAGTTTCTTTTTCCAAGGTTTTAAATTGAAAGGCTTGATGTGGTCAATATATGCTTAGATGAACAATCAAAAGTGAACTTAGGAATATGCTATTCGTGAGAACATTAGCAGGTTTGGGCTGAAGAAGGAAGAGTTCATTGATATATAGGACTAGAAGACACACTCAAGGAACTCTCCAGCTTCCCTTACACAGCCTACCCACTACCCTATCACAAAAACAGATCACTGGCATTTGGAGAGGACAGGAATCATGTGACAATAAACTAAGCAAAGAGGACAAGATCTCCTCCTTTACCTCTTCCTTCCAAAAATGCAGCTTTTCCCACCTTAATCCTAAAAGCATCTCTACAGTCTGCAAATTCACGGTACAGGCTGGAACAGGCACACCTACCACCTCACAGACAGACAAGAACTGAGCATGCAGCAAGAGAGAGGAGAAACAGGGGCAGACACAATGAGCCAGACATTTAAATTATCCAACAAAACCAAAACCAAACAAAACAAAACAAACTGGGCTGAGAGCAGTCCTGGAGGAAAGGATCAGCTCACAAGGACAAGGTTTAATACCAAATCTTTCAACTTCCAGACTGTCTCCCAGCAATTTCCAGACCTTCACCCAGATTTCTTCCTCTAGAAAGAAAGAAAAAAAAAAAAAAAAGAAAAAAATATTCTAGTTAACGTTCTTATAACAGCTAGGTTTCATAATTCAAATTATTTCTGGTGGTTTTCAAGTGTTCATTCCCGTAACAATATACAAGTATATCTCCTTGAAATTTCTAGCTGATACTACTGTAATAGCTTGAGATCTAAGTCTCCCTCCTTCTGGGCCATCACTGATGCATTCTCTGCAATTTGTATCTGTTACATCCTCTGGAACTACTTCGTAAAATTTTGTAGACAACCTCCTGAAATTGCCCCCTATCAATGTACAAAGGAAATTTTTTGTTGGGTATAATATAGTAATTTTTACAGCTTTAGATGCCACTTAGATGGATTCCCTTAAAGTCAGCTTAGACCACCTCTCTCTGAAGTTGTAATGTTACACTTAGTTGTAGTGTAGGGGAAGGCAATATATTTCTGCTTTTGATTTTATGTAAAATGGGGAATGAATCCAAAGTAGTAAGTTCTTTCTATGCAACTATAGCGGCAATAGCAGAGTAACACAGTAGTAGAACAGAAGTATCTTGTCCCCAAAATACAAGCAACATTTAGGAGGAAAAGAAATGATCATTAGAATCATTGGCTTTGACTTCTGATTTGTGTGCTACTTGCAAGGCAGTTTCATTGATGGCTCATCAAGTTTTAAATTACTGGTATGGGAGCAATCATGTTGTTCAGATACCAGGAGGATTAGCTATTACCATAGGAACAGGAGCTGAATCACACTCTCCTGTCTCCTTCCCCTTCCTTCACCTCCAGCTCCCTCATACTATAGATATTATCCATGCTTACATTTTGACGAACACCCTGCAGAGACTTGCTAATACTGATCTTCGAGTAACAGATTCAGACAACTGATTAGACTCCAGCAAAACTGCATGAGTTAGTGCTGGACTTGGTCATAAATTTCCTGTTCAGCAAGTTCTAAAGTGTCTCCTTGTCCTGGTTCAGGCGGGGATAGGGTTAATTTTCACAAGGAGCTGGGTTGTGACACAGCATGAGGAAAACTAGCCAAACAGGTATTCAATACCATGCAACACCCTGCCCAGTACATAGCTACATAGCTGGGGGACCCGACCGGGCAGAGGGCAGGAACTGCCACTCAGAGTGGGCTGGGGCTTTCCGGGTTCGGTCTGTGAGCAGTGGTACATCAATCATGTTTTGTATATTCCTCTATCAGTATTATTGTTGTTGGTTTCCTCTTCTCTGCTGTTCTGTTAAACTTCCTTTATGTCAGCCCACGAGTTTTTCCTTTTTCTTCCGATTCTCCTTCCATCGCAGTCGCGGATGGGGGGTTAGCCACCACCTCGTGGCTCTTTGCTGCCAACTGGGGCTAAATCACGACAGTCCTCCATCAAATTTGCACTGCCCTGGCCTTGAACTCTCCCCCTTCTCGGAAATCTCCAGCTCCAGAAAGGGCAGGACTAAAACAGAAGAGAACAAAGACTCTAGACCTCTAACTTTGGCTTCTCAGAAGCAACAAATGAAGAGCCTCTTGGCTCCTTTGGATTAAAAGGTGGGTTGCAATCCTTCTAGACATGCAAATCAAAAAACACCCCCAAAAGTAGATTATTTTTTTTCTTTAGTGACGAAGCATACATTAAGCAAAGGACAGGATGGGAGCAGAATGGACCAAGAGTTGTGGAATGAGCAGGAGGGCAACAGGGGCTTAGGACATATTTCTGTTTGAGCAGTAAATGCAGTGAAGCCTATCGTATAAAAAGCAGCAGGTCACATATTAACAGTCTATGCAAATTCTTATTACAACAGCATGGTAACAGCACAGTAAAGGGATTCCTTCCTCACTCATCTCTCCTTCATTTATTTGAATACCAGGACAACAGAAATAAAGCAGCCTGTTTCAGAGGCAGAACTAGGCTGCCTCTGTTAGTCTGACATACGCAGACTCAAAGGCACGCCAGCTCCCAAAATGCTCTTCCTGTATTGCACTATCTATTTCAGTATTTGCTGCAGCATGGCAGACGTTGTTGAATAAGCTCTTTCTGAAAAAACACTATTAATGAAGCACATTTTTCCCCAAGGTATGTTGTTGTTTTTTCCCCCCTACTGCTCTCCTAATGAAAAATATAACTACATTGCCTACACACTGTAAACACTGGGAAGTGCTTCTGCTCTGTTTTGTACGGCTCAGATTCATGCACATTTTGACAATGACAAGCAAGCTTATACTCTGTCCAATGGTATTTTATTAAATTCTCCAAATGCTGTGGATTTTATTATATTGTACCATTCAGTGCACACGATTTTTACAGCTAACAGATGCTCATTTAATAGGTCCCCTTAGGAAGAGGAATCTGGGGACCTCTCCTCTGCCTGGTTTTAGGTTAAACTACAGGACAAATTTGGTTTTATCAATACACATTTTTTGTCAAGTTATGGGATATCTAGTTAGAAAGCTGCAACCATACTTCACAAGTGGTAGATGACATATTTGATTCCTTCAGGAATGTTCCCCACCAACACATGTTTGGCTTTCAATGGCCTTACTCCTTCCTTGTTAGCAATATACTGTAGAGCCTGGAGCAACATGCTACAGTTCAGAAGCCAGCCAACTATCACTGCTTTACAAAACAATTCTGTTGCTGAATCAATATTTTCATGGCCTCCAGCTACTAGAAATGTCAGTATTTTTAGAGCTGCCAAAACACTGAAATGTCATTTTCAAATCAAGGCCTAGATGATGTGTAATCTCCATTACACTCGTATAATTGGATGTCAGCAGGATCACTCAGGATTTGCAGATGAAACTGCTCAAAATACAGCCTCATCACCTTATTTATTTTCTACCTTGTCTCTTAAGCTGTTATTTTTAGAACGCCTAATTGTGAGGGAAGGTAAGAAGCCAGAGATCTGACTCCTGTTAGGACAGCTGTTACGGCTTTTTAATTCTCCACTGACCAACCTCTTTGCAGGCTGTTAAAGTCCTGCTGCAGCAATGGGTAGAAACATCATCAAAAGAGCAGATGCCTCGGCTGGTACGCTGACCAGATACTCTTCCCCACAAACTCAGTGCTCCTTTTTATCTTACTCCTTAGCTTTCGTTCTGTCATTTATTTTCTCCTCTTCCTTTAATACTGCCCAAGTTTCTGGCAATCAGTTATATTCCTGCTAGGACTCCTGTGACTTTCTGAAAGCTGATAATCCAGAGAACAAATCCTTTACTTAGAAGTTCGGTTTTTACTCAGTTACAGATTTTTTTCTTCAGTTCATGCCTTGTGACATGATTGCACACACAGGAAAGAGGCAGCTTTTAAACACGGCCACTGACTGTGCAGTTAGTAGTGGGGAACAGTGGCTATAAGGTATCCAACAAAAATAAAAACGATGATCAGATAAATCTAAAAGGAAGTATGGGGAGGAAGGAATGAGTAATTTATTTTTTTTTTCCGCCTACTTGGCTACACCCTACTACTCATCATCATCATGAAGATTAGTGGAAAGGGAATGACATAAGCCAGAACAGAGCTCCTGCATAGTGAAGGCCAGACACAGCTGTATCAAACAAGCCAGACCACAGTCTCTTGGGTCAGCAGAAAACCAGCAACTGAAGAGAGTTAATTAATATTTTTGGTGCATGACCATGCTCTTCAATTTTAATTGGTGACAAGTGAGCAACGAAAAAATTGTAAGTGGAATTTCATTTATCCATATACAGCAGATCGATATTCACTCAGCATGCAACAACTCCTTGCATCTCAAAGGGATAAAATAAATTGTCAGTCAGCAGCATGCTTTTGTTGTTGTTGGAATTTTTCTAGCTAAATTATTCACCTTCTCAAAAGGCAATCTGATAAATGTTTATTTCTTCATAATGCATTCTAACAACTGCTGATTTGTGACACTTGCAGTGCACAGAATTTAAATTCAGGGCAGGGCTCTAGGAAAATACTAAGCAGTACAAACGAGAGAGGGCTGCAAGAATTGTTTTTTTCTCCACTTCAGATATTGCAGTGGCCTCCCATGGTATAAGGGGCACTAATTGAATTTAAGAGATGTAATAAGCGAGAAATTCTCACGCTCGCTTCATATCACAATGAAAGCCAACTCAACAGTACTGGCAGTAGCAGCAGCACCAGAACAGCACATAAGCACTAATTTCACAGCCAAGCAGAAGAGACTGTGGAGTTGCAAAGTTCACTGATGAGTGTTAGCCAAGGGCAGGCCTGTATAGCAGTGGTGAAAGTTTCTCAAGCACGCTCTTCAAGAGGGTACAAAATCAGACTATCCATTTTGCCAATAATAATCCTTGACTGTTGTCATTTTCAATGTCACAGAAAATTTAAATTTCACTCATCCCTTATAAAAAGTTTAACTGTATACTTCAACAATATACTACAAAATCTGGAATCAGAGTCCTGAAAACAGAGATAATTACAAATATCATTTCCACATTAAAGCATTTCAGATTCTGAAGTATTACCATCTCATGAGTTTAACTTTGTTTGTACTAAAACATAAATCTTCCCTATTAGTATCAGTTCTATTATTAGTTTCACTACTGAAGAGCATAATGCAGATGAAGATGCATAATTCATATTATGAAGAGCCCATAAAGACACGCACCTGCAAACTGCTATGAATATGACCATTAGTGTCAATTTGACTGCACATGAACATAGAGCTCAAATCTGCAATATGCTCAGAACCACGACAGAATCACGGTTGTGATTCAATGTGTCAGCTAACAAAAGACAATTTGAGAAGATCAGAGGGGAAGATTCTTGGAAATACAACAAGATTAAATGATTATCCAGGGATGTTAAATATTTTGCACCGGTTTGTTATCTTTGTTGAAACAAACACTACAGGTAGAAGAATTTCCTTGAAGAAGAATTGGGTCTCAGTATGGATTTTGAATGATAGGCGGCACGGTGATTCTCGACAGAAAGCCTCCAAACAGAGTAATACAGCAGAAAGCTATAGTTAACTGGCAGAAAAAAAAAAGGGGGTTATAATCATTAGAAAAGTAGAAAGAATATGAAGAATGCAATAAAAGATATAAAAAAGAAACTGAGTTGCACAAGATGTAAACAGGATAAAACACAAAACAAGAATCTGATGAGGCATAAAGACGGGGTTCATTTAGGGGAAGACATCATAGGCAGGACGTTCAGAGCTGTTGCATTTTCATATACACTGGAAGAGGGTGATACAGCTTTGACAGCAGCTTGCAAGGATGCTGCAGTAATCCAGATGGTAAGTTATGAGAGCCTGTTTAAAAGTCCTAATGGTAGAGAATAGAAAAGGGTAAACAAACTTATACTGCCCAATTTTAAATGTGGCATATTTCTCATTTGATTCAAATGCTGCTGCATTTACCTTATACCAGAGGGAAAACATAAACATAGGGAGCAGAAAACAAAACTCCAGTGCAGGGAAAAAAAAATCCTGGTGAACGTGGATTAATCTCTAATAATTATTTCAAAAGTCAGGCAGAAAAAAAAAATCAAATTGTACATTAGCTGTAATTTATGTTAAATGCAGCTGCAAGTGCCACATGTGATATGCCTACATCCTCAAAAACAGAAAAGGGGAAATATAACAGATGTTGTTGCTGTAAAACATTAGGCAACATGAATGACTCCACTTGTTTTCCTAAATAAAAATAAAAAACCAAGAGAAATGAACACTAAAGACCCAAATTCATAAAATATTAAATACCTCACTTAGTTGATTCAGTATCTGACACCTTTTCTCGCTGCAAATCTCACAGCTGCTGCTGCGTAAGTGATGGTAAAAGAAAGGAAGAAAAAGAATGGGCGTTAGTGTAAAATGATGGGGCTTTGACATAAGTCATGGCAGAGATGAGAGACCCTAAAACCTGTAATTTAGAAGCTTTCAGAAAATTTGGGGTTGCAGAGCTTAAGGTGATAGCCTCAAAGAACTTTCTAAGGTTATGTTATATTATATTGGGGAGGGAAGTAGGGCAGAATTTAAGTCTTGACATGGGAGTTATTTGGGGAAGCTATCTGAAAGCTTTCCAGAAAACATTCAGACCTCTGCTAACTGAAGAACTTCATCTGTCCCAAGAGACTTCTCTGAAGGGCTTTTGTAAATAAGATACTAGTTTTATCCCTCTCAGCTTCCTGCTGGTGGAATAATGGCAGTGCTAGCAGGTGCCCTTGCAGCAAGTTCTAAAGTCCTTCTCTCTCCAGCCCAATGACATCCTGCCCATTTTATTCTCCCAGGACAAGGCTCATCTAGACAGAGCAAGGATTGCAAAGAGCAGGTCTGAAGTCAGTCAGTGAGAAATGGATGCAGAAGAGGAAACAGAGAAAAAGCATAAAGGCAGAACCTGTACACAGCTAGTGTCTGGGTCACACAGCAGCAAGTTCCAAGCAGATGGACTCTTTTGTAGGTAAGAGGAGGTTTTTTTCTTTTTTGTTGTTTTTTACTGGAATATCATGAATTTTTACATTTTTTAAATCCCCCACAGTTGCTCTGACTACTGTTGTTTGCTCTTTCATTATCTTGAATTTATCTTTGCAGAACAAAGTTTCCCTTGCTGCTCCAGTTTACCTCATTGTGTATCAATCACTACAGTGACAGAACATAGAAAGATGCTAGATACCGTGGGATCAGGTTCTGCTCTCACCTTTCCAAAGAGCTATGGGGCAGGGGGAAATCAAGAAACCCAGTTTTCCACTTCTGTGCTCCCCCATCCCTCACACTGCTTTAACAGGAATCTGAAGACGACTGCCTCATTTTTATGCCCACATAGGCTCTCCTCCACACATTCTCCTTTCCCTGAACTTAAACTACCAAAAAAGCTTTGTAGTATTATATTTGCACCATTCAGCAAAATCTAGGAAAGATGTACAGCAATTGCTGAGAATTTTTTCACATTTTCCCTCCCAACAAATGTAATTCCTGTCTGCTGCCTGCATATCCTCCCTCCCCACTGCGCCAGTGCACTGTGATAATCATGCCAGTAACATTCAGATAGAGATCAAGTGATGCAGCCAGCTCTATCTCAAGTCTGACTTTCAACTTCACATTTTACTTGGATGCACGTATTACTGCCTGAAAAATATAAAGTCATTTCTCCTCTAATGAAAACTGCTTTTAGATAACAGTGGAACTACCCCAGATTTAGATAGGGAAGGAAGGAGTCTAATCCATCTAAACGTGGGGGAAAAAGGTGAAATTCTGTTAGCTGTTCGCAGGCACAGGTCATCCCAAAACATGCAAATTAAGCATCCAAATTAATTCCAGCTAAAAAAGCATGTTTCATACATTTGTGTCTGTAAGGACATCACTTAAATGACAGGCATTCCTGAGGGTTTGACATCGCAGAATCCAGTTCACCTAATTCTGATGCTAGTGAAGATAGCAAGCTGGTCAAGTGGAGTGTTAATAGTCTGACCTCCCATTTCATAACAAAGGTCTTTTAATCTTCATTTCAAAGTAAATTTCCAGTCATCATTCTTACCTGTGAAATGTTCAAACAAATACATTTATGTAGCTGCATCACCTCCTTTCTGTCTGTGATAGATTTATGGGGATTAAGAAACAGTCCCCACAGTGGCTTGACAAATGCAGCGATTGTTTACCTTCACGAGTAACAGAGGCCCAAGGATGGGTACTCAGCTTTCCCCTCCATCTGCATGTGTCCACCACTACTGTCAGAGCAATTACATTTTAGATTGGCTAATGGCTTTAAGGCATTAACTGAAAGCAGTTCTAGGGGAAAATCTTTAAGAAACACTTAGAAGTAAGAACTACAGTTATCAGAAAAGTTTGGATTCGCACTCTACTATTGGTACTCTACTAAAAAAACCAAAAACAAAACAAAACAAAAAAACAGAAAAAACCACACAAAACTCCCCAAAAAACAACATTAAAATTATCAAGATCAAGACTTGCAATGACTTTACAGTCCAATACCTACAGAAAGCAGCTACTAAGTAAAATATTAAATAATTACTGAATAATTACTGAATAATTACAGAAAAGATGAATTCAAATGTGTAGGAAGATTCTGCAAATTTAATGTTTTGTTTGTTTTCTGGGTTATGGTGTCCTTTTTAATACTCTCTTTAAATTTAGGAATGCTGCTAGAACCATTTATACCTCAAAAAAAACCCCAGCTTCTTGAAAGTGGCAGCACAGACAATATTTCATTTCTATAGCCTTTCCAATACTGGATTCATACCAGTACAAAAAACAGTCCTGTCCTGTACATATACACACAGTCAAAAAACTGAATATCTACTGAATATGTCAGATATCCAGAGGCTTCCCTAACCTATACAGAATGGCTGTGACATAACTGAACACAGGTAGACAGAAATGTATATCCTGAAATAGAAAGACAAAACCTGGGGTCCCCCTTCTTGTTACACCTGACTTAAATAACCTGACAGTGAACTTTCTGGCTCTTTTGGGTTTTACTTTAAGTCTCACTTTATCCTGAAACACTTATAGAAGAGGGAGCATTTGGGTTTAGCTACTAAGAATACCAAACTAAGGGTACAACTTCTTAGCTTTCATGGAAGTTGTGTGTGGATACCCATTACCACCGCTCTCATCACCACTTCTCTGTATTTTAACAAGGACGACTTTGGTGATTCTGGAAGAGCTCACTGACAATGAAGTGCCTGAATAAGCAAATATCTATGAACAGCTCTATTAACTTCAGAGGGGCTGCTTCTGTAAGAAGTGATTCTACAGCCATGACTAAGGTGAAAAAAAACACCAATATCCTCTGTTTCTTCTCTAAGTTGTCATAGAGGTTGAAACTGCCAACAATCACAACCCCAGTTACCTAACTCAAACTTAAGGTAACATACATCACCTTACTGCTATAATGGTTGTCTCCATGACTTACCATGGACAGAATTCCAGGTTTCCTTGTAATCTACAGTCAAGCACTATAAAATTGTATTCATCCATGTCATGCTGCTTTTATTGGTATGAATACTTATAAAGTGCCAGTACATTTAGAGCAAATATAACCCTAAATGAAGAAACGTATCAGCTTATGCTTCAAAGCACAGCCTGTGCCCTCTGATTCACTGCCTGCTCTGCCTTTGCTATCATATAACAGCAGAAACTTGGCTTCTAAATCAGCTGCTGAAACAATCATGGCCTGATGTAGCAGTGAGAGACTGAGGGAACCAGCTCTCCCTCTAGAAATCCAGTCAATTAAATTCTGCCCGGAAGGGATCCAATCTAATATCAAAGATGCTGCCATAAGGGTAAGTTCCCTGGAGCACAGGGTTAATGATTTAGAGCATGTCAGGCTGGCCTGAAGCAGTGGAAATGAAGCCACGCCTAAATAAATAAATAAATACATAGGGAAACAACCAAAATAAATACCTGCAGTAATTAAAAAAAAAATTACCATGGAGACATACTGCAGTAATTGGCACCCATTTAAAGGATATTCAAATTTTCCTGAAATCTCACCTTAATGCCTGAATATTTTATTTCCCAGGATCACTGAAACATAAAACACTAAAGAGTCTGTCAATACACACAAAAAAACCCAAGCATAAGTCAATCATCTCTGAAAGTGACTGCAGCTCCTGCTAGGAGCAGGTGAAGAATTTTTACATTCAAAATGGAGGCTGAAGGTTGGATGTGTTCTTTGCAGATTGTAATTCATCCTCATATATACATTGTCACCAGCATTAAAATACAAGAACCCTCATAGTCTCTAAAGTATTTATCCCTGAAATCACAGTGAAGTAAGGCTATCTTGGTGGTAGGAAGATTAAATTTTTCTAAACTTAATATTCTAGACCCAATCGGTATACCTAACTACACTAAAGTCCAAGTGTATTCCTTTTTTTGTTGTTGGGTTTTTTAAATTATTATTCCTGAATCTTTTCTGCATTTATCTCACTGCAAGTGCCAGACAGGCATCTATTTTTTTACAACTACAATTAATTCAGTACGCAAAAATTAACAAAACATTTCTTATATGAAATCCATTAAATGACAACAATTACAGAATACTATTATGCCGCTTCTGAGGTTACTTTTAAGGCAAACTTTTCTGTCTGTCTGTCTGTCTAGAAGGCTTGAAATTTACTACGAAAAAGTCTACATTTTACAAATACGGCTAGGATGTAAATTAACCCTGTCTTGGATAGCTCCTTCTGAACCACAGCTGAGCAACATACAGAAAAAGTACTGTTCAGACACATAGCAGCTGAGAAGGAATCTGTATTAGAATCATTAAGATTCAGCACACATTTGAAGAGGCAAGAAAGATACTGTTGTGATTTAGGTTCTGGACAAGATCTCACCATTAACATTTCTCAGTATTCTAGTCCTCCATCTAAAAAAAGGGATTAACAAGTACTGTCAAGATATTTTTGTCAGCAATAATGAAATCTACATCCCAAATGTGGATTTGGGAACATTAGTTCTCCGGAGTAGAAACACAGAACTGCTACTGGAGCAAGAAGCATTAGCTCACTTTAACCATCAGCTCAGTGCTTAGAGCATGTCCTCACCATAGGGAAGACTCATCCTGACCTCTCTCCTTTTCTTAAGGGATATGATTTCCCTCTCATTAAAGCATCAGGTGCTACCATACTAAGCTATGGATCTTGTAGCCTCTCCCACTGGCCATGTTCTACTGTTAATAAATGAAAAATAACAAAGATTTAAAAAAAAATAAAAAACAAAAAACACACAACCAAAACAAAAAACCAACACCACAAAAACCTTCCTTGGCCATCTTGACAAAATACATGAGTACACATCCTTATTGACCAAACAAGAAATATTTATTGTTGCTTGCTCTCTCTCCATTTATTCAAAAATGAAACAGTTCTACCTAGAAAGAATGAGGGCTTACCACCCTCAAATATACAACACACAGGTAGGACACCCTCAGAGAACACAATGGCTCAAATTCTCTGCCAGAGAAATTCAAGTCTGCCCCTTTTCCAAGCTTAGCTGCCAAATTAAGAGAATCATTAGTTTTGCTCCCCAAAACCAGAACACAGTCCTCCTTTCCAATTTTGTGTGCACTACTTAATAAGATGTTATGGCAAGGACAATTTACCCACTAGACCAAAACCATCAAAAGCTTTGAGAAGATATTTTGAACTATTGTAATAATATGTAATCGATTCCTCAAGCAGCAGGAAGAGCACACTATACATGTGGTTCATGCCTACTGCAATAACAGCCAGAGGAATCCAAACAGGCTGAACTACTTTGGAAGACAAAGAAAAGAGCAAGTGGCATTTTTAACAGCTGTGTTTGATGATTTTATGCATGCAATGTATCATTTCTTTATGCGTATTTTAACTTTTTTCTAAAACTTCTGCAACATAACCTTTAAATACATTCGGCTATGAAGATTTAGAAAACCATGGTAGTGTTATAAAGTAGGTGACAGCCATGCTCCTGTTAGCCTCATTCTAGTTGAATTACCTTCCCCTTTACAAGCTGCATCTAATAAGTTAATTCAGTGAATGGAGTTAGTTTCCAGGATCATTAATAGAGTGCATTAAAGTCATCAAAATGAAAACTCTCTAGAGTTGGGCAGGTTTAGGTTCATAACAGAAAAATATTTGGCCATTTTGCCAAGTTAGTTCTATCATCCTTTCACAGGAATCTTGGACACTTCTGCTTTGTCAAAAAAGTATTTACATATTTATAATTAGATCTACACAAAAGCCTTGCTTTAGGAACTCCCCATGCCATAATTTGTAGCAAGCTAGTTATTTATGCAGTCTCTATTATCTTAGCATCTTAGCCCTCCAGTACAGGGGACTGCTCTTGTGCCCACCTTATGGCCGAGCTAAAACACAGGAAAGGTTCAAAGGAGCTTCCAGTAGTAAGATCAAGGCCCTGAACCCATGGTCTCTGTAAGGTGAAAAAAGAGACAATATTTCACAAAATATATTTGGAGAATAAATGTCTATCAGAGAACTGCTAATTAAAAACAAAACCCTGTTGACAAAGGACAGGACATATTGACTCCTCTTTCTTTCTGACCAACAGCCTAAGCTGGGTCCTGTGAAATAAACAAGAAAGAAAGCACCGAGCCTTTCAATGCTGCAAGAGAATGTCTGATGCTAGAATAAAGAAGTTTTATGCTGTTAAGGTGAACAAACATGACGGTGATGGGCAAGGCATAAGAAGAGTCAAAACAGCAGCAGAACAATCAAGTAGACAGATACTTGTTACTATGGCAACCAAACAGCATATGCTAGAAAGCATATATGCTAAAAAGAGCCTCTGAGAAATTACAAGGAGAAATGAGAAAGACTACAACCAAAACAGGGTTTTGGCTACACTAGACTTGAAAAGGAGTCCTGTTCCATATCTATGAGTAAGATGATGACACGCAGACCATAGGACTATATTACCTGGTGGCTAGGTTCTTCAGGAGCACCCACAGTACAGGGAAGTCATGTTCAAGTTTAGCGACAAAGGCATGGTGTGAATAAAGATGGCAAAAGGAAATTTGAACTATTAATTAAGATAGGCCATTCAAAAGTCATTGCTGTATCCCATTTGATAAAAATCTCTCCCTGGGTCTGTAATGGGTTCTGTATATTAGCAAAAACTACTTGTATCTATCGGTATCTTAGTGCCACACTAACTCCCAGTTGATAATCCCGAGAAGTCTTGTAAAATCTGTATTTAGTGTCTAATACATGTCACATCAAAGATTAAGGTCCAATTACTAAATTTTTACTCTGTAAGAAATTGGACAAGTTCTACAGACAGCATTTGATACTTCTATGAAGTGTCAGCAAGGAGAAAAGGTGTTGGTGATCTTACTAGGACATGGCAACCTACATCACCTCAAGTCACTTCCACGCCCAGCTCATTAGTCTGAGTTTTTGCACCTCAGATCACCCAGATATTTTAGCTTTCTGCAGGTAGTCAAACAGGCAGAACTTTTATTACCTCTTCCTTTGAAAAGAGAGAGAGAGGGAGAGAGAAAGGCAGCAGCCAAGGGTCCTTTACTTTCAAGCACTCCTTCCAAGTTGGATATTTAATGTTGGCAGTCATACTGTAAGCTTATTCCTTTAGAAAAATTCCTAGGGGAAGAAGCTATACCAGAAATACTGGCTGAAATAATAACCCTTCATCCTTAAGGTCAAAGGAAAAACTGCTCTTGTAAGCTCAATGAAAACCAATCTGATAGATATGAATGAAAGCAAAAAAAAAAAAGTTGCCTACTGTATAAACACTTCCAAAGTAAATAAAACCCTTGAAGGGAAATGACAAAGTTACAGAGTCAAGTGAAATAGCAGAAAGATAAATTATCTCAGGAAGCCAGATTCACTCCTGTGCAATAAGTCAGTAGCAGGACAAAAAAAGATTGGAAATCATGGCAGGTTTTAATAGATTGAAAAAAATGGATGAACAGTCTGACCCAACAACTGTGCCTTCTCCCTCTAACAAAAAAAAAAACCAACAACCAAAACCAAACCCCAAAACCACCAAACCAAACCCCAAACAAAAACAAAACAAACAAAAAACCCAACAAAACCAAACCACCCCAACAAACGAAAAACAAACCTTACAGAAAAGTGTTAGCATTGGAAATTAAAATCTAATAACTTCTCTAAGTATTTTAGATTACAATGCTTTCGACAGGGGGTTAGAGGTGCTCATTTCAAACTGACAAAGCCAACCGAGATCTCACTCAAGAAATTAAAAACGTATGAAAAAAGGAGGAGAATAAGAAAGTTCAGCACAAGCACTAATGGAAGAGAGCTATTGGGCCCAATTCTCTAGAACCAAAATACGCTTATTTTGATTGAACTAGTGTGGATTTACAGTGCTTAGCTGAATGGAGTATTTGGACTATTTATGTTCAACTTGAAAGGAAACATGATTTAAGAAACATCAGTAGCACAGGACTTTGCTGTTGGTGAGGAATGAAAACGCCAGAAATCCTTCTGTTTCTGTAATGACACACAATATTGACAACCCTAAACACAAATTGTTAAGGATATTACTTAATAACTATATATTCATATGAGCCCCATTTTATCATTATACCCTGCAGTATTATTTTGTGTGTAAAGCTGTACAGAGAAAAAGAATACTCCAAAGCAAATACAGCCGGAGCACAGGATCAGGATTCCAGAGACCTGCTTTTTCAACTCTGTCAGAAGCTCACTTCCATTTAACCTCCATTTCTCTCTTCATATATTTGACCATAGCCAGACCTAGGTATGTCCCACCCTACGGACATCCTTTGAGTATTCACTGAATTCTTCTTCATGGAAATTTCAAGAGCCATGCCATCTGCTAAGAGGTTTTTAACTGAAAATAGCAGCGCTCTAATGGCAATAACACTGCTGCCAACACTGTAGCTCTGTTTCAACATACATCTTCATGCCTACCTTCACCCAACACAACCAAAGAGTGAGAGGCAGTATCAGCAGAAGTCACACCACAGGTTTGTACATGTTAGCGTCCTCAGAGATCACTAACTTTATGGGGCATTTCTCAAGTGCATAATGAGACATCAGTTCTCCTGTCAGGAAGCTGTACAAGACAAGGATCCAAATTCGCTTCTGTTCTAAGCCTTTTTTATACCCTTCTTAAGAAGTCTCAAAATTCTCTTTCTATATGTTATTAATATCTTTAAATCTCCTCTTTTTGCAAAGCTATCATTGCAATGCATAAGACAGAATCTAGTTCAATACAGATCAGACTTATGATATGACAGGATTTAAATAAAAACAGCTCCTTCCAGTTTCATTTGAAAATATGACAAAGCCTGTTTGTCAAATACAACAAACCCATCTATCACCTTCTAATTGGAAGCCTTTTTTCCCAGCATGCCTGGTGCCTCACTAATCTGTACACAACTTAATAGGGAAGTTAATAAATTATACAAGAGAACTAATTATACCTATTTGTCAAAAGATGGGATAGTTAAACTGAGGACTTAAATTATAAGAAATGAGCATATTATCCTAATTAGTTTGACCTAAACTTCGGGGGACAGGGGAAGAGACAGAAATTTTTCTGACTAATCTCTAAGTGGTAGCAGCCATTATCATACAGGCAATACAAGGCTGAAAGGGCCACAGTTTCATGAAACATTGAAACATGCATTTCTTTCAAATCATAGCGTATCATCCTGACATCAATCTCCCCGGCTGTCCAAAAGGCCATGAATGGGAAAAGTTAACGTTAAGTCACTTGATCCATCCCCCTCCCTTGTTACTCTGAGGTTGTTTGTACCCATACAGTTATTGAAAATCTACCTTTGTATCTTCCATACAGCCTATAAAAATACTAAGAAAAGAGAAAAGAAGCATATTATAGTATTCATTAAAAAAACAAATAAACAAACAAAAAACACCAACAAAGGAAGACTTACTCCAGGGGATAAAATTATTTTCTCTAAGCATATGTAAGACAAGTCTAGTAAAGAAAAGTCCAAAACAGATAGTTGCCACTGAAACAGAAGGAGTGCTGACCAGAAATAGTAGAAAAAGTACTGAACATATGACTATCCACTCAACACATTCCCCTGCATTTGTTTTTACCTGCTGACTGCTGTGCCCAGATCAGTATGGAATTCTCCCTCTTCAGGTTGCATCATCTTACATTTTTCCCTCCTCCTGTGCTTAAGAGGCAAATTCCATAAAAAGAGACTGACAAAATCTGAATAAAATGCCCTTTTCGGTGGATACACTTTCCAAATACCGTTCCTATTTAGGTGAACTCTCTTCACCGTAGCTCTACAGCACGCATACTGCATACTAAGTGACCAATTTAGAGAGGCTAATACTGTTTTTGAGATGGACTCTGAGCTTTTAAGTTAGTATGCAACATCTCTGATTCTCTAGTTAAGCATCTCTAAGAGACAAAAAGCAACAGTAATATTCCATATTCCAAAAGAAACTTACAATTAAACATTCTAATATTAGAATAGGCTAGCACTAGAGCTACTGTTAATCTATATTACATGTATAGGGCACACCAGTCTTTTAAAGAAGCATCTTTTGATCCCATACTTAATTCCTATGCTGTTATATACAATATCAATATAAGCACCAGAATCCTACATCTGTGTTCTAAGCTAAATCTTTAGAAATAATTTTTAGAAGTATACAAAAAGTTGTATTCATGATGCATAATGAGAGCCTGACTATCGCAACGTCAAACCAAAAGTGACATGACCTTTTTGTTGACTTAAGCTTCCAGCTGTGTCGTAGAGACTCTTTCTCCAATCCCTGCACCTAACAGCACTACATGTGAGAAGTCCATTGACATCAAAGGAGCTACCTGTTCGTGAGCTGGTCAATATGAGTATGCACAATGGAACTGGATTCTGACACATGACCTACAGTAGGGCAAGCATGAGGATGTACTTGCTGAATCTCTATTAACTAATTGCCATTAGTTCTTCAGTTAACTAGCTTACTGGCAGAAGCATGCCTAAAAAAAAAATACATTACTTCTGCAAACTACAGGTACTGTTAAAAAACACGTGGAAAAAAGGCATGCAAAGAACCTGAAGATCCGAGCCAAGACTGCCAGAAGTTGACAGTTTGTGCATTTAATTGAAAGCTGAGTTTCAAGAACACTTCAAGACAGTCCAAGGCAGCAGTGCCACTGAAAGAGGTAATTCTGCCCCTTTGTCTTGTTTCCATTCCTGTCTCACCCAATCGCTTGTCCTGGGCACAAGTGTTTGCCCAATACAATGAAACCCAAGGGATGTAAGCGGCTCAAACAAACACAGAACTGAAGGTGATGGGGGGGTTGAAGGAGAAAGTAAAGGTTAGCTTTAACCACGTAGAGTTTCCCAACCCACTTTACCTCACAAATCTTTCCCTCTGTGAGAGAAGGGTGTGAAGACAGCCACAGACTGTAAACTGGAAGGCAGGAAACACTAACTTAAACCCACTGACACTGAATATGCTATTCCAGTCTTACTAAGGATATACAGGGCTAACTTTGTAAGGCTTGCCATTCTGTTTTCTTACAAAACACACATTTGTATGCTTACTCCCCACTTTTTATTACAACCAGGGTAAAGAAAAACATGTCTGTATGCAGAAGCTGAAGTAAATTCCCAGTTTTGCTTACAGCAATAGGTATAAGCGCTTTTTGAAATTAAGTACACAAGTCCTTGCTTTTTAATTGAATCCAGTGATCGCTATTCAGTTTCTAAAGAGAAAAAGTGGTTTTGTAACTGGAAGTACGAAGAAGCTGCTGTTCTCTCCCTTCACTCATTACGGTTTTCATAAGCTGTTTTTTCAAACTAACCTTTACTGGCTTACAACATTTACCAGACAAGTCTACATTTAGTTTTTTGGAGCTGTTTTTGCGGGAGAAGAGAGAGCAGGAGGGAACAGATAATATTTACTGCACAATTTTAAGTTTCAATCTGGATGAGTCAAAACCAGTCGTCTCTCAAGCCAGGAAGTATATGAAGATGTTTAAATGCAACTGAAAACTACTTCATTCAATTCTACAAAGAAAATTCTCCTTCCAGCATAGATCAACCATGGACAGTCTCAACCCTAAAAGATGGGAAGTTTCAAAAACTTAATGGTTATAAATAGCTGCAGAAGGGTTAGAATGGAAACAACTACTGCAATTATGACCTCTCTGCTGTTATAAGCATATTTACATGCATATAAGATTTTTGAGGAAGTTGATTTTTCTTGTCAATTCTGTTTTTATCTCCTCCTTCACTGGAAAGCTAAAGTAATCTGACTTTCTTTCCTTTACTTTGAGTAGTGAGCAGATATAGGCATAATAATATAAAATTTGAGTTCCCAAAAAACACATTTGATAAATGGAATCTTCTTTTTTAAAGCATGCAGGCTTGCTAGTTCAGCTTGGTAAGGTTTCAGTCTGATCAAGATGAGACTGCAGTGAAACCTGTTATTGCCTTAAGTTGATGAATCCTGATCAGGAGCTTCTGGCAATGCCATTACAAACCCTTCCAGCATCAGGATGGTTTTAATTCAAAAGGGGGTGGGGTGTGTGGGGGTTGTCTTTTATCCTCTGCTGTAAGACTGAGACAAATGCATGAGTAATTATTACAGGAAAAAATAATATCAGGAATTTACTCCACACAATTTTAATTGCATCTACTTTTTAGTGGAGGTTAGAACAGACAAAACCTCCATCACAGACTCATTTGGGTTTTGGATTACATCCGTGGGGGGAAGTTTCACTAACTTTAGTGGATTTGAGATGAGTTGAACAGATTTAAAGCCATATCTTTCTCAGCAAATCTGATTTTTGCTTAATTTTCTGAATTATATTTCTCAACACAAGAGGAGCCCCAGGAAGAGGCAGGGTATATCTGCTCTCCCCCTGAATTTTGCAAATGCCAGAGGAACCCAGTCTGGGTACATTAAACTACATTGTCTTTAGTATGCCTTTGTTCTGCACATTCATGAGAAAATGATACTGCAAATTTCTACTTTCACCAGTTAATGATAGTTTTTGATTGGATAGAAGTTTAAATTTCCACTGGGCTATTCTTTGTCATTCTTTTAGGAGTATTACTGTTTGATAACAAAACATACAGAACACCATACAGGTTCTCTGTCAGCACAATCATCAAGAGGCACAGTACAAAATGCAAGATCGAAGAACGAGGGCAGAATTGCAGAGGTGAAACCACAGAATTACTGAGTACATCTTCCTGCAGCAAATACGTTTCACAGGTATACAAGACAGACCAGTCTCATCAATCTAATCTTAAAGGCAAGTCTTAAAAGACTTCTTACAGTAGAGAATCTACAGCCTTTGGGAGCTTCTATGGCTGTTACGCCATAATTTAAGCTCCATACTTGCTCCATCCAGACAGGTAACAGATTATTCCCTTTCTTCTTGAAACAGCATTCTGTATATTTTAAGATTTATTACATCCATCTTCTTTCTATTTTTAGGCTAAACAACTCTAGCTCCTCTTTATACTTTCTTCTTTCTCAGCAATGTTTTCTGGACCTGCTGTTTTTCTTCTGAGTGCTGTCTTCATCAGGATCATAGCTGTCTGAAAAACAGAACTGGAAACAGTTTTCTAAGAGAGGCCTCACCAGCGCCGAGTAAGGCAGCAAGATTACTTCACAAGCGTTACAGGCATGTTAATATGGTGTTAACTATCATGTTAACATTATATTAATGACTCAGTATTAGTTGCGATTCTCTATAAATCCTAAATCCCTTTACACAGAAACACCATTTAGCCAAATATTTCCATACTGTATTTATGCAGATAATTCATCCTGCTGAAGTGCCCTACCCTGGTCTTGTCCCCATTGAACTCCATTTCCCAAGATCAGTTTGAGTTCTGTACCTATCTCCCCATGCTCTTGTGTTCCTTCTCACTCTGGCAGAGCTGGCAGATTGAGAAAGTACTCTGCATTCTACTGACCAAGTCATTAATAAAAATACTGATTAATATGAGACATAGGATATTGATGAGCCCTCCTCGATACATTACTATGTTCTGACATTCAGCCAATTATACATACTCTTTGAAAATCTTTTTCTGACCAATTCTATATCCACCAGTTAGTAGACTTCTCTAGACCACTTTTGCTCATCTGACTTAAGAGAACGCTACATGAATACAGTGCAACAAACTTTAGTCAAGTCAAGGTATATTATATCTACTGCTTCTCTCCTAACCACCTGACCTGTAACAGTGCCTTACAAGGAAATTAAATGGTTTTGTCGTGATTTGCCCTTGAGAAATCTGTTTACTCAGTAACTGATCTTGCTAACTGGCTGGGGCTTAGGAGATGTCTGTCCAATTATTCCTTGCTATATTTAAGCCAAACAGACTGGTCTTTAATTACCCAGCTCATCCTTTCCCTACCCCCTCCTGAAGCACTGTATTTGCTTTTCCCCAGATACCACTTTCCTCCCTAGGATTAATCTCATCAGGTCCAGCTTCCCTGAAAACATTTAAGAACTACACTTAGAGCTAGAAATCTTCTATACCAATTTCTTCATTGACGTAAGTCCCTCAGTATGGAAGAAGTTCTCTCAAGCAGCTAAAAAATGTTTTCAAAATACATAAATCCTAAAAGAAAACACAAAGTGACAGTTATTTAGCTTAAGAAAATTTTCTTCCTATTCAGCAGGCATTAAGATCAAGAGAAGCAGTGATTTCTACAAATAAAAATAATTTACAGTTTTCAAGCAACTGAGAGCATAACTGTGCACCTGGGTCTCAGGATTTTTTAAAAGTGCATTTCTAGCTCTCCCTCCCACCACTTATTTCATTTGTTCCATTTTTGGAAACTAGATCATAATAGTAAAGTTTTCTGCTTTACATCCAGAAAATGAGAAAAGGGAGCAAAGAGAAACCTGAGAGGCAACACAGCGCACAGAGGACAGCAGAGTTCAGTCAAATGACTGTGATTTTATTCCTCACTACCCTGCTGCAGAAGGTCCTAAGCAAGCCACTTCAATGACTTTGAAGCCTGAATTCCTTTCCAGTTCTCTCACAGAATGGTTGAGGTTGGAAGGGGGGTCATCTTGTTGACTCTGGAGGTTATCTTGTCCACCTTCCCTGCTCAAACATGGTCAGCTAGAGCAGGATGACCATGACTATGTCTAGATGGCTTTTGAATATCCCCATAGAGACCATACAACCTCTCTGGCCAACCTGTGCCAGTGCTCCGTCACCCTCACTGTACAAACACGTTTATTGATGTTCTAACAGAGCCTCATGTGTTTCAGTTTGTGCCCACTGTTTCTTGTCCTGTCACTGAGCACCACTGAGTAGAGCCTATATCCATCATCTTTGCACCCTCCCTTCAGGTCTTTACACACATTGATGAGATTCCTCCCAGCCCACCCCACCTTCTCTCCTCCAGGCAGAACAGTCCCAGCTCTCTCAGTCTTTCCTTACAGGAGACATGCTCCAGTCCCTTAATTATCTTGGTGGCCCTTTGCCAGATGGACTCTCTCCAGTAGTTCCTTAACTCCCTTGCACTGGGGAGCTCAGAACTGGATGCAGTACACCAGGTGGGGCCTCACCAGTGCTGAATGGAAGGATCACCTCCCTCGACCTGCTGGCACTACTCCTTCTGGTGCAGCCCAGGATACCATTAGCCTTCTTTGCCACAACAGTACATTGCTGGCTCGTGTTCAAATTGGTGCCCACCAGGACACTTTTTCTGCAAAGCTACTTTCCGGTCCGTTGTCCCCCAGCATGTACTGGTGTACGGGGTTATTCTGCCCCAGGTACAGAGCTTTCCACTTCTCCTTGTTGAACTTCATGAGGTTCCGCTCAGCCAACTTCTGCAGCCTGTTGAGGCACCACTGTCCTGTGCCGTATCAGCCACTTCTCCCAGTTGTTCATCTGTTCCCTGTTTCATCTATTTAGAGCATATGTTGTTAGAATAGGCAAAGTTTTTCCTCTCACTGTATGTTTGGATAAATGCAAATCTTTTGCATATCTAGCATATACCTAATACATTCTGTTCTGTGAAACACAAGGCCAAAGGTGAAAAGAAATCTAGGAATATGAGCTAAGAGGTGACTGAACTAGAGATGAGCCAATCGACAGCTTGAACCCATATTTCATATTGGGTGGAGTCAGCTGATCCTCATAAAGCAGACACAGTCTGAAAAATCTGTCCATTGCACACAGCATAAGACTCTCCTGGTAATATAGAAGTCAAGACCAGATTTACTCTTTTTATCACATTCAGATGGTCTGTGAATAATCACCTGCTGCTTCCCAGTACTACTACTCCTCAAAAGAAACCCAACAACAAATACTTAAGTCAACCTCTGTACATGCCTATTCCATGAATGTAGAGCAGTTGTTAACCTTCAAGTTACTCAGTGTTTGCCAGACAATGCAATGGTGTAACACAGCAGAGAGGACCTAAGATAACATGAGGGATCTTGAGAGGACTTCTTCAAAACATGACACAGCTTTTGATATCACTTCTTCAGAGTATACAACTGAACTAACAGGCAATAATATGTTATCTGGTACTTGGTTGACTGCTATCTTTATTTTCTTCTTTTATTGTTTTTGAGAATAGACTTTTACTATATGTTGTCCTAGAAAGGTGCATTTCATGTGTACCTCCAGACAGTTATTTCCCACCTTAAAAATGCTGTTTCTAGGGACCAAAGTAATTAAGTGGCAGTTAGGAGAAACTTGGGTTTAGTCCTAAAATTGTGTCCATAACTCATTATGAAAACTTCTGCCCTCCATGCTTTTAACCCAGCAAACAGCTGAGATGTAGTGGGAAAGAATCAATTCCTTCTTGTGTGAACTTCCCTCCAATGTAGAGTCCATTGCAGTATAAATACCAAGGCAAGACTTTAAACAGGTTCTGGACTCACTCTGATGCCAGCAATTCCAATTCTTGTCTTGACTTTCCCTTGACTACCGACATTAGTATATCTCACTATGGTTGTGCACAATTTTGAACCTTATGATGAGAGCTCGCTTAGGGGCCCAGTTCCATGTCTAAGGTAGGATATGACCCAAACTCCCTCCTTCTCTTTTCCCATGTAAAAACAAATCTGTTCTAGAAAGAACAAGCCTTACTAGAACAACAAAGCAAATTTCTGACAGACTGCCACCTTCCCTAACTACTGCAGTTACTGCTTACTGGATTACACGTGGTCACTATGATAAAGAATTAATTCTTGGCAAGTCCCTGCTATCAAGCATCCAGAGGCAGAGATGTTTCCTTGAGGGAGCTACATAGTATTTCACCTCTGCACTTGTTCTTCCCATATTATTTTATTGTTCACAGCAGTCCTATAGATGCCAGAGCAAGTGACTCGGTCCTTACCCAATGATTGTTGATTGATTACAAAATCATCACTCTGAGTCTTTTTTTGCCAAAGATGCTGTGGTTTGAATATCAATTTTCAGCTTAGGTCAGCTTAAAGGTGCTTAAACAATTACATTCAGCTGATCCTAATGGAAACAATCCTGCAGTATCTGCATTAAGGACATAATGATATCAGAGAGTAAACTCTAAACTACATAAGATAAATACAGCTATTACAATTAATTACACTAAATTGCCTGAGCCAGCAATAGGGGTAAGTGCCAAAGATCTGAGGCAGTTATCATTCTACCCAGTAGAATGTCTGTATAATCAATAAGCACAGAGACTTGCTTAGAAATGAGAAAACAACATTAGTTTTGGTTTATTTCATGGGGGTTTTTTTCATACCTACTATATAACAGCTTCTTTAAGAACATTTACAATTAAGGATCATACTTGTTTAATAGCTAAAACAAAAAGCCAATGTAAATTAAGTATCAATTTCACTTGCAAGGGGGTAATCTGTTCTCCTTAGAAAACTTAATCTGTCCAATATAAAATATTCCACTTGACCTTCAAGCATCCCTCCAAAGCAGAGTATTTCATTTTTGATCTTTTGAAAGAAACACAAAGGAAACCAACATTCTCCGTCAACTAACTACTAAAAGGAAAAGACAACCTCTATTTTTCTAATTTCCTTTTTCCAAAGGTGGGGCACTCACCCCTTATCACAGGATCCAATCCTCTTACCTGCATCTCTAGAACTGTTATAGGACAGACACTTTGCAATGGGGTTTCTTAATATTTGTTGAGTTTATTACATATTGGATAAATAATGTAACAATGATTTTCTGTTGCAAAATGTAGAAGTCTTCCACTCCTGAACTATCTTTTCTCACTACCAGTTTAAAAATATTCCAGTTGAATGGAGCCTAGGCTATGGAGCAAATCAGTGGCAGAGTAGCAAACCTACTCAAAGCTGTTTCCGCCTGTTTTCTGCTATAAAAATTCTGTAGTGCTGCTTATGTAGCATACTATAAATCCTTGCCAAAGTATCTGCATGCTATTTAACAAAATATCTTCAAGAGGAAGTAAACAATGAACAAAAATTGCTGCTGAGCATAACAACCCAAAGACTACAGATCTTGTAAGAGGTGAAACACTAGTTTATGTTACTCAACAGCTACAGACTAAGGATGGTTGGGAAAGACAAATCTTCATTTACAGTAAAGAGAGCAGATCAAATCAATAAACAGAGTAATAAATAGCTTGCCTGCATATTGCACGTCTTTCACATCAAATACATAAAAGAGGGACAAAAATACAGAGATAAGGTTGTCCTCAAAGTGAACTGTAACACCGTACTTCACTGGAGCTTGTTTCTCACTGATACACACTCTTAATTTTTCAGACAGCAGACAGGACTAAACAATAGGTAAAAACTATTGAGCCATTTCATTAAAGTTCTGCTTTTACAGTCTTACTTTCTCTATTAACTTGCTGGTAATTAATTACTTCCTATAAGCTTAATTACAACCAGTTACAGAAATGTTGTGCAAGTCTGTAAACAAAGCTTGGTCAGTTTGAGGCAATGGGTGGTTGAAACTAAATGAGTTTTCTACTCAACTATGCTCATATGCAGCTTGTTCAACCTGTTCAGTGTTACAGCATGAGGTTCCAGAGGAGCCTTGAAAATTAACTGTGGAATTGGTACCCATAACAATCTATAAATTTGTATTTGTTTAGACTAACAGAGCAAACAATATTCTTACAACAACAGATTTCTTAAAGAAACTTGCAGCAGCTATGTGATCAGTTCACGGGACTGTCCTAGAAACACTTTCTCAAGTAAAACAGAAAAACCTGGGCTTGCTTAAAGTGAAGTTTCACCCCAGATTACCAGATGGTCATACTGATTAAATAAACAAAGTGTATCTAAAGAAAACAAATTACATCAAATCTGTTCTTAAATTTATAAAAGTAGGGAAAGCTATGGGCATCTGGTTAGGAAACAATTTGGGGTTTGCAGTGAAAACTAGTCTCTATGGAAGCACATTTCCATCAATTTCCTGCTGTTTGAGATCCAAATCTAACACTCCGGAGTTCCCTATCCATCTGAATTCTGAAAGGCAAATGTAGCAGCAAGAGACAAAGAAAATTCAAAGGAAGGAAACAACATAAAGAAAATCCAAAAGAAGGAAACAAATACTGAAAGGATAAGGATAGTTTTCCTCAAGTACTCGCACAATAATCAGCATTAGATTGTCCCTGCATTTCTGAAGGTTCCCTGGCAGATGTATCCTTCTCACGCAGTTCTTCAACTGTACATTTGATTACATTCATTATCTGTTCAAGGTATAATTCAGTGAAGGCTGCAAGCTTACCAGTTCCTATTGTGGGGCCAACTGTATTCTCACAGAAATGACAGCCCATGTTCCAGTCTCTTCCTTCACTGGCTATTCTTTCTATATTCACCCTATCACTTTTCCAAGTTGCTCTAGCCTATGAAACTAATAACTCACACTGCTTATTACTGTTCACTACTTTGCTTTGTTCTCTTTATTAGAGGTCAAACTACTGCTCTCCCAATGGCTTTCTTTGAGTCCACACGTACCATTTTAAGTTTCCCTTTGGACAAGCTTAATATGATTTAAAATCATGTTACAAAACAGATCTTTCAATGTAACCTACATAATTACTTGCTGGTACAGAAACAGTTTCAGTCTTCCTCAAATTCACACATATCCTTAAGCAATGAAGCTAAACAGAATGAGTCTGTTTGAGAACTGCAATCACAGTTCTTTGTTAATCCGCAGTATAAACTCGTATGTAGTCCGCCTGTCCAGGAAAACGTGTATTGCTCCAACAATTCTTTCTCAACACTAAGACAGCTACAGGCACCACTGCTTGAAAAAGCACACAGTATAAATTGAATGTCTGCTGACTAGTTTCCATTTATCAAATCAATTTTCTTCCCCTAGAAGATACACAGTTAAATCCTGAGGCCAGTAGGTCGAGGGAGGTCATTCTCCCCCTCTACTCGGCACTGGTGAGGCCACAACTGGACTACTGTGTCCAGTTCTGGGCTCCCCAGCTCAAGCGGGACAGGGAACTACTGGAGAGAGTCCAGCGTAAGGCAACAAAGATGACTGGGGAATTGGAGCACCTCCCTTATGAGGAAAGGCTGAGAGAGCTGGGACTCTTTAGCCTGGAGAAGAGAAGGCTGAGGGGAGACCTTATTCTTGCTTACAAGTATCTAAAGGGTGCGTTGAAGGAGGATGGAGCCAGACTCTTTTCAGTGGTTCCCAGTGACAGGACGAGGGGCAACGGGCACCAGTTGGAACATAGGAAGTTCCATTCAAACATAAGAAAAAACTTCATTACGGTGAGGGTGACAGAGCCCTGGAACAGGCTGCCCAGGGAGGTTGTGGAGTCCTCTTCTCTGGAGATTTTCAAGACCCGCCTGGATGCAGTCCTGAGTAATGTGCTCTAGGCATTCCTGCGTCAGCAGGGGAGTTGGACTAGATGATCTCTAGAGGTCCCTTCCAACTCTGAAAATTCCGTGATTCCATGATTCCATTTATGGTACTGTAATAAGATCCCTTTCTGAACTTTGTAGAGCGATACTTTAAGTCAATGTGGTAGCATCATATTTCATCACTCAAATCACACGTTTCCTATTAATCAATAAGTCAATGAATTACTAATACATTTTTGATGTTGAACAAACATTAATGCCTCTGTTACAATGAAACCAAATACTTGGCTATTTGTTTAAAAGTCTACCCATAAGCGCTGAAGCCAGTGCAGGCCAGTACTAGAGAGAGATGATCATGAAGAAAGCAAGAGTGCAGGAAAATAATATGCAAGAGCTTTATGTGTTTCCCCCATAGCCTGCTCCAAAGGCACACACTTTATTCTAAGTTAACATTGTGCTGCAGCAGTTCACAACGTAGCATCTGACCACTGCTAACAGGGTTGCTGGAGCTGAGGGAGCCTGACGGGAAGCTATCTCAGCTTAAGTTTTCTCCCAGGAAGAACTGCATTGTTCCAAAGGTTCTTTCAGACAAAAAAAAAAAAAAAAACCAAACCTCAAAATTATTAGCTCAAGTTCACCTAAGACTGCGCCATCAAATGCCCTGCATTAAAGGTGCTTGTTGGTGGCACTCTGCTTGCCCGAACTAAGTTCCCAGGATTACAAACAGCTGGTACTTTTTGTGATTATAAAACTTAGTAATAAACCCAACAATTGAGTCTTTCGATACTGAACTACTTTTTCACTGATCACTCAGTTTTGTTTTGAGTCTTGGCATATTTCCTCAAATTCACCTTTGCTGACAAGTTATAATAACTATTTAGTAGCAGAAGTTTTTCA
The DNA here is from genome assembly GCA_008921705.1 of Burhinus oedicnemus. Taxonomy (NCBI): domain Eukaryota; kingdom Metazoa; phylum Chordata; class Aves; order Charadriiformes; family Burhinidae; genus Burhinus; species Burhinus oedicnemus. The sequence continues at coordinate 1,541,213 of VFFE01007664.1, read as the reverse complement.
AACAGTAGATGTCTAACTGTCTTCTTGTTTACATCCTGTGAGAACATTTTAAGGTTATTTTTCAATTGTTAAGATTTACTGTTTCATGTGTCTCATCACCACAGCCTTAAAAAGTCAGACAGACTTCATGAGTCCCTTTGGAACTCTGTTTGTCTTTTATCATCAAAAGCACATGCTGCTTTTATATATATATATATATATATGCATAAAATTTTTCATTTTTCCCCCCTGAAAGTTTGCAATTGTCAGTACTGCAAATTCAGAAGTGGCTTGCAAAACAGCATCATAGTTTTATTTTTAAAACTACAGCAAGGATTTCATAGAGCAGTATGCATACAAATAGATGGAATGAATGCAAGAGAGTTACACTGATAAATTAAGGTAATTCAGAACCTAAGCCCTCTGCTCATCTTGCTTGAAAACTCGTCTGCACATGTGTCTACCTAGGCACACCCTTCTTCATGCATGTGCATCATTTTGTACTAAAAGCCACAGGCAAAAATAAAGAGAAGGGGAGGAACAGATTTTCTGGTATGTCTATACATCTAACTTCAATTTAGTGTACAGAAATCCACATTAGTTTCAAGCAAAGCAGTTCATGCAGGAGAGCAGCCTAGCTGCAGGAATACGGTAATGAAGGATAAATTAGCTCATAAAGACTTCTGGACTGCTGCATTAAAAAAAAAATACTTCTGGTACCCAGCTAACCTCTTTAAAGTTAGCTTGGATGCAGTTTACAATCTATACATTTTGCTAGTATGTCTGTTGTAGGTTATTTCGGAAACCTACAGAGAAAAAACGAGATTTACAACGGGGAGCAGTATATATAATATATTTTTTTCTATTACCATAACATATTTCATTCCAAAGGACTGTTGTATTAATTCTCATATAAAAAAGGTCCAAAAAGCAAAACATATTAACATGACCCTGTAACTATATAACATTGAACACTGAAACCAGATTAATGATTTTATAACACAAAGATTTCTGCCTCCATAGTATTGTGGCAACTTCTACCCTTAAAAGTCTTTGCCACCTTTTCTTAAAGATACAGGGGGGGGGGGGGGGAAAGGAAAACATTCAAAGCCTTGAAAAATATAAAGGAATAAATGAAGCTTTCTTTTTAAAAAGCACCATTTATTTTCATTCCTTTTAGCTAAAGGATGTGGGGAGGGAAACAATCTTTTAGATAGTACTAGCTGTTCTTTAATATATTGAAGTTCAGGCATGTTGAAGTTTGGTTCTGCTTCTTTGAAAATAACTTGGATACACACAGAAGGAGAATCAGAACTACTGGAAAAACAGAGAACACCGTTTCTGGCATTGGCATATTCAAATTCCCTCTAGGAGAAATTCAGGGGGAGTACAGGATGGTGTCAGCTACTCCAAAATCTGGCAAAATTATACCAGCTTTAGGTTTAAGACAGAGGTTTTGTCTGACTTTTTTGGTCATAGGGTCAGAGAAGTGTTGACAAGAAACTATCTTTGTTAGGTAGCTTTGGCTTGTTTGCTTTTTGTAAGAGTAGATTAATGTAAAACAAAGAGGCGGAAGGAGTCATACAAGAGATGCACAGCAACAACATATGTCAGTGTAACGATCAGGCTACAACTGAGGCCAACAAGATTAGCCATGCTAAGATCTTAGACCAACATCATAGAGTTGCAAGGTCAAAAGGAATTGGTCAAAGGATTTGGGGATTCCAAAAGATGAGAGCATTGGCCATATGAGCAGCTGTCTATCCATCTGGCATCAAGTTGTAACTCTCCCTCAGCACTAGCCAAATGCAATACTTCATTCCTCTATTTGGCCCACTATGCAAGCTGCACTTTTGACACACCCATTTGGCTTACAATTTCTCTACTCAGACGTCTTACACCTTCTTGTGTGGACTATCCCAATGTAATAACAATTGCCAACTTGTATAAACTAACTTGCACAACAACTTAGAGATCTTTACCCAAGGGAGTAAGAAAATCTAATGTGCAGAAGACACCGTACTCTGCACTGCACTTCCTTTCTGCGGAGATCTGCAATTGAAATATCATTTCAGGTTCATATTACATACAACATTAAGTACAGGACAAGTAATAAAAAAAAGTGCTAGGATGCCAGGTCCAGCTGAAAGAAACAGTAGCAATCAAGCCCAAATAACCATGAGTGATCTCTTTGTGGAAACGGGGTATGTGAAAGACATTAATCCTATAACAGAACTAGCAACTCTGAGAAGTATCAGAAAAGGATAACTGCAAAACACCACCTTTAGATTTTTTTCTTCAATTTTGATAACTTGATTTCTCTCTCCATTAAAGCTCCTTAGTCACTACTCCAGGAATAGAGGTGTTAAGCCAGTTTCCAGGTTCTGGAATTTGATTTTAATCCCTAAATTTTTGTTGCAGAATCAGCCAGATTCAGTTTTCTCTGCTTTAAAATCCATGAACAGGAAAGTAATGCTCGTACAGATATTTGCTAACACCTCATTAAAGGTGGCATAGCGAGAAGCTGAAAAATGAAGTGTTATCTGTATATGTCTATCACACAGACCTTGTACTGAAGGAAACTACATAGTTGTAAAGTCAAATAGTTAAAAGTTAGAAAGAAAACTCTACTAAAGTTATTATCAAATGCTTAGAAAAATATGGGAATTAGGGTCATTTTTGCAATCTTACTCAGCCCCTGTATATATTTATTTCACAGATATTTTACAGAATTTATTGCTTCCAGCTGCCCATTAGCCACACATCAGATCCCAGCACTTCTATCTACAGGAAAAATAATTGGCCCAGATTCACTCCTTTAACGTTAAGCACGTACAAAATAACAGTGCCTGCACAACCAGGGAGAAGGGTAACAGAGTAGAGCAGAGAGGAGAGAGGAAAGAGGGGGAGAGAGGACATGCTGTAAGAGTGGTTTTAAGCTCTTATTCCTGGTCGTGTTCCTATCCTCAACTTCACCTTATCATTTCTCCATCCTAGACTCCAAATCCCAGTCCCATTCTCTTTACCAAGTTCCTCATTCTGTCCAAAAGAGAGCATTCCACAGTCTTGCTCCCTTTCCTGATTCTGATTATACTACTCCCATTTCAAGTCAGACACTTCTTGTCCAGCCAGTCTTATGTCTCCTCATCATCAACTGTCTCACAATGTGGCTCCTCATCCATTCAGATGGTGCAATCCTGCCTTCAATACACAAATAAGAACACTTACTTTGCAAGAAATCATCACTTTTTTGCCATTATCATTGACAGAATATTGTAGGAAGAAGATACGTTCTCAGTATCAACACAGCTTCAAACTCCTCACTACCGTTTGAAAAAGGCTATGTGTCTCCTTTGGTGTAATTGGAAAACAAAACAGAGACGATGGAGTTGCCTGTAGAGGAATGACCCATGCCGCACAACACTTTTCAGATCAAGATACTAGAGTCTAAGCAGATAGATGTGCTATGCAAGAAGTACTTAAATAAATGGAGTAAGCAATACACATGCTACAGTTCTCTGTAATTTTTATGCAAATACCTGCAAGCACATTCAACAGCTGTCTCTTCCTCTTCAGGAAAAGAACAGTCTCAGAGCAGTCACTGAAATGGCTTAGTCCAGTTTCAGGTTTGAACTGACAGCAGCATTAGAAAACAAAAACCTGCAGTGCTTTCATATCCACATATTCAGTTTAAAATCCCTATCATAGATATCAGAATTTCCTTTCCCTTCTGAGCAATTTCAGAAGACTGTCCGTCAGCCACCATCTATTCTGACTCAGACCAACATAGCTGAAAGATGGTTGCTCAGTGTTGTATTTCAGACAGCACTTGGCAAACCTAGAGGAAGAAAGATCTGTTATTTTGGCAAGATTGCAGTTCACAAAGCTAGAGTGGCACCAAGTGGTGAGTGGCTGAATTTGGGTCTTATTATGTGTATTTTTTCAATCACGCTAGAAGTCACACTTGACTTATGAGTTAAAATAAAATGGCTCAGCAGCTCACTTTTTCTGTGGAGTTCAGATTTATCAGAAATCCTGCTTAATCCACACACACACACACACAAACTAACAAGAGGTAGAGCTTCCCACAGAGTACTCTTAAGTGAGTAAAGTGCAGAATTACTAAGTTGACAAAAAAGCATATGAATGTCAGTAATGAGCGGGAAGTGAACTAAGGTATCCTAATTTTCATGATCAGACACAACCACAATTAATTTTTATCAGACAGTTTGATTTTTAACACTCAAGGCTACTCAATCCTTCACACTGGAGCCATTACAGTTCTTACGACATTCTAAAAGGAGCACCTTTGCATTTATTTGCCTCCTTTCTAGCATCTGTGACATATGTACCACCACCCCCACTCTTAAATTGTCTTGCACATTGTTGCTTCTCTTAGCGGCTAAGAAACAAACAAACAATAAACACAAACAAAAACCAAGCAAACAAACGGAACTTCCACTCAAACCAAGAACACTGTGTACCTTCAAAGATCACATCAGGAAAAGGATTTTCCCCTGTGGTTAGTTGTAATAACCATACACTTCATTCCACTCCTTTTCCCCACAATATACTAGGCTTCTAATCAAACCTGGAGGAACAAAAGAGGAAGACAGATGAGTATTTCTATGAATAACAGTTAAAAAAAAAAAAAAGTAAAACACACACACAGACACACACACACCCCTTCATTCCCATGCTGTCATTCTCAATAAAAAAACCCTACAGCTATTTCAAGGGCACCAGTGCATTATTTCTATAGAAAATGAGAGATTGTTTTCATCGTGCATTTGTACTGGCTAACACCTAATAGGAGCTATTATTTACCCAGGCATCTGACAAAAGTGCTCGTTCACATGGAACAAAGTATTTGAAGTTAAACATTTGCTGGCTACTTTGGCCCAGCTTTTCAAGTACTGAAAGGCAATTTCACCTTTTGGCTGGTGTAACTGATACGTTGAGAATAGAAAAGTCATTGTCATAGGAACAGTAACTAAAACCAAAACTGCCTGAATATCCTCACATATCTGAAAAAAAATAACTGTGATTACTATCATGATTAGATCCTTAAAGAGAGGAACAGGAGATCTCGTCTTTGGAGGTATGTATAATCAAAAAGCCACAGAGAAGGTCAGTTACACAATTTACAAATTATTTCAGTATTTACAGAAAAACAAGTTCTGGAGAAGTGAGGAACTGAAAAACAGAACCTTATTAAAGCAGGTCTTTGTTGTACACAATGCATCATGATAACGATGGGCAGGTTTATAATACACTAGTAATGTAAAGATGACAGCCCAAGACTGCAGCTGGTGGTTACTCCACTTAAGTAATTTGAAAAACAGCAGCGGCTCAGAGGTTCAAGCAGCCATAAAAGTCCCGGAAGCTTTTGACCCCTTTCAGTTGCATAGGCTGTTAGTAACATGATCGTGTCCCAGCATAATCAGGTTTTTTGGCTTCCAGGTAGCGAGGCTCAAGCTTCACTTCAAAAGTCAGATGATGCAAAATCTGAGCTATGAAGATTTGTACTACATGAAACCAGTAAATGTCTCTCAGGTTTTTTTTAAATTTAAATTCAAGGTCAGGTGGTTAACATTCTGTGTATGAATGTCCCGACTGCAAATTAATGCTTTGTCCATAAGCTCTACTTTCTTTCCCACTTTTAACAGATGGTAACAGTGTTGATCTACACATTAACAACAACTGATTTCCAATTCCAAAACAAGTGAAATGATCTTTGTATCATTTCCCACTGAGAGGTAATTAACGGATATTTGCAAGCTGCTTGGAGATCCTCCAGTAAGAGGGGGGTTTTATTTGGTTTGTTATGGGTTTGGGGTTTTTTTGGGCGGGGGGTGGGGGTTGTTGGTTTTTTGTTTGTTGGGGTTTTTTTAAGTGCTGTGCAATATTTACAGCCTGTATTTCACAGTGTTGCACAGCTTATTTTTGTGAGATTTCTCGTACCTCACTTCATTCTCTCATGCTTAAACCCAAGCTTCGCTAAAACTAGCCACATCTGAGGCACCACCACCACCTTCACTTTCTGCCCAAACTCAAAGCCTTCTAAAAGCTAGAGAATGAAGATTGTGGCAGCGATGCTGAGGCCCATTGTTTCATCACTTCCCTGTCTCCCACCAACTCCAGTCATTTGTCCAATTCCACTACAAGAGTTTTATGCTTACATTATAAAAGATTTGGGAGTAAATTATGAGCTTTATGAAGTGTATTTGTACCAAGCACAATAGGGTCCCAACCTAAGGAGCTATGCTTCCTACTAATTGCTGTTTATTATGTGAACTTTGAAAGTAACAAGGTAATATGACTGTGTTGTCTGCAAAGACAGGATGCGCTAGTTGCTTGTATTTTGGTCATTATAAACAATGAGGGGAAAAAAACCCCACAGAAAAATATCCCAGTGTTCAATGAGATTAGCATACTGTCATTTTATAAACTGTACAAGGACAGTTACGCTTCCTTGGAGAAGTGGAAACTCATATAGTATTTTAAAATAGCACTCATCTCCTTGGAGATATGGCCACTGATAGGCAAGTGTTTGAGAAATAAAAAAAAAAAATACTTCCTACCAATTTATTGAAAATGAGAAGTTGCATGTTTTGCTTTATTTTGAATTCTCTCATAAATGAGTGCTTATCCTGGGATCAGAGGATATGGATGAATGGCAGACTAAAGTACCAACTCCTTTCTCAAAAGAAGAATTATCTGAAATCAGATCTTCTTTGTTGGATGAAACCTAAATTGCAGAGGGAATATTTAACCATGTAAGGAGGAAATCCATAGATAAGCTACCACAGACTATGGTTAGCAGAATTAATTGTCTTTATCACTTCCTCTTTTACTTGAGCTCCTAACAGAATGCTTTGTCTAAATATCAAAATATAGTGTCATTAATATCCTCTAATGCAATTTGTTAATAATTAGGCTTTAATGACAACAAAGTGCTGGCATTTAGATTGCTTAGCAGATAAAACTTGTGTTTGCTCAAGAGACCCCCGGTCAAGTTCACCCTTTTGCACTAAGACAGAAAAATCTACTGAAAATAGATCAGTGAGTTTAGCAGCATTTTCAACTGCAGCTAGTAGTACTGACTCAAGAAAACAGTAATTCTCATGAAGACTGACACATACTTCAGAGTCTTCGATGACTGACACTCTCTCAGGTCAGGAATATTTATTTTGCCATGTTTTTGCCTACCTACTATGTTCCTCAATTCACATTTTATGGTTCTCTTCAAAGTTTAGAGTACACATTCTGACACCACCACAGAGGAATTGACAACTGCATTCCAAGACATTGTTTACTACCAAGAATTACACAGCTGTGTTACATGTGCTACACATATCCCACCTGTTGCATCTCCTTTAGTTATTAATTGCTGTGCAAAAAAACCCTAGATTCTTTGCTAATAATCACTTTGCACAGAGATACACAATGCAAAGACTATAGGATAGTAGAGCAGAAGGGCTCATTTCAGTCACTGCTGTCATATATGACCATGCTTGGTTTTATTTAATTTGCTTTCAGAGAGCATTACAACTGGCTGAAATATCCGAAAGGCCACTAATTAGCCTTCTTGAAAGAAAAGAATTACAAGGATTTTCTCATAAAAGTCCTTTTACTTCTCCTAGTTCTGTCTAATCACTTGCTACTTGTCTGCAAATGGATTTGGTCTCATACATAGTAATAATGATGACAGATGTTTTTCTGCCAGTCAAACTTAACATTCAAACGTCAGTTGATTATTATAAGTAATCTACAATTTCCTCCACAATTAAGGCTGCAACTTTGTTCCCATTAAAATGTTCAATTTTGACCTCCCACTCACACCTATTAGTGAAGGAGAACTTAAGTGATACAGGAGAATCATAGCAGAAGAAGAATTTTCATTCCCAGAGTAAATTGAAGGAGGAAATTCCAATTTATGGCAATGCATTATAGATATTGCCACCTGTCAGTTATCTGTCACTTTATTGGAGGGAGAATAAGAAAGCAATATAACTTTACTGGACTCAAAGCATGTCCTCATGCACAGAACTGAAGCCAAGACAACAGAAGTCTGATTTTAAATGTAATTGACAGCTCCTTTACTAAGATCAGGACGGACTATGGGCTCAGAAATAATAGGCAACAAACAAGCACTACAGCTATCTTCCCTCTACTTTTGCCTCATTAAAACAAACTACCTTTCTCTCAGGCACAGAAATCCAAACTCCATCAGTAAGATGACCCAAAGAAAAGCAGAAAATTTTCCTAACGCAGCAGAGTTTGTTTGGATGAGCTGAACGTAATCCAGTGATAACTGATTTATGATGTTGCAGTATTAGAGGTACTCACTGGATTTCTAAAAATTCTTCTTTGGGCAGCCTTTAACAGAGAGAGAAGGAACATGATATGACGTAGTTTAATGGATTTATCTACTGACAATCTAATACACAGGGACAATGTTTTGTTACCCAGAGTCCAATTTTAAAAGTTATTAAGATTTTAATAGGCTCACTAGATGGGTATGTTGACTCTGACAACCTAATTTAGGCTCACTGGCAGTTTCAGAGATGCTGCATTAAGTGTTGGAGCTGGCCAGTTTAAATAAACTCCTTACTTCAGAACAGCCACAAACCAAAATAAACTCTTCAGAATAGCTGAGGTTAAAGGATTTGAAAACAACTGAGGGACGTGAATAGGCAATATAGAGCCAGTACCCATAATGAATTTCTAAATAGACCTGCATTTGCTATGCAGGACAGAATGCACCAAGGAATAGCCTTTGTGAACAACTTAAGAAAAAAAAAATTTAAACATCTTTGTTTTTCTTACTGCATGCAAACACACTGAGTAGAAGCAGGAGGACTGAAATACAACTTGAGGAAGTTGTAGATTAAGAAATCTGGTTTTACAAAAACTTCTGTTTCATTCCACAACCTGTGGTTACTCAAAAATCATAATAATTTTTCAGTCAGAACCCATGAATAAAAGTTTTGATGGCTGAAATGACTCCCATGCAACTTTTATTTTCCAATGGTTCGAAAAAAAGAAAAATTAATTTCTGTTTGGGGAGGTTTACTGTCTGATGTTTTTCCTCTATATAATTTCTTTTTATCTTGTTAGGAACAAAATAAAAAAGAAGAAAGTGAAACAAAATCTTGGTACTAACATTTCAATAGCAGTATACTTAATTCTAGCACACTTTTTTTCTTATTATGGAAAATATAAGCTTTTAACTAGTAACTGATGTTGTTCCTCAGCTGCCGAAAAACATTTAAGAGTGGTATTTATTACAACAAAAACTTAAGACTATGCATTTACTGAGGATAGTTTATTCGCTCACTAAAGGTCTTCCTAAGCGCATGAAACCTGCATGAGCATTTCTAGCAGAAGCTTTGGAAAATACAAGAAACTGCCAAAACACTTGTCCACTAACTTCTTTGTATCAGCAGCTGTGAGGTTTTCCATTAGGAACATTTTGGCAACTCTAGAAAGACAAAAGATATGACAACTCAAAGTTATCATTAGGTATTAGTACTTAAAATTATGCACCTGAATCTACTCTTTGGACCTTATTTTTAAGTGCTTTGTACTTCCCCCAGACAAAAAAGTTTACATTCTATGAACACATGGTATAGTAAGATCTTTAGGAAATGTTAGCACCCAAAAAAAGGTAAGACCAGGATGCTGGCACCAAACATGTGAAGCTTGCTGTTGATGCTGTCCAGCAATCTGGAGCATTCTCTGCTATCCTTTGCAGTGCATAGGCGGTTATTAATAGCTAACAGTGGTTTGAGAGATTTGTTTTCAGCAGTGTGAGACACTGAACCTGTTCAACAAATAATTCATGTTAAGGGCTACTAGGTCATTTGAAATAATTCAAGAGCTGTCTTTTTACCTTGAGCACTTTGGTCTAATCCCATATTTACTTGAGTATTCTTAGTGTTTATGAGTCACTACAGAACCCTCAATTTACATTCTGTTGCCAATACTTTCTGACTTTTTCCCCATTAGCTGCTGCCACTAGGTTCACACCTCTTCTAGTGCTTCAGGATGTTTGCATGTGACATTTGTTCACAGATAAAGTGAAGGAACAAGTATTTTTGTCTCCTTGGATGTCTTTGTTATTGTCCTGACTTGCCAGGGGAAAGAAAATACACATGCATCTGCACGATACACCAAAGCCTAAACTAATAATCCAGTGGTAAGAGTGGAAGCCGATATATCCAGTTAGACTCACAGTTGTCTTAATCCCATATTTTCATTTGATCACAGACCAGTAGTACCAGTGTGAATGAAGTAGAAGAATTCTTGAAGAAGGAAGGTAAGATACCAAAGCTCCTCCCGAACTCTAATGAAGTTTGACCCAAGGACACAATTCCTATCCCTTCTAAAATTCAACTTAACTCTTTAATACCCTGCTAACTCTGGATGATCTTGTCCAGCCAGCACTTCTTGGAATCCTGCTAGGCTTTTGGCCTCAGTGTAATCTTGCTGCTCGATGCTTCTCTACCAATGCTTTGTTTTCTTCTTCAGTTAGACTATTGTGCTATACGCTTTTTCTTACAAAACATCTACCCTTGCAAGGCAGGCTGAAAACCATCACTACGTTCCACCAGCACTGTCTCAGGGCCTCTGAATTCATACTATGTTTCCTTATTATTGATTTCGATTTTTTGTTTCGGGCTGGGTTTTCTTTGCGACGTTTGTCTCAATGAAGACACATCACTGTCATTTTCTTCCTTGAGGCAGGAATAGGATGACAATTCTAACATTTATATTCTAGATGGCAGAGTTCAGAGGAATGCCTGCCTTATCTGCTCCTGCTTTTCTTGGTTTTTGGTACCGAGGTTTCTGCCATCTCTCAAAGTTCATCATGCATATACTGAAATGTGAATTCTCCTTATTTCACCCTCAAGCCCACAGGTGAATTTTATTCACTGCAGCATAAGATAGACACACTTACCTAAGCTCACCTGATTTTTCTATCAAAGTTGCTGCTTAACAAGAAGTCTATTATCAGCATGTGTCAGCAGCTGGTGAAGCTATGATACACAAGAACTCCAGAGTAAACTCCAGCCTGCAACATGCACCTCCACCAGATAAGACTGACTTTCAGTGAAGTGACCCATCAGTGGGACTGCTGCATTTATCAGAGTAAGGAAGGATGGAAGGAATGATTGGTGTCCTAACAGTGGCAGCACAGAACAAAGTATTATTCACCCTGCAATATCAAATACAAAGATGCGCAGTTTCCTTGAGGCCCACAGTGAAAATACGGAAGATTATTTACATTAGCAAATGGCAACTTGTTCAGCAGCAGAGAGGGCCAACTCCATCTTTTCAGGGATAAGGCACATAAACACACCACACTGAAACCCAAGCACTTATTCACATATTAGCAATTTGATTCAGTCTCACACACAGATTTCATATGGCCTTCCAAAGGCACCCATAGTCTCTACTGAAGTACAATGATTTGCATCTTCCACTTAATACTCCCCATTCCTCTAAACAGAAACTGGAAATCACCAACAAACTGAAGAGCTCTGTCAAGTCTCTCTGAACAGGGAACACTTTATTAACCTAATCAAAATATCTCCCTTTCCACACTCGCAGTTTAACACCACATTTTACCATTCTCTTTTCAGTACTGAACCACAGCTATGGTCACCTTTGTTTCTCATCACCACAGCTAATCTGAATACACCAAGCCTACTCAACAGCACTCAGTACTCAGTAATTCACTTCTCCCTTCTGCAAGTGCTATGTCAGAGGTAATACAAACAAATCACACATCTAAAACCCTCCAAACAAAATGATGCAGCAGATGAACAATATTAGTACACTATACTTAAACTGTCCTAAACCAGCTTGACAGGGTAAGGGCAGTAAGCGACAGCTCTAATAACATTCTCAGGGAAAAAAGACATGAAGAGAAGCAAGCACTCCAAGTACCAAGGAAAGTTTTTAAACATCATACTACTGTCATGAAACCAATTAACAAAACTGCCATCTTAGAAACTCAAGACACCAAGTAATTTTAGCATGGCCTTGAAATTGGTATTGCCTGAAACACAAGTCAGAGTTACTGCTTATTTAAGAAAAAGAACTATCCGCACGTGCATGACACATCTTCAAAATCTCTTTGTATAAATCAGTGAGAAAGGATGGAAACTTAATCTGTTTTACCATCAGCTGTGTGGAGCAGATATCCCCCAACCGTGGAAGTGGTGTGTATTAAATAGCAGTAGGGAGACGCCATTTCACAGCATCACAACATCCCTGCATGGCAACAGCTACGGTAAGGCAGAAGAGCTTCAGAGAACTGTCGAGGGATTCTGCTGACAGACATATCATGAGTGGACCATAAGCCTGAGTTAATACTAATACTCTAGGATTCACTTTGGGTGTTGGCACGTAAAATAAATTTCCATAAAAATCAAGTTCAGAACAAAACACCACTACAAAACAGCTATTTAGAAGTAACTACTGACTACTCTGCCAACACCACAATAAATCTTTTGAAACACTTACTTTATTGACCTAATTAGTAATCTGTATCATCATGAAGATGAAAAGAATATAAACCATTATACGTATTACATATACAAAACACATAGATATAGATCTACTGTCAAATCCCATACAAATTACCTGTCACAATTAAGTCATTCACGGTGAGGAGCTGAGATATATACACACACATGTGCACGCATCAAGCTAATTATTCTGCACTTTTTTTTAAACTAAGATAATGGGCACACTGCTGCTAGTGGGCAAATCCTGATCATACATTTTATCACACTTCCTAGCAATTTTGATGAAAACTACAGGTGGAGACAGATTATAATGGGAACATCTAATTGAAATTCATCTCCATTTTGCCTCAGATGGAAGACACGCTGCTTGAGCCCTGAAACATATTCAATTTCATTCAAATTGTATGCAGATTTTTCAGGCAAAACTGAATTTGAAAAAAATAGTTTCAGAGAGTCCTGCAAATGTTTTATAACTACATTTTCAGCATCCACGTACTCTTCTACCTCCATGAAGGCTCCTTACCAAGGCAGGCAACGAAAGATACAAATCCCACAGAGGTCTATCCTTTTGATAGGAGGTTGACATCCTCCACTGACATGTTCAGTCACTTTAGGTCCTTGTGGATTCACTGGGGCATTAGCTGTTCAGTATGGTTCCTTCCAACACATTCACATCAAAAAATAGACAACCTATCTGTCTTTCACCTTTCAAAATCAGCTTCTGACTCAAAGTCACAGCTTGGGTGTTTTAGGGTTTTTTTTCCAGTTTTGGTATTTTGCAAGTGAGAGAAGACTGAAAGCTGCCAGTTATATAGAAGATTTAGGGGGAAAAAAGCAAACAAACAACACAACAGGACTTCCCCTCTCCTTCCTCCCCATTTGGGTACAATCCAGAAATCTACTACAGCTTACAATAAAAACTTATAGTGAACTTCACTTTAATAATTGTCTGAATTTACGTAAAGAATAAAAACACTGAACAAGAAGTTTGAAGCAGTATTTGTAGCAAGTAGTAGCTAACGTGGCCTTCCTCTTCTTGCTACTCATTGATGTAATCCCATTTTAAGTTAATTCAATAAAGAGCCTGCTTCATCATGTAAACTAATCGTTAACCCAATTACACGACAGAAATTGATACTCTATTGCTTATGCTATTGTCTCCAAACACCAGGCACGCTAGAAAACAGGAATTCCCTGTACCGTTGTATGCACATAAAATATAGCAGGCCTCAATACCAGGGCCCTGACTTTCCTGCTCTATGACTGTGGTATCATGGCATTGAATGTTAAAATTAAGGATGCTGACAAGTAGGTGACAACCTGGTATTAGCCCTCATTTCTGCCCAGTGCTTTCCTCGGTATCTAAATTGATCCTCAATAGCAGATTTTAGCTCAAAACTAAATCCAAGTAAAACAAAAAAATACATAGAAAGATTATTTTTTTTTAAGCAAAGATTAAGCAGAGAAATAAAGCATTAACAGAAGAAACCCAAAATTTAGAAGTCAAGCTCATTCTAAGAATGGATTCTGAATTAAAGCTCAGAGTTTGAACATGCCATATTAACAAGGCTCAAGCATTCATTTGTTACTGCATTTTATTTTGATGGATACACACAGGGAGAGAGAAGTACTAAACGTGCTGCCTTTAAAAAACAAGAGGTAATAGAGAAGTATTTATCACTATTTAAGAAGACAGCAACAAATCTACTTTCTATTACTGCTGTTTCAGAACGGAGAATTTCCCTTTTGCTGTTTATTTTCTCTTAATTAATATAAGAGTGCAAAAGGTAAACCCTGGTTTGTTCCTCTTCTCTTCATTTAAGCAACAATCATTAATTAAAGCTGAAACAGTCCTACACTTAATTTCCCCATACAATTCCTCATGAGAGGAAAAAGGTGAGAAGAGAAGAGAGGAAAGTGTAATGAAAACCACACCTGCACCCAATTCTACCAAACCAAGTTCAGACTACAGGAAAACTATGTCAGGCAGAGAGGCTAGAAAGAACTAAACTTGTAGAATTCTTCCACCTAAAAATGAACATGAAATATATCTCAATTCTGGCAGGAAAAAAAAGGAAAAGAAGAAAAAAAAAAGAAGAGTCAGACCATATCCTAACCTCACTTTTCACAAGGAACATTCCACCTCTAACCAGGATTTCAACCCATGCTAGAAGAAGGGCTGCAGCAACAGCAGGCCAGGCCAGCTGGCACAAGCACTGAACGCTGGGCTCTGAGAAAACTCTCAAGGAAAGCATTTCTCAGGAGCTAGCAGATTACAGGACAATTCCAAAGAACAAAAATCCATTTTCTTTAACTGAAACCTGAATTGCAAATTATGATTTGGCCAAAGATAGGGCAAAATATTATACAGTACAATATCCATGTGACAGGATATGCAGCCATCCAACTCTTCTGGTGTGGTATCTTGAGCCATTTCTCACCTTTAAGAATAACTAGCACTACAATAAATACACAGTTACTATATGAGGAAAGGAGAAAGCATTATAAAATGTTAGTTCCTGATGACACTGGGACCCTTCAGTCACCTAAAATAGGTATTGGCAAGGCACACCTAAAAGATAACAGTAAAAAGTTGTTTGATGTACCCACAGATGAATTACTGACACTGGGAAATCTTCTGTACAAGAATCAGTGTGGATCTACCCTCTCTTGAAAGCATAAGCAGTCAGAAAACACACTAAACTGACCATCTGTTCCTCTCTGATAACATGTAATTAAGTAATTTATTTATTCAGCGCTTAAACTCTTTCCCTTCTCTTCATATTAGTCAAGGATGATTATGCTAAATCCAGATGTAGTTAATACATTGTGCACTCCAGTAAGCAATGTCCTTACAGGCACATGACTTACCTTCCTGGCTATCCACCTTCAAAATCTCAGCCATGTTGCCTTGAAGACCCTGTTTGTTATCCTCTTCTGTTCCCACAAGCTGGTCAAGTATTAAGGCATTTTGTATGGTGATTAACTGAACAAAGCACAGAATTATACACTGTCCTGTGGGCCACGGTAACCACACACACTAGCTGATGTACACATCTGGCTAGAATTTCTTCCCTTTATAGAATACAGGACTGCTGATGACACAAAATCAGATCAGAGTATGTTACCCAAACAAAGCTTCCTTCAGTATTACCAGCAACCAGTATTACTTTGGTACTCTCCTGGGGGTCTCCTGGACTTCTGGAGTCTTACTGACATGTCAGAAAGTCAATGACTGCCTAAGACAGTCTTTCCAAGCAAAGCCCACGTCTCTCTCTCTGCTCCTCAGAAAGGTTTGTGTAGAATTCCCAAACTAATGCTCAAGTGATATAATAACCTGTCACACAAATACAGCTGAAAAAAAGAAACCATATTCTGACAAACTCAAAAGCACACTACATTCAGTATAGTCTCATATACTCACAACAAGTCAAAAAAAAAAAAAAAAAAACAAAAAAAAAAAAAAGGAGTATCATGTAATTCACCGTAACTCTTTTCCCTACTGGTCTCCCTAGTTCTTCCAGTCCTGTAAGTCTGGCAGACGCTCCATTTCTAGTTCTCCTCAGTACACAGTTATCAGATTTCCAAGTTCACTGTTTACACCATTTCTTGTATACCTGTTCTTCCCCTTGCCTTATGGCTCTTTTAAAGATTATTTTAAACCTTTTGATTGGTGCAGTTTTAAAACAAGACAGTTACCCATAGTTTTGCGGAATTTTCTGGGGTGGTATGTGTGTGTTTGTTTGTTTTATGATGAAGAAGCTGCATTGGGAAGAGGTAATTAAAATAGAAACTCTTGGCAAGTTACTGCAGTCCTGCATCACAAAGTAATGCATTTGGAGTCATGGAAGTCTCTGACAGAAAGACTTCACACATTCTGATGCTGCACACAGACAGCCCTTCTCCTAGGACTTCTTTTCTAAGCCTCTAGGAACTCATTAGAAAATGAGTCCAGGTTTTCAATGGACTAAGGTTTTTTGCCATAAAGGTGGATGTCATAGAAGGTATTCTTTTAATAGCAGTATTTTTCCAGGAAAAATGCCAACTTGAGATACCTTGAGCTAAGGTCAACCTTTGTTTTGTAGGTTTGATTTATGACATTCCTACAGACATTACTGGCATTCCTACGAGATGCCATAAAGCCCTTGATTCCCATATATATTTAGCCTTTTTTCTATTTGCTTTTACTATTAAAGCATAAAGGCTGGGTTGAACTGTTCATCCCACTTGTAAACCAAGAAGAACAAACTCCCATAAAGCCCAGCAGCTTACCATCATTTGTCTTGCAGACTCACACATCCTTTCAAGTCAAATTACAGCTCTGAAATGTGAAGGTGTGATTTACACCAGCTCCCTAAGGGCATTTGCCAAATGATAATTACTTAGTTCCAAAAACTGCATTTTAAAACCAGTTTTTATTATTTTACTTGCAAGTTACCAGCACACATTATTTCCACGTTGCAAACGCTAGGGTGATTTTTTCACTGCAAATCCATGACTTAGCTCAGATTCACCTAAAATTAAACCATGATTTGTAACAAAACAGAAAACTGCAAAGAGCAATTTAAGTGCCTCTCCACTTCTAAAAGCAGCATTGAATGAACTTGAGCAGGATAGGGGTGAGGGGAGAGAATAAAAAAACCAAACCCAAAACACTTAGCCTCAGCAAAGCTAGAAGATAAGCTTTTAGAAAATTTCAGGTTTTGAAGATTAGGACTACCTTACCTGCGCCCCCAGTAACAAATCCAAAAACCATCTGTGTTGACATTAACATTTTAATTTTCACATCTCATGATTCCTATAATTTGAAACACTAGCTGTACAGAACAAACCACATACCTCAGCTGAATTCATAAAACAAAACTAAAGAACACAATTTGTTTCACTTGTATGTCATTGTATTATGGGGGGAGTGGTAAAAAACCTTTACAAATATAAATTTCAAAGTAATATACACTACTCCTATAAACAAAGATCCTACTATATAGTATAAGAAACCTATCAAAATGGTGCTTGTATGGACCATCCGAATAGAAATTGATGGAATAGTCAAAGGAGCAGAAAACATCTAATATAAAAATATGGGTATTTTTCCTCTCATTCCATTTTAATGTTCTTATTTGTTACAGGTTGGTGGGAGTTTGGTTTGGACTTCTAATTGACTAAAATCAATAAAGAACACAATAGTCAAATAAAAATACTATTAAGCGAGTTAAAATTTGTTTGCAGGTAGAGTCAAAGACTCTGGGTCTATAATGAATTCTAGTTTTCCAAAACTTTGCACTTTCCATTTAATTTTGCATTGATTTATGAGTCAGTCTCCTGGGTGCTAACTGTATATAAGAGAAACATTAACTCAGTGGAGGCAACAGTTTGGTTTTTTAATAATAAAAAATGCATAGTGTTTATACCATTATTGCTTAGGAAATTAGGTAACATCCCTTCTAATACCCTGCACACAGGATACTGTAGCAAACCACTTAATGTGCAATAATAGAGTATTGACTGGGCACAGTGATATGCAAGACAGTGCTCCCACCAGGTTAGACAAGATCCATGCTGTTAGAGCCTCTGCAACAATACATTTGTTCCACCTTAACAAAAAATTTTTGAAAAGAGATTACCTCCAAGGCATAAGAAGATCAAATTTAAATGAAATATTTTGTGGTTATTTCATAATAAATAGTGTTCATAACAATCAGTGTTTATTTCATAAACAAAAAATAATATTTTTTTCTTTTGTAATTGCTTTATGAATGGGGTAATCTGGAGTGCACCACAAGAAGGCAATACAGTATTGCCCACAAAAGGCACCCAGAAATACAGTATTGTTGTAGGCAAAAGGCATTGCACAAATGCACTACGTTTTTAAAGTTGTCTTCAGTTAGTCCTGAACAGATGTGACCAGGCATACTTCACACAAGCTTAAGAAGCTCTGTTTGGCTAACTTGCTCCTGCATGCACAAAACACTGTGATCAATGCTCAATCCACTGGACAACATACTCTTAACTTCCTTAAGCAGATCTTAGCTGTTTCCCAACTTCTCAGCACACTTACTGCACTTCCAACATAACACTAGCAACATTTGGCTGTTCAAGTAGGCTAAATAAGCAGCTGCCCTGGGCCAGAGACCATCAGAAATAACGTAACACCCAAAGTCCTGCTGCCTTCTGAACCAGCATCTTAGAAGACAAATTCTTATCAGTGCTGCCACTTCATGGTTACAGTACAAAGCAGGGACCATGGTGACACCTCCATTCCTCCCATTCTCCTGTAGCAGTAAGATGGGCCAAGCCAACCCTTTAGGTTTCCCTCATCTTCTCAGAATAAGCATGACTGTGTCCCGCCTTCTCTTTATGTGGAAGAGCACAACGGAGTTACTGATAAGCTGCGATTCAGCTTTGGTTTGACTATTCTTGTACAAGTGTTATCTGGATAGAAATACCCAACAAGCACATAAACTGCTGTATTGCGTTTGCATGGCAAGGTTTTGGTAGTGGGGGGGCTACAGGAGTGGCTTGTGTGAGAAGTTCCTGGAAGCTTCCCCCACGTCCGATAGAACCAATGCCAGCGAGCTCCAAGAGGGACCCGCCACTGGGCAAGGCTGAGCCCATCAGCAACGTTAGTAGTGCCTCTGGGATAACATAATTAAGAAGAGGGGAAAAAAAACGCGCACCAGCAGCCAGAGAGGAGTGAGAATATGTGAGAGAGACAACTCTGCAGACACCAAGGTCAGTGAATAAAGAGGGCAAGGAGGTGCTCCTGGCACTGGAGCAGAGATTCCCCTGCAGCCCATGATGAAGACCATGGAGAGGCAGGCTGTCCCCCTGGAGGTTAATGGTGGAGCAGATAACCACCTGCAGCCCATGGAGGGCCCCATGCCAGAGCATGTGGATGCACCCAAAGGAGGCTGTGACCCTGCGGGGAGCCCAAGCTGGAGCAGGCTCCTGGCAGGACCTGTGGACTCGTCGACAGAGGAGCCCACACTGGAGCAGGTTTGCTGGCAGGACTTGTGACCCCATGGGGGACCCATGCTGGGGCAGTTTGTTCCTGAAGGACTGCATCCTGTGGAAAGGACCCACGCTGGAGCAGTGCATGAAGAACTGCAGCCCATGGGAAGGACTCACGTTGAAGATGTTCATGGAGGACTCTCTCCCGTGGGTAGCGAAAGAGTGTGAGGAGTCCTCCACCTGAGGAGGAAGAAGCAGCAGAGAATATGTGATGGACTGACAGTAAACTCCATTCACCATCCCCCTGTGCCGCTCAGGGAGGGGGAGGTAGGGACACGAAGATGATCAGAGGATTAGAGCACCTGTGCTATGAGGACAGGCTCAGAGAGTTGGGCTTGTCAGCCTGGAGAAGAAAAGGTTCCGGGGAGACCTTATAGCAGCCTGCCAGTATCTGAAAGGGGCCTACAAGAAAGCTGGAGAGGGACTTTTTACAAGGGCATGTAGGGATAGGACGAGGGGTAATGGCTTCAAAGTGGAAGAGGGTAGATTTAGATTAGATCTCAGGAAGAAATTATTTACTGTGAGCATAGTGAGGCACTGGCACATGTTGCCCAGGGAAGCTGTAGATACTCCATCCCTGGAGGTGTTCAAGGCCAGGCTGGATGAGGCTTTGAGCAACCTGGTCTAGTGGGAGGTGTCCTTGCCCATGGCAAGGGGGCTGGAACTAGATGATCTTTAAGGTCCCTTCCTAAACGAAACCATTCTAGAATTCTCTGATTCTATGGAATCGGGAGTGAAGTTAAGCCTGGGCGGGGGTGGAGGGAAGGTGTTTTAAGATTTAGTTTTCATTTCTCATTAACCTACTCTGATTTGATTGGTAATAAATTAAACTAATTTCCCCAAGTCAAGTCTGTTTTGCCCATGACGGCAGTTGCTGAGTGAACTCCCTGTCCTTATCTCAAGCCACGAGCCTTTCGTTACATTTTCTCTCCCCTGTCCAGCTTAGTAAGGGGATTGATAGAGCAGCTTTGGTGGGCACCTGGCATCCAGCCAGGGTCAACCCACCACAATTGCAAATAAATAATTCCCCCAAATTTTCATATGCAGTACATTCCACTCCACCTGTAAAGTACTGCTTCGTGAAAAGAAAGCACATCTTTTTATAGACAGCTGTACATACTAACAAGAAAAAAAAAAATCTCCATGCAAAGCAAAGCCATCTGCTCCTTTCAGAAGGAGTTGATGTTTGCCTTAAAGGGATAGAGACAATTTGTAATTTAGTCAAATTTTGGTTGGATGGGCATTTTTTCTTCATTAGTTTGTTTTTTTAAAGAAGAGTTAGCAGTAGTTTTATGTACTACATTCGCCCTTGGGTCTTCCTGACAGGGGTTCCTCATTTTCAAAATCACTGTTTTCTATTTTTTCTAAATATTTCTGTCTCCCTTGCCACCACATGAAAGATACATAAAAAACCCACAGAGGGCTCACTGACAAAAAGGACAAATAGCAACACTGCCTATTCACTGAATGCTGTCAAACACAAAAAGTGAAAAAAGAAGAAAAGTATTTTCCAGATGCAATGAACTTGAAGAAAAGATTAAAGAAGTGCACTGCTTATAAATGTGGAAGTAGAATTGTTCAGAGATGGAGAGAGAAGAGGAAAAGCAGCAATAAACAAAGGAGAAATAATATTCTAGGCAATTTCATCCTTTTTGGGGGTAACTGAAGAAGTACCAAAATATTTATCCCCAAAATAAAAATATACTATTTCTCACACAATGCGCAAGGTGTTTAAATATTTTGCAACACGGGAAATGCAGTTAGCAGAAGGGAGACATGAAACAACCAAATGTCAGCTCTCATGAGACTTCAAAATATCTCTATTTTCAGTAGAAGCATTTGGAGGCAAGGGAGTGGAAGCTTTTTTTTTTTTAGAAAGGAATATGCAAAACAGATCACTCCACAATTGTTTTTGTTTTTCCAACAAACTGTTTTTACTGAAAACAATTTTTCCAGTCCAAATTTAAAACTTTAGCTCATTGATTTTAAGCTGAGTTTTAGAGGTCTTCCTTAAAGATTTCACCTTGTACGAGGTTTTCCTCTTTTGAGGCTGATCTGCGTGACGGCAACATTTACTCCCATGTACAAGTTTTGTTCCCCCTCAAGTCCCACTAACTGGAAAAGTATAGATCAATGAATGTAAGAACTTTACATCATGAGTAAGAATCATAAAATGTAGCCTTGTGTGCATTACCACACACTTACAAAGTAATTTTACTGAAATTTTGATATCTGTTTCATTTATAGCTGTAAGTTTAAAAAGCACTTCATTTTTATATAGACCAAACATTAGGGTATATGCACCTTAATGATGACATGAAACTCTTCCAGTGCAAAAATGTTATGAATTCTCAAGGAAGGGGCTTCAAAGGTGCTTTGGGAGAAGAATCCTTGTTCCCTTGGTGCTATGACTGCAAGACAACTATCAAGTTCCAAATATTCTAGTAGAGCTTGTTTTGACAGCAACTGAAATAATCCACATGAAAAAGACCCAGATAAAAATAAGATCACTTCAGAGTATGTGTTTCTGCACTTATACAGCTGCATCCCAAACTCTTTTAATATCAAGTCAGCCAAGGGAGAAGAGGATACAGTGAGCACCTGCTTGCTGTAAGGCAGCCTAAGGCCCTTCACTTGGTACAGGCACTCACCATTGCAGCATTCTTTTCAGATGAGTGCAACACAGCTAGCAAGCAGGACTTTTGGAAGAAAATTTCTCTGGCACTTATGGTCATTCATGGTTTTGGCCTACTAGAGTTTAGAAGACCTTCTTCTCTCTGGTGCTAAGGGGGGGGCGAAGGGAGACCAAAAAAAAATACCACCACAAAACCAAACACACTTTATCCTCTTAGCTACCCAGAACTACATCAGGAAGATTAACCTTGTACGAGGGCTCTACAATATACTAACATAGACATAGGAACAAGGCAGTCTTAGTGAGGAAATGATGAACTAATGGTTGAAGGCCACCTCCCCAGGACTCAGTGTATTATCTAGCTTCTTTATACTCCCATCTTTAATTTCATCTTCCTGCGTAACTTACAGCAAAACACTTAACCCTTCTTCATCTCAGCTTCCCCATTTGTAAAATAGGAACATTAGTATGCTATCTCTATGCTTTGAGGTGTTGTAGATCTTTTCTCATTAGCATCTGTGAAGTGCTTTTCACTTCCTTACTGTGTATTGGTTGAGAAGAGGAAAAAAAATCGTGTTGCAAATATGAAGATATTTTTACTGATGTCTTTGGAGAATGGCAAGTGGGGCCATGAATGAAAAAAATACATAAATGTAGAATTAACATAGATTAAAGTATAAAATTAACATAGATTGACAGACAAACATCTGCCAAACAGACAAATATAGTGTACGATAGGTACTCAGCTACCACTATTTAAATTCTACATCTGGGGCACTAGTAGTCTACAGAAAAGAAAGCTCTCTGCTCTAAGTAAAAAAAAAAAAAAACCACAAAAAACTCCAAACCAAAAAACCCCCACCTCTTAAGGGTCAGTCACATTTTGAAAGTGACCAAATTTTTTCATTAGCCTGTCAGTCAGCCTCCCAGTACAGAAACAATGCATCCTCTATTGTCTATATATAACAAGAGCTCTGATGTGGTAATTAATTTGCTAGCACTGCTGTTGTTCCAAGTGAAGACAAGTGGGACTTGGTGCAAATTGAACTAATCAGCAACACTTGATCAAATCAATTAGCTCAGATCAACCCAAGTGTGTCTCTATCTACAGTTACAGCTCAACATGGATGCAGTCAGGCTATAACAGCAAATTACATGCAAAGAAATGCAGATTTGCTCTGCCTGCCCTCCAAGCTGGCCAGAAGTTACCTGGTTTGAAGTTCCACATCTGTGTTAGCAAAACACCGTGTCCTGCTGAGGTGGCCTAGCTAAATACTTGCCTATGTCAACCTGAACTGGAATATTTCCAAGGAAGACATTTTGTTCATAATCAAACAAAACAAGCACGAGTGGCACAATCAATACCAGTATTCTAAGAACAATTTCTCCATAGAACTAGAGAGTATACATACCTTGTATAGGTTTCAACTATTTCAATGCAACAAGTTAGGACTGCTTTGTAGGATGAGAGAATCACGTCTTAGATGACATTGTTGAATTAGTCCTGAGATTCCAAGGTGTCTCCATGCAGACAAAATGACAGGAAACAAAAGGAAACTTAACCAGTTTGCCCACTTTGCTCTCCTTTCTCTGCTGCCAAGAAATCATGCCGGCCACTGAGACATGAACAGATTACTGCACTGAAGAGTATTGGTGACTTTATTGATGAGTCTCTCAAATCATTACTAAAATGAAACAAAGTTGTTCACTTCTCAGCTAGAGTCAAACGGACTGATGACTATTATCTCAGCCTTGGCTGATGATAAATGAGGCTACCTTACCCACTCAGGTCCTTGACCCAAATTTACAGTTAGTCCAGTGACCTAGCCAAAACCTTTGAGAGAACAATCTCTAATGATGCTTGTCTCTCCTCAAACTACTCCTTGACAACTCTAGTTGCAACTCATCTGCCAAAACAGATATTCTTCAATAATCAACACAGCTGCCAAGGGACTTCATGAAAGTCAATACTTCCTCTTGCTCTCCCTTGTCTGTCCTCCATAGTTAATATACAATTCTTTGTAGTTCCACCAAGTGCCTCAAATTTTTCTTCTTTGGGTGACAGGAAGACAAATGGTGCTACTTCATACAAACTCTAAAAATAATAAATAAAAGAAATAACTGGTTTCAGTTAATTGCTTGTAACAACAACCCAATGCCTATCTGAAATTATAATTTTACTGCACAAAGCATTGTACAAAAGTAGAGATGGCAAAGTTTCAGATTTTGAGGACTCCCAAATTGCAAATAAAGCAGGCAAATTACTGCCAGTTTTGAGGAGTGAGGTCAGGGAAACACCAGGATAAAATTCCTGCCAAACATACAACAGAACTTTACCTACAAAATAAAGTGCTTTCTACATTTAAAGTCTGGGTATGCTGTTATTTGGGGAAGTGCGGTTGTTGGTTTGGGTTTTTTTGTTTTTTTGGGTTTGGGGGGGGGCGCATTTTGTTTGTTTGATTTAGGGTTTTTTTTCCTTTGAAGAGGAGGGAGGATTTATGAGGGTTTGGATTTCTTAAAGAATATGTCCTTGCACAGCTGTGGCAGACTGTCCTCTGCAGGACTACTCACTTGTGTAAAAGCACATTTGTGTTCAGCCTTTAGGGATAGACAAGTCAATATTCCACATTAGAAGCAAGGGTGCTGGTGGGAAGCAAACACCTAACTCACTCTGGTGAGTTGACTATTTGACTTCCAAGAGTCAAGTAATAACGCAGTAACTGAACTGAATTTAAAGCCTGTACTGGTTTTGGCTGCGACAGAGTTGATTTGCTTCATAGTAGCTTGTATGGTGGCATGTTTTGGATTTGTGATGAAAACACTGTTGACACAGGAATGTTTTAGCTAGTGTTGAACAGTGCTCACTCAGCCTTAAGGCCTTCTCCATTTCTCACACTGGCCCACCAGCAAATAAGCTGAGGGTGCACAAGAAGTTGTGAGGGGACACAGCTGGGACAGCTGACCACAACTGACTAAAGGGATACCCCATACCATATGACATCATGCTTAGCAACAAAAGCTGGAGGAAAGAAGAAGGAAGGGGCATAACATTCAGAGTTATGGTGTTTGTCTTCCCAAGCAACCATTACACATGATGAAGCCCTGCTTTCCTGGAGATGGCTGAACACCTGCCTGCCAACGGGATGTAGTGAATTAATCTCTTATTTTGCTTTGTGATTTGTTCATGCAGCTTTGTTTTACCCATTAAACTGTCTTTATCTCAACCCACAAGTTCTGTCACTTTTACCCTTCTGATTCTCTCCTCCATCCTGCTGGGTGAAAGCAAGCGAGTGGCTCTGTGAGGTTTAGCTGCCAGCCAGGGTTAAAACGTAACAAATATCTACCCTCATTGTTTGTCTACCCATCATTTCATCTTTCTCATGAAAATCTTTGCCCAGCCACACTTTCAACTATTACAACTCACAGACTTACTGTGATGTAGGTTTATAAGATGTCTGCATAATAAGCTGGTATTTTCTAGGAACTGAAAAAATAGTGAAGAGCCAAAGCTAACGGAGGTTATCATCGTCCCTCATCAATTCTCAAGGAAGAGACTTCAGTGCTTTCAAGTTCCCCTTTATACTAAAAATAAATAAATAAAATAAAATCCAACAGCCTCTAAAAGAATATGTCCCTAATTAATAATAATGATCAGATTCCACAATTGCAGCACTTGTATTTTTTTTAACTTGTTACTGGAGTAATGCAAACAATCATCAGCAATAGCGAAAAATTAGACCTTATATATCTTCCAGAACCTGCATTTTGGCAT
Organism: Burhinus oedicnemus; assembly: GCA_008921705.1. Lineage (NCBI taxonomy): Eukaryota > Metazoa > Chordata > Aves > Charadriiformes > Burhinidae > Burhinus > Burhinus oedicnemus. The sequence goes on along the minus strand of VFFE01007664.1, from coordinate 1,515,274 downwards.
TGCCTTTGACAGTAATCATTCAAGCTAAACAAGAAACAAAGCTAAACAAAACAAGTTTGATTAAAAAAAATTAAAATTAAAGAAAAAAAAACACCACACAAAGGCAAACCACCAACCCCAAATGCAGTATACTACTTCAGTGTTTATTAACATTCAAGCCACATATTGTTATCCTCCACAGCCACCCAAGCAGAAACAAACAGATATCCCTTACAGCAGTGTTATGAGATTAATTAGTTAATAACTATAAAACAATTTGAAGGTGTAAAGCCATGTTACAGAAATGCTAAAGTGCCATAACATTATATATGTAGAAATGAAGGTGAGCTTGCCAGAAATTCTGACTGCATGCAAAGTAATTACAGGAGCAGTTCAGGTTATTTTCTTGCTTAATATAACAAACCATGTCCCAGCCCATCAAACCATTGTTTCCAAGGAGTGAATATTGAGTGGAACTAACAGCTCACAGTAATGGAACTGCTCTCCAGAGAACAGAATACATATCACTACCTCATAAGAAATAAAACTGGAACAAAGCAGACAGACCCAAGATGAGCACAGGAACCAGGCTGATGCCATTCTTTTATCCATGCGAGGACTAGAAGAATTCCAAGAGAAGCTTAAGAAAGAACATCCCAAAAGAATTTTAGTCCTATCTTTTGCGCCAATGTAGTGCCTATTAACCTCACTTTACCTTGGGAGTACAGCATTAACAGCAATGCCTCAAAACCTACCCAGAGTGCTTTAGGAATATGCACACATATACACATGCACACACATGTACGTACACTAGAAGTCAAGGCCAGATTCAGGTCTCAGCTCCAGAAGATTTAACTCAAGGAATGATAGCAATTTCACAGAAGTGACTCTGCACTTGTCAAGAAATGAAACCATCTTCAAAACCATGGAGGTCTAATTCTGAGCTCGGCAGTCTCCAGAGCAGTAGACATCTCCAGATCAAGCCAGTATTGCTGCACGACAGCATTAACAGAGTTATGGAGTAACACACTTAGCTAACCTTGAGAAGTGAAAAATAAAATGATGGGCCAAAGTAAAAATGCAAACAAAAATATATACTGTCAGTGCTACTTTGAATTTCCACATTCCTACATCATTATCCAGCCATTTCAAAGTTAAAGATTCCTGAAAACTGTCCTCTTGTATGTTACATGACACTACTGTGTAACTGGCCAATGACACGCTACTCCCCAAATCTGCATACTTAATTAGTCACCCTGATTAACTAGCTTACCTTCAATAGAAAAAAAATCAAATTTTCTAAAGATTGAATTTTTAGCCTTTATCAAACACTCACATACTACAGTCCTAACTACACAGCCTTACAAAATGAGTGTTCTTTGAAGAACAATTCTGCAAAGTATATATATCAGGTAGGTAACACACTCGTATCTCACAGTTGGCGAGAACAGAGAGCACTAAACGAAAGGGAAGTGGCAGCAGCCAGACTCTGCAGGACTACTGCCTCTTGAACTCTCCTGCTCACAAAATTAAATCTTAAAGTAACCTAGCTTTAAAGGCAAAACTCTAACAACAAGTGCAACAGTGGTCCTGCCTCTGCTGCGCTACACTAACGAATGGGTACCTCGAATGCAGTAACAGCACCAGAACTTAAGTGCTGCGTCAACTTGGAAACACCAGCCTCTGGCTCTCCAGTGGAAAACACACGTGTTCTGAGACATACACGTATGTGAGAACAAAATATGGTCAGCATCTCATACACTGATAGGCTAGATTTTAACTGAATACCCTGTATCCATGAGCGAGGCACAAAAGTGATATTACAATGTGAGTAACCAGAGGAAAGACCAAGAAAAGCTCACCTCCTGGACAGTGCAAAAGATGAGTGACAGCCTCCTCATTCCAACTGAGAGAGGGGCTAGCGGGGATGCAAAGCTTCTTGCTAGGCATGCTCCCTTGACTCAGCTATACATTTATATTGTTGTCACATTTTAAGACTGCTGCAGCAGATGAGCTAACATCTTTTTGTCAAACCACACCACTGAGATCCAGTAAGATTAGGTCTAGACTATAACCAGTACCCTAATGTAGCTGTCCGCAGTTTTGTTTGTACCAGCCCTAATTTAAGTGTCTGTAGGGATTTCTGTGCACATTGTATCTCTGTTTCTAAAGCTTCACCTGAAACTAAAGCTGATCTAAGTGACAGCAATAGGGAAATATTCGCACTATGTTTTTTCTAGTTTTAACTTTATTCAGTGGCTTCTCAATTGCTTATCATTTTCCTTGTCATTCAGTTTACAACACTAAATTTAGGGTATTTTCAAACAATCTTGGCAAAGCCTCCTCGTATTAACCAGCTTTACCAAGTTCTGCTGCACTAATCTTTTGTCAACTCCATGACCAGTGTGGGAAACGTTCTCTTGAAGCTGAGAAGAGGACAGCAGAGATTCAACCCATGAAAAAGTAATGGGCAGAAGACAATCTCTCAGAGATTACTTTCCATAAAATTGAATTGGCAACATCTGCTCAATCTACTGTAGATAAACAGTGAACTATTTTCCAACTCATTAACTCAGAGGATAAGATATTAAATAAAGCCCAGGGGCCTCATGCTTTTTTATCACATTTAAGGCTTGTCCCAAACTCACAACATTAGTTCTTCTGTGCAAGAGAGAACCTAAGAACGGAGTTACAGTTAAACAGAAGCACATACCCATTTAAATCCCTGGATGACCTAAAAAAAAAAAAAAGTCCCTGCTTAATCTGACTGTGTTTCTAACTAGTAGTCACTTAGCCTAAATTATTAACCGTGTCCTCGGCAGTGATGTATGGTACCTGTAAATCTCCAAAAAGGATTCTAATAGAATTATCTAATTCTATTAAACCACAAACAACTACCCATTAAAAATTTATTAGAAAGCTTGCATTCACTTAAAATAGATTGGAATGTCAGCAAAACACTTTGCTAATCCCTTCTTCATTTCAGCCTTCTATGCTAAGGGTTCAAAATGAGCTAATCAGAATCACACTTATTGATTAAGTACAAATTAGTTGGCTAATCAAAATCAATAAAAATAAAAAGATCTGAAAAGAATTTACGAAGTAGACTATGGATTTCTCTAAAAAATACACTCTGTTTAAATAAATACGTTTGTTAAATTCAAGATTATTTGATTATGTAAAGCTTTTTAGCTTATTTTGCCATGGGGGGCAGGGGTGATAAATGCCAGCTAATTAAATTGTCTTTGTAGCATCAATGAGCTGCACTTCTTAAAAAGAGAGAACTGTTTTAAAGCACTTAAAAGATTCAGTAGCATTTTAAGTTCTCAATACAGTTGTTAGGTTGGATTTTTCTACTGTTTACACAGTCTAACTTGGCACCAGAGTAAAACCAGTATTTTAAAAAACAAAGGGACAAACATTCCAAGATACTCAGAATCATGCCCAACAGCACCCATTCACCTTCCAAAAAAAGAAATGCTGAGGACAAGTAGAAAGAACACAGGAGACAAGTAACCAAATGCCATGTACTCTCTAACATCATTGTTGTAGATGAGTTATGCAAAGCCAATCTTTATGCCATTACATTTTGTGGCAGATACTGCCTTTAGTCAGCACAGTTTTATATATATTCACATATGCATTTGAGTCATTCCAGCAAAATCCAGGCTGCTTACCGTAGAAGTGTAACCAGCCCCCTAGTGACAGGTGTCCTCTAGAGTCACCCCTCAGGAAAATACAACTCTACATTACCTGAAGGAGAAAAATTAAAACAATCCTCATGCAAGTACCACAATGTCCTTGTCCCAAAAGCTGACAAAATTATGTGCTCTTGATCCCAGGAAGCATATGAAAGAAAGCCAGTCTCCTTCTGCCCTCTTACTTCCTCAAAGAGATGTGCTTTTCAATCCCTCCCATGTAATGTCAAAGTTTTATCTATACGAATCACCTCTGTGGCAAACTCCATACCACATCTGATGCAAATGTTCTAAGCGCTGCTGCCATGCTACAGGTGGCACTGGACACTGCTCAAGATCTGAGTGATTTAAAATGTTGCCCTGAAGGTGCGCATTTTGCAAGGGAGGATGAGGTAGAAAACCTGGAACTTTTCCATGCTTAAATGAACTGTACACCAAGGCCGAAAAACCCAGGAAAGGCGTAAGGCAAATCAGACAAATAATATGGTATATTTCTCCTAACCTTATTAGGATTCCAAATTATCTTTCATTTCTCAAAATGGTGGCTGTTCACACACAATCAGAATAAAAGTAATTGCTTCTTAAGTTATCTGGGTTATTTTAAATCCCCTGTAATGGCATTAAAAATCTGAGTACAATAAATTCATGCAGAAATGCTAACATATAGTAAGGCAGGATTTCTACTGACAAGAAACATTAACACGCAAAGTTATAACTATCATGAGAAGAAATGCACCTAAATTGACATCCAAGAGTGAAGGTGAAGCTTACAGAAAACTAAATATATGTAACGCTTGCAAGAAAACCACTGACTAGCTGGTCAGACTGTGCCAATATTAGAGAAAAAGTAAGCTTGTAGTGTAAACACTGCAAGAGGTAAAACCTCCATTTTCAAGGCCATTTGTTTAAACCCAAACAATCCACATGATGTACCTTAGATAGGGACGGCAATGTCATTAGCTTACTTTGTTTTATTCTGCTTTGGTTTACAGTTTACAGTTTAGAGGTAACAAGCCAGCTTTCCCCGTAGGATGTTTTTGGTAGGCCAATACATCAGTAATCCTATTTCTTTTCTGTCTCTGCCAAGTCCAAGGATCAAGAAACACTGCCTTACTTTTACTGAGTTGGAGTTTTTTTGCTAGGGTTTGGGTTTAGGATTTTTTTTGTGGTTTCCCCCCACCAACCCAGGCAACTACTCAGCATTGGCCTACATCCTTCTACATCCTTTGCAGGGACTGTGACAGAATTAATGTTAGGCTGTTGCATGCTGCCTAAAAAAAAAATCCCACTCAAACAGTGCAGAAGGAATCTAACTGCTGACACTACTCCAGACCCATTAGTAAGAAAGAATAAAACAAAAACTGAAACTTCCTACACTTCACACTCTATAGACATATGAAAGGTGTTCAGTTATGTTCAAGCCTTCTAACTGAAGACTCCTTGCAGAGCCTGAATGCCCAGGCAAATTGTTAACAGAGACTGATCTGCTCTATATCTCTGAAATGTCCAGTGAAAGTAAAGCAACCTGCTGCTGCTTTTTCTTCTCTTCAGCATTTTTGGGGTTTGAGTCTTTTAGAGACCTGCCCAACGTTCTTGCTGTTTTCACGTATTTCTCTATGGGTCTTTGTTATCAAGTACAACTCCTTTGGTGGTAAGAAAAGCAGGCCTGATTCTGCACTGCATGCTACTTTTTGTAGGCTTGTAGACAGGGCACAAGGTGAGATAAAACTCTGTCATCTCATAAATAGTAGCAATTTGCAACCACTTTGCACAGGTGTAATTGACTGCAGAGAGCACAAGATGGGGAGAAGTAGACCTGATGAGATTTTACAAGTGAGCAAGGCAAGCAGAAATTGGCCTTAATTTTTGTACAATAGCCAGCACTTTAGCTCTTCACTTGGAAACTTCACAGCTGTGAAACATTTACAGAAAGGCAAAGCAATTACAGAGCGCTACCACTGGAGGAGCTTAAATAATTTAAGGTTCACCATGTCTCTGATTCATTTTATTTCATTTTTTCCTCAAGACCAGATGCTGCTCATTTTAACGCCCTTAATTTCCACATATTGAGTTGGGGTTCTCTTTTCATCTAAATGTATATAGACTACATATGCCTCCAGGAAAACACAGGGAAATTATTTCCAGAATGGGATGATATGGGTTCCTTTCCATATCTGAATCCTGGAAAGAGCCCCTTTTTGATCTCCAAGCAAGATTTTCAGAACCCATAAACCAGCCATGCTAGTTTATATGGGGCTGTTGGCACATCCACACAGAACTGCAATGTTATTACAGAAGTTAAATTAGTGCATATAGGAAAACACACCGACTTGCATACATGTGTAACTACGAACTCATGTCAGCCAGAGCTAAGTGTTCAGCATTTTGTTTGCACAGTATCATGCTCCTTATGGTCTCGTTTTATTAATAATTACCATTTTAAGAGGTAGAATTGGAAGAGACTTATAATAAACATTCTCTGCCAGGCCCTGATCATTCCTTAGAGTATATCTATTAGAATCCTGTTAATCTCAAAGATTCATGTTACTGCAAGATTGAGTTTTTCACTAAAAGAACATTTTCACATTAAAAAAATAAGCTAGCTAATCATACATGCAAAATACACACATTAAAATCCAAGGTGGCCAAGGCTGGTGTATGACTGGCCAAGTCATTTGTGCTTGGAAACACCACAATAGCAAGGTAGTGAATTTTCCGTTCTAAACACCTCTCCTCAGTTCTGCTCCAAGCCTGCTCTCCAATGCAGAATTACGCTACTAAATCCAAATTTCACTCCACACAAGAACACACAAACCTGTCAGCCTTAACAAAGATAACCCTGAAAGTCTAAGCTAAATAGGTGGTTTGGGGTGGTGGTGGTTGTGGGTTTTTTTGTTTTAAATGCTGCTTGTTTCTAGGCCAAGTCCTTAGTAGGGAAAAGGGTGTTTTAGGTTGCAGGGGAGAGGGGGGGGGAAACAGGGTTTAGGGTTTGTTTTTGATTATTTTTTAAACACACAAATGCTACGTCATTGCTAATTCCATTCAATTAGGATGACAACCAAGGAGCAGGAACACAGATGATGGGTTCTTATTAGTTAACCAGAACACAGGTAGGCAACATGATGGTAACCAAAAGGTTGTTCTGCTACTGACAATAATAACTGTACTGTTCAAGCAACAATATTCATGATGAGGATATACAGAGTAATAATTCAAGTAGACAGTTGTTGGCAAGATGGCTGAGCTCCCATATCCTCCCTGTTACTGTATTTCTGGCACATTTCTCAGCATTGTTTACTTGTCTGCCTTCATCAGCACTTTCAAGGGTGTCCTACTTGAGCACTGTAACTGTTTCCTGTATTTGTGTTGTATTGAAAAATACAGCAGCTTTGAGAAGCTGATCAGACTCTTTGCTGCTTTCGTTCGAAATAGTTGGAGACTTGTCTTTCTGCCAAGGAGGACCGATTTGTTTGAAATAGTCTTCCATTTCATAGTTTGTCACAACAGTTTTGTTTTAGGACCAGTAATATGACTCTCATATGCCAAAGTGTTTTACTTTATTCACTTAGTCTGTGCTGTTGACTTGGTTTGAGCGACACAGGATTAATTTCTCTTTCAGTAATTTCACTTTGCAGTAAGGTCTCTTCTAATGCTAGGGAAAACTGTTCTAAGAAGACTCTAGTGTCTGAATTTGTGGAAATATTTACTTTATAGCCAGCTATGGTATGCCGGTTTCAAGGTCTCGGTGTTTTTGAGTTAGCCAGGTGCAGGAATGAGGAGGAGTGAGACCTGGGCACTTGACCCAAGCTGGCCAACAGGATTATTTCATATCATGAATGTCACATTCAATATAAATTAGAAAGTTTGCTGAGGAGTTCTCTCTCTTCCTTAACGGCTGAGATCCTGAGAACTTCTTGCCCCGGTGCTGGACCCCTGAGCCCTTCCCTTCCTCCTGAAGCCATAGCGCTCGCAGTGTCCAACATGTGCTGTCCACTGATGGGAGTGCACAGCTTCCTACTGATATAATCCTTGTATATTTTATATTGGTATTGGTATCAATATTGGTTCTTTTGTGTTATTAATGTTAATTATCTAGTCTTACTCTATTAAATCAGTTTATATTTCAACACCTGGGTTTCCTTGTTTTCTTCCCCATTCCCCTTCCCGGGTGGGGAGGGGTCATCAGGTGAGAGAATAATTGTCTAAACAACAATAAATTGTTGTGGGTTCCTCAAACCATAACAGCTATGCAAGCCTTGAAGGAGAAAGACATCTAATTAGACCTTCACACAGGAAGACACTATCAGTGTTCCAGGTGGTTTTGCTGCTAAATATTTCACTGTAATTCAGAGCAGGACCTAGCAGCAATGGCACCATGAGCCACAGACTGCACGCCCTCCTCACGTACTGGCAAAGCCTAACATGACTGATCTATGGAACACTGCAATTGATCTCACCTCCGACTCTTACTGATTTTTACAACAAAAAAGGAAGAGATTCAATGTTAAACCCCATTCTTCTAGTGACTATTCTCTCAAGCCTCTTCTGGGAGATTTTGCTTTATGTACTTGTACCAGAGGAAGAATGGCAAACGAGTCAGACACAACAGTATATACGTATTGACATTAATATTCTATTCCTATTTTCAAACAAGAAAATAAGCACAAACTTACAACAGTGAAACCACTTCAGATGCATGAAGAAAAGCTATTTTACTAATCAAATATTGCTATAATATCTGAAATACTTGCAGAAAATGCAACACTGCAGGAAATTTTCTTCAACAGAAGTACATCTTTCTAGCCACAGCTTTTTCTATCAGCTTTATCATTACTATAGTAGGGCACAATGTAGACATGAACGTTTTATATTTCTTATTTGGCCCAACTATATTCTCCCATTTTCTCCTACTGTCTCCTATAAACTGAGTAAGACCTTGAAACTACAAAATTCCTGAAAGAAAACCTACTTCTGGAAAAAGGGAGAGGACAGAAAGCCTTGGCCTTTGTGACAAAGCAAATCCCATGGGCTCAGCAGCATGCAAATTTGCCAGTGTTAGGTACAAGCTAGAAGTATTACAATAAAGAAACAAACAGACCTATAGGAAAAAGAACAAGGAGATACTACTGCATTTTCAAGTTCAATCCCCTGCAATCACACCATAAGCCCAGGCCATAAAACAAAATCACAAAAAAATCCAAAAATAAAAAATCCCCACACTAACCAACCACACACACATCTAAGAATGGCAAAAGGCTACAGACTGTAGTTCAGATTTTCACTGTACTTTGTATCATATCCATCCACTAATTCTTAGATCTCACCTTTCCATAGCACAGCAAAGGAAGACAAGACCACTGAGGCTAGGATCCAAGAAGTAATCAATTTGCCTATGAAATGTCACTTATCCCCTTCAGATTATTGTTCTAACTCAAGTCTTTACTAGCCAAGGTAGTAAAAAAAGCCAGAGGTAATGGTTTTACTTCTAATGAAGACAATGGTAAAGACAGATTAAAAAATATGTAAACTGATCACAAAAATGATTCCCCATGTGTAACCGTATCACTAGCCAAGTTTCAGAGATATAACTGCAGCAATAAGAACTCCCACGAAGATCACGCAGAATAATAAAATATGGAAGGGTATTATGCAGTTGCTGGCATGTCAGCAATAAAATCAAAAAGCATCAGCCACTGACAACACAAAATGTGGTTCTGAAGTATCAAGACAGTCAAGGATTTGAGTCTTGGTGAGATATATCAAAAACAACTACTGCCAATTTGAATCACCACTAATTTGTGAAGTATTCTACAAACTTATGACCTTCAAGAGCAGCTGTGCCAACAAAAGCACTATGTTACAGGTATCTACCAAAAATGCTTCTAAAGAAAATGCTATGTGAAGGTCAAACAAACTGAACTGAAAAAGACAACTTGCTCATAAAGTACCATCAATACATACACTGTGGACGGCAGTGTCTCAACGTGATAGATCACACAGACTTAAAAGGTCCGTATAGACTCATAACTTACAGACTTTAAACTACGGATTTAAGTGATCCCAATCCAAGTAAACCTGGAAGATGGGAACACGTGATCTAAAAGGAGAAGTTTTTAGTGCTCAAACAAAATATCCAGCCCCATAACCCTCAGGACCACACATCAACTGACTACCAATGAGGCACAAAGACTGAGACTAACTCCTATGCATCATTTGGAAAGATCTGCATAATAAAAGGTTCAGTTCTCAAATGTCAAAATCTGAACTATTGCCCATTTCATTTGCAGAAAGAAGTTTTAAAAGGTATAATGTTTTTGAATGCTCTCTTTTTAAAGGGATCAAGAACCCTAGATGTCCGAAGGAGTGATAATAGGCAATACCTTGCACAAAGCTCAACAAGATGAGCGAAAGAGCTCCTAATGAACCACTGGTCACTGAGTCCAACTTGCACATTTTTTTACTTCTAGGTTATAACAAGATTCAGGTTATCAGTGCTTAGCTTTAATCCAATTTTAAATGAGTAATGTGAAACATGACCATTTCAATTTCTTAGGACATAAAAATCACCCAAACATCCTCTATTACCCACCCCAGAAACAACTCAATTAACCCTCTGGCACATATCAGCCATCTCGCTATTTGAGAGTACCCAGAGGAATTCCATCCCAGTTTTCTTCTTCTAAGGTTTTCTGGCTTCTTTCATAAACACTAAAGCACTTTCAGACTTAAAATATTTAATTACGAAGAAGACTTGGTAATAAGCAAAAGATTTATATTGCTGTAAATGAACTATTGTTAATAATTTGTGAGTAACTGATGAAGCAAGCATCGGTAGGTTCCAAACCACTAACGTTTAAAAAGCCTCAGGAAGTAGTAGTATATTCTGTTATGCAGTGGTAAGGAAAAGGGAATAATAATAATAAAGTATACATAAAGCTATTTAGTTCATTTTATTAATGAGTTTCACATCAATAATTTCCAACAGCCAAAAAACTAGCACAGGCCCAGCAAAAAGCAGTCTTGCTCCAAGCAAAAGCTAGCAGAGGAGACTCATAAGATGATCTCTATGAACTGAAATGTAATCAAACTGAAAACAGCAGTTGATTTGTCTGAATAAAGAAAGGGAAAATGTGCAATATCTTTAATATATGGATGGTTGGCTAGACTAAATGACTGTCACACAGAAAGCTTATCTGTAAACACTGTAGAAAGCCTTACGATTTTGCCACAATAAATGACTGGTTTCAATCAAATGCTGCTAAAGCAAAAGGCATGGCCCACAAGAGTAATTACCAGTCTCTTGACCGAAACAAAGGGCAATTACAACAAGCTGAAGTATGCTCACAATAGTTGAGCACTTGATTATAGACTGCTGCAGCAATCAGCAAGAAAGGGATGGGGGGGAGGAGTGCCTCCATGGTCCCCGTTTGATACTACTGCATAGTGAGGGATGGGCTGCCATAGAGAATAACTTAATGCAAAGCCTAAATTTTTACTTTTAACACACAATACAAGTATACTAAGTATTTTTAAGGAATTTTAAGTATAGAAGAAGGAAAAAAAAAATCACAAGGCGGGAGACAAGGGAGGGAACTCAGTGTGGTCTTGTCTACATCTGGTTGTGATTGTGTAAAAAGCAGCAGAATTTCTGCTGCAGAAACTAATACTACATTGTGGTACTGCAGTATAAGCAGTCCTCTGCCTACAGTCATTCTCTGCACTATCTTTAGGTTTATCTTCATGGCACAGAGCTGAAGCAGGGCTAGCAGAACTACGTTACTATACTGAACTACACAGCTCAACTGCAATAGCACTAGAAGTATTTTCATAAAAAGCAGCTCAGGCTACTTTTAAAGCCAACAAGTTTTGGTGTTGCTCCTTTCACATTTCAAATCAGGATCTCAAAAATTTCTATCACCTCATTAAAATCTCCACTGTGGCAAGACTAGTGGAGAAAACAGAACTAAGCTGACAGAAAAAGAGCTCTTCTCTGGCTTGGGTAGTCTGCAATGCAGTACAGCTACCTGGGGAAGGAGACTTCTATTAGCATGTGCCGTACTCGCAGCACAGGGCTTTCCTAGAGCACCTGTGGTGGTAGAGGTTCCAGAGCACAGGATAGCACTTCAAGCGCCTACACACACAGTACCTACAAGCTCCCTTAAATTCTAATTCCATCAACTAGCTTATGCTGCATTAATTACCCTTTGCAGCATTCATCTTCAGACTTACCAACATTTTCTTCAAAGTACCACTCAAACATGCAGACTCACCATACAGAATGGACCCTGCCTCTGTTTTAGTTTCACTGTAGTCATTCCTGCTTCTAGAGGCTAGAAGGCTGGCAGAGGCAGAGCAGTCAGTGGAAGGCAGGTCGGAGGCTGGTGGTGGAAATCACAAATTTGTCACGCTGCACAAGACAGAAAATCTACCAACTCCTTTTTGCGAAAGGGCCCCAGGAATGCACAAATAGCACTGTAAGAATACGCCTCTTGTGGTATGCCCTCTTTGACTCCATCTATCTGCAGGTTTTAGATGCTTCTCCACTCTAGAGAAAGAAAAACTAATTAAACATGGTGGGTTGTTTTTCCCCCCAGAGTGCAGGTACATAGTAGCAGAACAGGACAGCTTCCGAAAAAAGTGATTTACCATTGTAATTCTGTTAGGTTATAGCTGGCTTTTCTGACAGTGGCACAACTCTAGGACAGGAAGACAAGTATAATGGGGTACATTATGTCCAGAAGTTCAGATGGTTCAATAGAGTCTGTGCTCACTGTCAGTGATGCATTGCAATGTACCATATTTCCATAGTATTGTTGTCCCAAATCTGGCTTCTTTTAACCCAGTGTGCCAGGAGCCGATATACATACAGAGCTGAGATACTTGTTTATTTCATTTCTGTGCAGAGATGGGTGCTAGGTGGTTCATCCACAAAGCTAACGCAATCCGGTAAGCACACGGTTAAGCATTTATACCTTTCGAGCAACAGTTAAGCAACAGTCATTAGTGCTTTCTACAGTTAGGCTTAGCCATCCTCATTCCCATTGGTTCTTGCTGTGCCTCGTCTCTACTTAAAGTCACAGCGTCCTCTCTTTACTAAGCGTGCTTTCCTTGGGATACAAGCATCCTGTTTCCTCCACTGCGAGGCAATGGCTTTCACTCTGCTAGAAGTTCCATAGAAACTACAAGTCCTCATCTTACAGACAGCCAAGTGGAAGAATGCTTACCTATCCAATATATTGCTTAGCACACTGAAATAATTTGAGGAATATTGTCTTAAATGCCACACAAGCTAGAGGAAGGAAAAAAAAAAATCACCTGTGAAATGAGAGACAGTTTCACTTCCACTCTATCTGCAATACAGCAAAGGGAGCTGAGGAATTTCCCCACTCCCCACCCTTAAATGGGTTTTCAGGTGCATTTCCTCACCCGCTCCCAGAAGTGCTGATGCATTGTACACAAACTTTTAAAAAGAGTGCATAAACACAATACTACCCCCTAGCAATTAGAAGAGGTACCAGGGAGGATCAGATTCCAGTCATGGCTCCCGGGAGTGCTCAGTAGCTTATGCAGAGTTCAGTAAGGTCAACATCAGGGACTGAAAGTCACCTTCCCAAATGCACACACTTGGTCAACCCAGGACATTCTCTCACAGATGTGGGTTCCAAAACTCCTATGGCAGAGTAAATTAATGTAACCCACTCCCGCCCCATACAGGGTGCAATACACAGCACTTAATGAATTTTTCCCCTTGGCTTCCTCCAACTGCTGCTCATTTTATTTCAAGTAACTCCTTATAAGCAAAAAATCATTCCATCTCCACTAGAGCAAATGGAGCCACAAAGATTACACTCCCCTACCCTATGAGCCACAGCCTTTAACTGTGAAACTTTGCAAGAAAGAAAAATGGTAGGGGAAAAAAAAAAAAATCTGATTTGTTATTTGTGGTTTCTGGCACCAGACATCAAGCTAATTAAACAGCAAGCCGACATGTTCAAATCAGAGTGGAGACTATTATATTTAATATTATCAACCTTCATAACCTTTCCTGTTTAAGTATATTCCCTGTGAATCCTATGGCAGTTTGAATTGGTTTAGTTACTTAATTCATTTTGGAACAATAAGAACAAAAAATCATTAGTAAGTAGGAAGAACAAAAAAAGATAGACAAGATTTAGATTTAAAACATAGTGAAAGTGATCTTCAGTTTGGTGCCTATCTTTCCTGAAATTCAGTATGCCCCTGTGAAAAGCTATGTTCTGTACTCTGCAGGTTATCCGATTAACATATTTTAGTGCTGTTATTCTCATATTCCATTAGATTTTCAATGAGATGAGAAAGTGAAGTGAGAAAAAATTTGTTTCCATCAACCATTTAGTGCTAATTTCTACAGTATTAAGCATTCCTGTAATTTCCCCCCTTCCACCCTTAAACAATAGGGTTTGACTGTCCTACCACTTCCATTCCACATCATTCAGCTGGAATTAGTACAGATAAAACTTCACAATTGTAAACCATGAAAGATGTATAGCAGACAGTTTGAATTGGAAACAATAGCAAAATAAGAAAGCAAGAAGTCAAAAAAAGAAAGAAAAAGTCAAGAAAAAAGTAGTTTTGTGATGCTAAATTCAGATTTGTTTGTACTTAAGATTACAACAGAGCAATTAAGCAGTGAACAGGTAAAGACAGAATTTGGCACAATGCAAGTAGCATCCAAGCTGAAGATAAAAACAGCATTATTCATTAAACTGTTTTATTCTCACTGCATGTGCTGCTCAATCTCTTTAGCTCATCATTTTAAAAATCTACCCGTGTAATCAATATATGCCAACACATCACAAAACAAAATGAGCTAAAAATAAAAGAGCAAGTTACTCGCAGGTGGTTCTCAAGCTGTGGCCTATGTTTTTCTTTTTCTTATTATAGACATACAAATCAGTCCACATCTTTTCAAAAGACACAAAACAAGACATGCACGCACACACGCTGCCAAAAAACCTGAAACATCAAGTTCTCAGCTCTTAAAAAGCAAACTTAGGCAACAACAGGACGACTTTTCAGCTTTTTCGCTTCACAAAATGTAGGTACACTGAACAAACTGGATATAGTTTCAGACCAGTTGTTTTCCTGAGCTCAGGCTAAACACTGAACCTTTTCAGCCTTCCTTATAATCTATCCCCTACCTCCCCCGCTTCTTTTTTTTTTTTCCTTTACTTTCAGTGAGGTTCTTGTGCACCAGTATAAAGACATTTAAATTTTCACAAGCATATCATAAATTGGATGCAGCAGGAATAGATTCCTCCCCATAATGGGGTATTGTCTGTGTAGCTTGATCATTAATAAACTTGACTGACTTACCCTTTGTGTATAAATGCCCAGAACTAGGGTGATATAGGATGTATTTTAGAAAATGAATGACAAACGTAGTTTAGGGATAAACTAGTCAATAAAGTTAAACTATAGCAGACTATACTGTGTACTTAGCCAAAAGATAACATAAACTTAAAATGTTGATGAGCTATGAAAACAGAGACTGAGGCCCAAGAATGGGAAGAACTAAGAACATTAATCTACAGGATAAAGGATGGTTTATCACCCGAATGACTAAACCGAGGTCAAAGACTACGTGATATATGACAGATAGGGGAGCTAACAAGCAAGTTAACCAGAAGAAACTGGTATTGTGATTTGGCAATGCTACAATTTGGGAAAGGTGAAGAGTTGACAACGAGGAAGACTGCCAGCCTTCATCCAGAAGACCCCCGAAGAAGACCACCAGATAAGACTGCTCCTGCGCAAGGAGGAGTGAACTTTATGATAATTAGTTCTTGAAAGATACCGCCTATTCTTGGGAAAGATTTACCTGTTCAGGAATATGTATGAGATACTGACATTTACGATGTAACCTAAAGAGGCTTGGGTGAAGCGATCCCCCGTGCACCCAGCGCTGCAATAAAGAATGCCTGCTTTCTAAAACTTCAAATTAAGCCTTAGAGAGCGTATTTTAACCGGCTTTTCGGTATCAAGAGTATCTAGTCATATTGAATCTGTGACCTTTGTACACAAATGCAGATGTTTCTGTGCCTGAGTTAAGAGACCAGGACAGTTATCTCAAAGGCAGTAACAGTCTCTTTCAGGAGTCCAGGAACAAGGGAAACAAAGTCCCACAGAAGGGTAATATGGGTCATATTTATTACATGGGTAGGGCTGACATTTTCCAAGCTGCCTAAGGGATCTGAATGTCCAATTCACATAGTGCAAATAACAATTTTAATAGTAACGCCAACACCTGCAGGCTCAATCAATCTTGCTTATTCAGGCAAAACTCCCCATGAAAGTGAGAAAATATGAACAAGCTTCCATACAAATCTATCTGTTGAATTAACCTCTGAATAACTTTCAGTGATCCAGCTGTTGATTCATTCTGCTCTCTCAACTACCTTTGAGTACTCTGCCTTTCTTTTGCAGTTTAATGTCTGCCCTACCAATGCTTAGCCCAGACTTACTCTTAACATTCATCTCTTCTTCTGTGGGTACCACACTTCTCTAAGTTCCCCTTATGTTTACCGACATGATCTAGTCTTTCGTTGGCACACTACTGTCCTACAATGTCATCATATCTGCATTAAACAGCAGTTCAATACTATAATTTGATCAATCACTGTGAGCTATGACATAATAAAAGTAAACTCTAAAAGGTTTTTGGTTTTTAAGTGTTGGAAAAAAGCAGCAGACAGCAAGAGAAACTAAAAGTTCTCCAGTAATCCAAAAGATAGATACAGCATAGGCAAGGATGGTGTAAGCCTTCAAGTACTGCCCCATCAGTGTGCCTGGACACTGGATGGAGATGGATGGGCCACTTACAGAACACCAGAGTCTACTTAAGCATCTGAGCATAGGCAGTTTGAGAGCTCTCTGCTCAGTCTGATCACAATACAGCTATATGGTATGGATCCACTGTTGGGCCTAAATTAAATGTACTTTTCTTGTGCAGGTGACGAGCAGTAGGATAGGCAATTTTATCTGGTCTTAATAATACTGACACCCACCTTTAAAGAACTTGACCAGTGCTTCCAACTGCCTGCCACAAGGCTTTTGCGCTTTTTCTGAACACACACAATTGTGTGTGTGTGGCCTTCGTGCCTTACCTTGAAGAGTCACACAGTTTCAGTAAGTACATGAGAGAGAGAAAAGGAGTAACGAATCTTTCACAGAGGAGGATGCTCTCAGGCTAGGTAAAGGGATTAGTTGTTATGGACCATAACTAAATGAAAGGGAGAGGATATGTCTGTGTTTGTTGCCATCAGACAAGACAACATGCACAGGGGTCCAACATCACATGCAATTAGCATTGTTACTACAGCGCTAATTAATCACTTCTGACACCTTATCTGTCTCCCACACCTCCGTGCCTCAACAGTGTCATCATTTACATTATACAATGTTGCTAACTAAAAACAACCTAGAGGTTTAATGGCACACAGAGCAAGAAGCTTTAAGTGTTAGTGCTGTTTCCCTGCCCTCTGCCTCTTTTACATAACATATAAATAAGGCTATTAAAACACTGAACACTTCGTATGGATTTGGCAGAGGCTTGTCTTTAAAAGACACACAAACACATACATTGCCAGTTATAAAAGGGAGCCAGAAGAAAAATGGTTAGCGATGCCTGTAGCTGCACCACACCAGAAAGGCCACCTCACGGCATCTGCAGTAAGGTAGACAGAGATACGCAAACTGACTTTCTACTGGACTTCCATCTACAACTTTTTAACAACACAGAGGCATCCATGATTGAAAGCCCAATAGTCAAGAAGCACATCTGTATTTCTGCTGATAGCAAGGGTGCAGGAACAGGTTAATGCTTCTTCCAGTATTTCTGAATTTAATAGTAAGACAATTTTAACTTTTACCTTGAAAATCACATTCAATTTTTTTCCTTTCCAAGTAATTGCACTGTTTTCACAAAAACCAAAATGGTTAGTTGTGCTAAGTCCAGAAAGGACAAGAAAAACATGATAAATAAGAGTGCCTTGAAAAATCCCTAGCTGTCAAATAACTCTTCCACTATACACGGGAAAGCCTAGAAATTGTAAAAGCCCTGTTCAAGCTGGGGTTCCACTCTACGTATTAAGATAGGCTACTAAGGAGGTAGAGAAATTAGCCCACTTTCCTGTGACACACCTCACTCTACTGAATCTTAATCAAAAGAGAGATGTTGCTTCAAAATGTTAAGTTAAAGTGAACTGGCATTCTTCCAGTGGAAGCAATGTACAGTGGGGAAACTCTGCAACCTACCCTAGCTAGGAGATGGGAATTTTCTATTTTTATGCTTATCTCCATCAAAGATTTGTTTACTCATCTAAACATAACCAATTTCAAAGGTACTGTGAAGAGTTTCCACGGGCATCTAGCTCCAACATAACCAAAACCTTCATAGGGACAGAAAACTCTGACTTACATTAACAGACAAAAAAATGAACATGTGGATTATGCTTTCAAGGACTGAAACCAGGAATCCATAGTATTTTAACACCTTTTCAAACATCTGTTTAATTTAAAGAATTCTGTCTGCGCCCACAACACTACAAACAGAAAGTAATAGCTGCATGGGTACATGTTGCTAATACAAATGAAGATGACAGCAAGCATAGACTTTATACATCAAAAAATAAAGAAGTTAACTAAGTAATTAAGCCACAGACACTGTATCAAGTTTGGAGAATCATCTCAAAAAAAAAAAAAATCAGGTGGGACTGTTGAGATATCATAAATATAACTTCTCATATTAACATGTATTAAAGAAACACATAATATTGCAAGTGAGGAAGGAAAATATCTACAGGAAGACAAAAATATTCAGGTGTATAATCATATTGCTAGACACATAAATTTTAAACCAAATCCTACTGAAATCAGTAGGTTGCCTTAAAATCCAAGTTGGTATCCTTCATATCCCGTGAGAAAAAGTTATACAACAGTTATATCAAAGACAACCAAAACACTGTAGGTTCTTTAGGTTTGGTACATCATTCTCAACATCATTCTTTTGTTTCTTGACACTTTATCTAGTTGATGCTCTTTTTTAAATTTTTTTTCATCATTTCAAACACAAAGATTATTTTTAGAGCACTATGTAGCATGTTCAGTTGTCAGAGCGTCTAAATTCCCCTTTGCAAATGGCCTAATAGCCTTGCAACTGCTACAAACACCATTCTGAAGTTGATCGGTATGCAGGAGCAAACAGATTCAGATAGGCAAGTTTTTCTACAATCAAAACATTAAGCTTTTACTTCCCATCCATAGTTTGACAGCAGCCCTTCAAAACCCAAAGAGATGTTTCTTCTTCAGCAAAATTGGAAGAGAGATTTGTTCTTTTTCCCATGTGATACAAGTACCTCAGGTACTGAAGTGGCCACCTGCATGGACGGATAAAAGTGAACTGGAAATTTTTAAAAGGTTAGGTATTCTTTGACACTACTAGGCATTTTAGAAATCTTAACAGACAATCTAATTTCTATCAACAAATATATAGGCCAAACAAAATATACGTCATCTAGCTAAACAGCATCAGTAGTAATATGTCGGTAACAGCCATACAGCACCAAAATAGTAAGAAGTCCAGAAAAATGAAGATGGAAGAACAAGATCCAGAAGAGGGGAAAAAAATTCAGTGAGAAAATGGATTATTTCAATGAAAAGCAATTATACTTTGAAGACAGAAGGAGATGTATTTTGGAACAACTGTCATGCTGCTACAAAGAAGATTAAAGATTTCAGCCCCTATTTAAAACAGTTTCTGGGACTCAGAAAAAACCTGCTGTTTAGTTTTGATATTTAATAAGATTTCTCAATAGACATTTCTCACTTAAAAAGAAAGAAGTTAAAGAAAAATGGAAGGGATAGAACAAGTAAGTTCACTCACAACTTTGATCTCAAGTCATTTACATTCGTTGTTATTGTAGAACCAGGGAGGCTCTTTTCACTGAGGGTTGTGCACCCTACAGTATCTATCACTGACAGAAAATAAATACATTTGGAAGCAAGCAATTATTGCAAGTCAATGTGTAGAGTTAAAGCTCTGGAAAACTAAAGTCATTTCCTTGAAACACATCACCAAAAAGTTCTGATCAAAAAAAAAAGAGAATGTCTTTCCAGTCAGAATAACTTCAGATACCTCAAATAAAACAGTAAAAAACAAACAAACCAAAAAAGGTAAACTCGTTTGTAATTGAAAATTAAAGCAAAAGGCCTTATGGATTACTACTTGAATAACTATTTCAACCACGTTCAGAGCCCTGTTCTGCAAACACATTGCTAGTGGGGCATAAAGCTTACTGCAGTGCGTTATGATTCAGGGCTCCACCCTAGTTCATACTTGGGTATAGGAAAATATCTAAGAAGAGATCAAGGTCCCCTTAGAGAACTTTTAGTCTCCTTGTTCAGACATTGCAACTTTCATGCAGGTTCCTTATAAGCATTTACAAAAAGAAAATGGCTTACTCCAGATTACTATCTCACTATAGCTGGGATGGCAGCATAGTTGTATTTCACTATACTTGAATTGTCAGAGAAAATGCTAACTTGCGGACTTATTCCTTTCATTTCTGTTTTACCCCCAGATTAAGGTTTATATTGCTAGCACATAGAAGTAACACAGACCCAAAGAAACAGTTTATGGCTTTAAGTATGACACTGTGTAGTCAGTCACAAAATCACCAAACATAAAAAAAAGTCGTAAGGACCTTAATGATTACATTTACTTGCTGGTCTGAGATAACAGCTACTTGATTTGCATCAGTCTGATCCTCCATTCAAACTCCATATGGTAGCTTCCTACAATACGGAACACCGAGAGATGTGTTAACATAGCCCATCCAAGAAGATTAAACACAACAGTAAAGGTTGATGTAACAAGCGATCTGTGAGCTTAGAGCCCGAACCTTGAGAGCTTCAGTACTATGGACCAATGAGTTTTAGATGCAAAAGCACTAGGGAGAAAAAAAAAAGAAGTGAACTAAGAAGCAGGACTGCAACAATCAAGTTGACAGAGCGAAAATACCTGGGTAATTAACATCAGCAAACTAGATTAGAGAACAAGGAAAAAATGACGTATCCACAAATTTCATTTCAACTCTCCTTTTGAACTGGCTTTGACTTTTCTCACTCCAATCTGCTTCATAAAAACAATGGAAACTGAAATATTGAATATGCATGATATACTGTTGTTATTTTAAGGGTTTATTTTCTTTCCCAAGAGGCAGCTTGGCTGAAAGGACTGTAGTGAGTTGGTAATTATGCCTCATACCGCTTTGCCCAATTCAGTTAGCAAATTATGTTTGAATACCTGTGCAGGTGCCACATATTTTAATACCCAAACACAAATTCGAAGGACTTTATTTTTACTCATCACACCCTATCAGCTGCCATCTTTATTCTCTGCATTCTGTTGCTATCATGGCAATTCTTTCCAGTAACTTCTAAGTCTTTGCTGGTAAGTGAGCAAAGGAAAATGTATTTAGTAGTAAAGAACAGAAACTATCTGCCTCTGTACAATTACAGAAATATGCCTAAGCATGATTGTACACTTCAAAGAGCTGGAGAAAAAGAAAAATCTCAGTGAGTCAAGTGGCTGACAGCATGCTGTGTCGCTGAACTTTCAGCTGCTGAGTCAACAGCTTTGAAGCCAGAGCCTGTCAGGAGAGGCAAGGCTATCACCAAACCACAGCTGCCTGAAGACTCATTTTTCTGCGTTCAAGTAAAAGATTACTAGCAAGAGAAGACAACTGTAGATGGCTGCTAACTTCTTCTAGGTGACTTCATTATCAGTGGCATAGAAAGTTTTACCTGCTAAATGTGTGTTCTCCCTTTACTTCTGTAACAGCTCTTGATCACATGCTCATAATATTCCAACAGATATAATGGCTACTGGTATTCTACCTACCAGGAAAAAAGTCGTATCGGTAAGGAGAAGCTTAGCCAATTTGAAAGAAAAAAAAAAAACAACAAATTAAAAAGTAAACACAAAACAATCTTAGAAATTCATTGTAATGGCAAACAGACTTTGGAACTCTGTCAAATCACGCCTGAACAACCACAGGCAAAAACTGCCAGAAGCAGCCAAATATTTGCAGGCCCTTTCCTGCTGTAGACCACAGTCAACAGAAACCTCAATACGGTACTCCAAACAATCCCTGCTACAAAATAGTCACCAGCGCAGATAAACAAGTAACATTTTTCTTTCAGTGTCATGATCCATGTTAAGATCTAGAAACGTCTATTCAGACTAGGACTTTTGTAGCCTTATTATTAGAGCTAAAAGTCAGGCTCTTGGATCTTCCCCCTTTCACACTCTAATTAAAATAAGTTGACTTTGCCATTGTTTGACATTGACCTGCAATTTAGCTAAACTATCACTCAGGGGACTTTCCCATCTTCACCTTCTCCAGGTATGAATATGCCATTCTGACAAATAATCCTAAGTGTTTGTAAGGGAGTGCACTGATTCAGCTATCCCCCAAAAAAATCTACAAAGTTTTTCTTAGACTGCAAAAGAGGTTCCTGCTTGAAGCCAGACTCACAGTGAGGCTTTATAACACCAGTTTCCCTGCTTTTGCATTCTACAGCATCATGCTACATTTTAATAATTTTGTGGTATGTTTGTATCCACATCTTATTATTTGATTTTAAAGTATTCTTCCCTGTCGTTTTGTTTTCTTTCTTTCTGCCCACGTCGCTGATTGCAGCACTCATCTCAGAGCCTGGCAGACTACTCCTAGACAATCACTCATCCACAGAATGCAAGTCTGGATTTCAAAGGCATCTCAGGAGCCTGCTTCCTAACAGATTTTAACACCTATTTGGCTCCTGTGTATCTTAACCTTAATTCCTTAAAAGTATTAGCAACTAATTCTCACTGAGGTCAAAAGAAACTTAATGTATAAATATCTCTGAAAGCAAGGGGAACTAGTCACTTTGCAGATGGCAGATATCAACATGAAAATCCTTAAGTCCAAGTATCATTCAGAAAAAAAAGAAAAAGAGAAAAAAAAACCCCAAAACCTCACAAACAAAAAACCCCTACACACTATACCACAAGTGAACTGCTAAAAATAACCAATAAAAATGAATCCACACTCCCATGTTTTTATGAAAGCACGGCCCAGTTGAGTTACCTAAACTGTGCCTTTGGGTTGTCTGTTATTCAAGACTTGGCTGCTTTTGTGTTCAGACTGAGCGACTAAAACATTTTAAGCTGGCAGAGCCCAGCCACTGGAAGAACACAAAATATTCACATAGAATTATAATTTATTCACTGACAAATCACAGTTCAACTGCAAAAACAATATTATGAAGAAAATAAAACCAGATGTTTGTTCTACTGTCATATGCCATGCACCAAGAGCTTTATTGTACATACAGTTTGAACTATATAACTATAGGGCTGAATTTGAAGAAGGTCTAAGATCTGATGTACTGTTCAGCTCAGAGGCATTTGAATTCAGCTTATGTTCAAAATTGGTTTAAGCATTTACTTAATTATTTAGTCTTAAACCCAGGTAAGAGCCTCTACTTTGGCATAGAGCTGTAGGAGCAGGACCTGAGGTCACAGGATCTTTTGTGTAAGACTACCTTCCTCTGCTGAGCACAGGCAGCCTAATGCATGGAAACCTTAATTCCACATTCCACTGCTTGAAACCATTTGTATTGTAACACTGAGGAGCACAATGGGTTACTTCTGCTCAGTCTAGTATCTAAAATATTGTAAGTCTGGAAGACTCAGAAGGAAGAAAGAAAGATTTCAAAATGTTTTTCCCATGATCCTCAGCTCAAAAGTATTCTTATGGGTGAAATTGCTTAAGGTTTTCTTGAACAGAGCTGTCTTTGATTAAATCTTTTCTCTGTTCACTCCATTCCAGCAATGGCATCATTATGGTACTGACAAGCCGATGTTAGATGGTATCTCACTTTACAATCCCATTTGAACTTGCAGTGATCATGGAAGAAATTTTTCCCCCCTTTACTGTTACACAAGATTGAGCTATTACATAAAAGGCATCAAAGTCCAAGGAATTAAAATCCCATAGTGTGTTGAGAAAACCACTTATGCAACAGAACAAACGTTTGCAGAAACTTCAAAGAGGAGACCTCTAAAACAGTGGTATTAATGTTTCTTGCTAACTAAAAACAATATTCTTTTCCCTCATCTCCACATAGGACATACTAATATCTGTCTTCCAGAATAATATAATTCAGACATTTCCATTTGGGATCATACAATCACAAATGTCAGAGCCAATGACCTGCTATGGCGTTTACTATTTTCCTTTCTTTAGGCCTGGATTCCTAGTGGATTATGTTTTACTGAATGATTTTGGTATCATAAATAAAGGTATTTTTACCTCTCCTTTGGGAGACTACCTAGTAGTATCCTAACTGACAGGGTACTATTTTTATAGCCCATTTTACTATCATAATGACCAGATAATGCTAACTGCATGATGGAAGCTGAATCCTGATGCAAACTCTAGCCCACTGAGCACCAAACAATCTCTCTTACAACTTGCTTGATTTGTGTTTCCTATTGCTGTCTTCACATCAGTTCCAGTTTTTCACTTAGAAAATGCACCTCTCACACCTACTGTCTTCCCTTTTGTGCCTGTAGGCGTGGCACTGAGCAGGCTGCCCCATTCTAAGCTTTAAAACATCCACAATTCCCAGCATTGTACCAGGTGATGGATTTCAAATCTCAGAGGAAAGGAATAAATTCATTTAATCAGATCACATTCCACAGAACTTCAGTTTTCCTTGGATACTTTCAGTCAAGCATTTGGAAACAGGCTGGACTTACATTTGTGCTGAAACACCCACATTCTCTTGCCAACTGCCACTTGTTCTGAGCGTTCTCTATAAAATCAATTAAAGAGTTTCTGCAGCATAGCACAAGGAAGTTAGACCTCCTGAGTCATGGAATAAATAATAGTCTGACCAATTTTTCTTTAAGACGGGTAGGGAGAGCATTAAATCATCTAGTTTTCCTCCTCCTTCCCACTATACCCTAGAACACCAGCTGTTGATAAACTTTGCTGCACCACACATCAGCCAACTGGTCTCAAAATTACATTTGAATAGCCTTAACAAAAAGGTCCACAAATAAGTGAAAATTAAGTTCTAGCTATTCCTTTATTTTGTGGAGTAGCTTGCCACTCCAAATGAAGCATATTTTAAGCATGTTGGTAGCATGGTATTGTAAGAAGCCTGGAACATCACTGCTTGCTCCGTGGCTAATTAAGCCATCCACTTATGTTGTTGTCAATCTAGGAACCTCCCACTAGAATCAAAAGGGAAAGAGTAAGAGATTGCTCGTGGTTTAAAGGCATTTCGTTAATGCATATCTTTGGTCATAAATTACTGTTTACTTGTCAACTGGGTTCAGAACACCCACAAGGTGTTCTTTGAAGTTAACCTCTTGGATTTAAAGATTTTTAAACAGCTGTTGAAGGACTGTTTGATCAGAAAATCTGAGTCTTTTGAAGTTGAGAGCTAATGGAAGATTATTTTTTTTCCCCCAACAGTGATCAAGCAGTTAATGAGATAAAGTGATGGGAAGACAGACTTAATAGAATATGCGGATGCATCTCATGTTGTTTTTTTGGTAAGAATTAACAGGAAACCCAGACATAGTCAGGGCCACATGAGTCAAAATCATAACGAAGAAGAAAATTAACTTTAGTCAGACACAACTCTTCACTGAAATCAAAGCTATTTTGGGACTGTACTCTAAACCCCTTCACCAATGCATACAAAACAGCAAATTAAGCTATTAGGTATTTGGCCTGTGCTGGTTTTGCATGCTAAGACAGCTGGTCCCTGACACATGGCTAATACACCAGACAAAGGGCATGGCTAAACAAAATGAAGATCTGATACAACTGAACTATACACATGCTCTCAATGTTTTTAAAACCCATCAGGCACAGAGTTTTTATAATACCCCAAAGATTCCAAGGAGCACCTTTTGAACCCAAGGCCTTTTGAACTTCATTATTGAAATAAAAATATTCTTTGTAAAGAGTAAAGCTAATGTTAAGGCATTAATGTTTTAAGATACAGAAACATCCTGCTCTTGACAAACTAAATCCTCTGATGACAGAGTCCCCTAGTACCATGTACCAGTGGCATAAGTTAGGAACCACCCCTAGCTGCTCTAATTCACATGCGATACAGCACCAGAAAAATCAAGACACAGGATGAGGAGTCAGGCAGTTCAAGGACAAACTTTAAACTACGGACAATAAGTCTAAGAGGTTAAAAATTAGATAGTGGATTCATTTCCTTACATTAAAATACAAGTAGAACAAAATCATAGCTTAATTTACTACAAAAATCAAATAAATCCACTTGCCAGTTATATCTGACTTGGCCTTCATTAGGTTTGGTACAAGTCATTTGCCTAAGTCAGAAAAAGTGGTCTAAAAATACAGAAAAGTATTTTTAATATACTTCTTTAAATCGGGTCATATTCTACAATGGATGGATAATAACATACATTTGCAGGGAAAAAAACCCTGTTTTCCTCTCAATTCTTGCTATTTTCGTAGAAGACTACCAAGACTACTTTGAGTATTAAAAAAAAGTCAGGCTATAGATACAATTCACATTTATTTGTGTCCTCCTTTAGATCAAGCACAGCATTCCCCTTGAAATCAACACCTGAAGATGATGAATCAGTCAAAACAGTTGGTGAGCAAATAAAATGTTGAAATGTAAAGAAAACAGCCCCATAAAAGAACTTGCAATCTGGCTTGATAGCTTTGCACACTCTACTTCAGCCTTCATAAGTCACAGTAAAATGGCAGAGGATTTCAGTCCTGCATCCTCTAAGGCTGCAATATAACAGTGACAGAAATGGCAAATAGAAGCCACAGGGAAAAAAATAGAGTACTTCCATTTATTTCCTTTAGCACATTCTGTTCTAGGGCAGGAGTGCCAAGGACACTTATAACAGAACTGTTACATGACCTGAGCAAACTGGATAAAATGTAAATGCCCACAAAAAAAAAAAAAAAAGAAGGGAATAAAAGCACATCTAACACATAATTTAGAAATCATGTTACAAACTGTAGACACAATCATTGCTAAGTGAGAGAAAGTAGTTTTTACTGTCCTTCCATTATTGTCCAACAATAACTTAATAATTACTAACTAAATTTGTATGTATTCTTACAAATCTTCCCTAATGGGATAGTTAATAATGCAAAACCTCAGCTGAAGACGTTTCTACTCTTTAATATACTTGCACAACCTATGTACTATATTTGTTGCTAATGTTTTCCAGCAGGGAAAAAAAACCCAAAACCCACAACTATCCAATGCTCATCTAATCCAGCATCTTATCTCTGATAGCGGCCAATACCAGATGTTTCAGGAAATAAAAGGAAACCCCAAGGTGAACCCATCATAACACATAAGGAAAGGTGCTTCTTTCTCTCCTTAAAGTAAATACTAGTTTATGCTCAGTTTTCTCCAATGACCACTATTAGCTTGAAGTGGAGAACTGAGGATAGAGTAGTTGGACTATCAAATATTATATTCACAATAATTAATTTCAGGATTGCTGTCTCCAACACCTCACCTAGAGCATGAAGCAGCCGGTTTAGTATTTCCTGTGCAAAGGAGACGTAATACTATCTGAGATGCAATGGGGAAGCAGGAATAAAGGGTGGAAAACTTCAAGTCACCCAACCAACATTTAAAGTCAGCTGCATTTGTGGCAATGCAAGGAGTAAGAGGTAGGACATACAACCACTTTTTTTCCAATTTTTTATTCAAGTTGTAATAGCAAAATTCACAGTCCTATTTAGAATTACTGCTCATATTACAGGGAGATGTTATCTCTCAACTCAAGCCACTTGTGAGCAGAGCAAATCACATTGTAAATTATGCAGTAAATTCTGTCAGTGAATCTGATTAAGGCCTCATTCGAGCCATCTTTTCTTTCCTTTTCTTTTCTTTTTTGTCTTCTATTATACTATAATATTAGCCCAAATCTTCAGATAGCTCTGTTCCTCAGTCGTGTGATGAGTATTTCACAGGGTAATGACAAACACTGGAGAAATACGGAAAAGGAACCTATAGAGATATGTAGGTCTGAAGAAGGGAGGCTTGCTATTCAAAATGGTAGGCAGGAGTCTGGTCTTACCCGGTGCAACCTGGAAGGTAACAAAGAACAAAAGAAAAGAAAATAAATGAATAAAAAAATAACAGGAGGGACAGAGCTTTGTAGTGCCAGATGCCAAGGACAGTTCAGCCTTACCAGATAACAGATGCAACTGCACACATTTTAAAATATACGGCCCTGGTCTAACACTCACTTCTGTAATATAAGGACTGTAAGAAGATACTCAGCTGCATCTAGGTTATGCCTAGGGTTTTTTTCAGCAGTTTAGACAAGGAAGACATGACAAGGAGTTGCATGCTCATAAACGGTGTGCATACAAGCATGTCTGAACAATTAGCTATCAAATGCTGCCAAACACTGGTTCTCCTTCAGAAAAATCTTACATCCAGTATCATTCCTTGTGAAATTTCACTATTTTCCGATCCCTAGACAAAAAGTCAGAAAGTTAAAAACATCACAGAGCTACCAAAGAAAAATGATCACAGTACTGTGGTGCTGGCAGTAAAATGTTACCTGCCCAACTCTAGAGCATGCTGTGACCTCTATGTTTATTACCTGGATTCCCCACTTGTAAAGTCCTGCCAGCCTCCATATACATTGAGTTCAATATCCAGCTGATATAAGTAGGGCAGAGAGCATAGAGACAAGCACAGACATGTTTGGTTAATTTTGTCTTTCCAATTAAAAATTGTTTTTTAAACAAACTGAAGAAAAAAATACATTATACTCTGATTTATTGAATACGTAACGGAGAACACACTGACATTAACAAATCCATAACACAGCTCCCAAGGTGAGGGTTATGATGCACAGTTTTAATGGGATGACAAATTTCTTTCATAACTGGTTGTTTCTGCCACCATGTACTATGGCTGAATGAGCAAATTATGACTCCAATAAATGGCACCATCCATGTGAGGGAAGTTTCCCTGATTTGAGAAGCAGTTATAGCACCAAGACCTATGTTCTCATCTCTTTGTATGTTCAGTAATTTGTTGGCTTAAATAATTTCATCAAAAGTATAAAAAGGTCTCTTTCCACAAATACATAAGTCCAGACTGATTTTTAGAGGTAATGTTAATATCACTTTGCATGCTGAAACCACAAGCAATGCCCATTTTTAGGGGTCTGAAACCAACTGAATATATACAGTTTGATGGAATTGTTTCCTCATCCTACAGTTACTCATATACTCTATGCTTTTAACCAATTTTAAGTAGTTATCGAACAACCAGAAAGCCAAGGCTGTTTTGTAAATGCACTGTCTTAATGAACATAAACTAGGTAAAGTGTATGATGGGAGTCTGTTCCGACACCAGACAAAATAGGCGTCATACTCTTGAGCTCTGGAAAACTGGTACACACACTTCATAAGACTTTTAAACAGGATGAGGTAGAAGTCACATGTAATACTCTGAAGCAATGTTGTTTATGCAAGCAAGCTTAGAGATTTATTTTTTTAGTACATCAGAATATTCCTATTCATAAAGTCTTCGTCACTGATAGTAAAATAGCAACAGGAGTCCACCATTCAAAGCAGCACCCTTATTTAGGTATTTCTGGTTAATTAGTACAAGAAGATGTGTCATATAAGGCCCTCCTGACCAAGTGCAAAGCTTTGAAAGTGACATATAATACATAACCCTATGGATGTTAGCACAGGTCAGGCTCACTTAATTGGACATATTAGAAAGGGGACAAGGACTGGACTGGTCTGCTTAACGTGAATATGCCAACCCCCAGAACACAAGTCTGTAGCTGGAGTTGCCACAGGAAGAGCTATCCAGAGTGACTAATATTATCAGTGTCTTTACCATAATTAAGGAATTAAAAAAAATATCACTACTACACAACAGATTGTATCATCATTGTTTTTTGAATTAGCAAGGTCTGTGATACAGAGAGAAAAATAAATAGAGCATTCCTCCATGTAAAACTGGTCTGCCATTTCACGTGTTAAATCCTATATATGCTGATGGGACAGCAAGGAAGAATCAAAGTCTTGGCCACAACATGAAAATTTTAATCTCTTGGAGAATTCAGTGATGTCAACCTGAAAACTAAGTGATTCAGCACTAGCTCAAGATACAGACACTGCTGAAAACTACTTAGCATTGAGTTTTGCATAGCGTAAGAAAACCAATTTGAACAATTTTACCCTTCATTTAGGGTAAAGTATACCACTGTGCAGACAAACAATTTGAGCCCTATATACTTCTTAAGTCTCACCCAAGTCTACAGCATTTTACTGTTTTGAGTGATACATAGACCTTGTATGTAAAGCAAGTCAACAGTCACTGAATCCCAGTTTATTGTCAAATATATTTTTTCTTACTATGACTGACCTTGGCTTTTCATTTCATCTTAATCAGATTACCTGGAGAAGCCTTTTACATAGTTATCTGTAAACTAAATTGGCTGGGAAGGAATATTTACTTCTCTTACAGAAGCTAATTTTGAGAAATTCAACCGGAACTAACCACAGTTGTAGAAGCCAATTTTATAGAAAGAATTTTTCTCTCCTCATACAAACATATCTCAGCGTCGCTTCACATGCAAGGAGTATATACAGCTTTCTCAGAAACAAAAAAGAAAAATAACCCACAAAACAATGAAATAAGAGAATCCACTCCAGTGTTCCAATGTCAGAAGGCAGAGCGCAACACTTATGAAATAGCTCATAAACAGAGAAAGATGCTCTGGCCTAAGTCCAGATGAAGTTTAAATACAGAATGATGCTATCCTACATTCCCAAAGGCAAGAATGGGACTCCAACCATGTATTTTGAGGAAACGTGTGCTCAAACTTCAAGTCAGCACATCTTGCAAATATTAGCCACAAAAACTAATTTCAATATTAAATAGCACATAAGAACAAACTGTGAGAATTATTTTAGCTCAGTGTGGATATGTCAGCATCCAAAACTACATCTTACAGTCACATCTTCCTGCAAATTCTTCCTAGATAAGTCACAAGATTAATTTTTAAGATTCCTATTTTAAAACAACTCTATTTAGCTTTCTCCTAGCATGTGCATTGCAGATCATTTTAGAGAACCTTACACTCAAAGAAAAGGAAGATAAAAAAATCCTTAAAGTATAGAGAGGGTAGGTACTGTGACACTATTAACTATTAATCACAAAGGGTCTGGAAGCCAATAAAGCTAGTCTGCTTCATTCCCAGTATATCACTGAAGCAATTCAGTTGGTTCAGATTTTAAGGCATATTTTCTATCTTTTCCAAATGACTTCATTAAGCCTCCAATTATGTCCTGAATTCAAACCAGCTTCCTTCAAGTTCAAAGTAAAAACTGGTACACATTGGTCAGACTGATGCTTTAACTGCCTGCAAGAATTGGTATTGCACTGAACTTTCACAACTCAGCTACACTCATGCAAGTTGGCAGTGAGAAAGGAAGTGGTGGGAAGAAACGTTCATGAATATGCATGCACACTAAAGCTGAATTTTGATTTGGCTGCATTCATAACCCATTTATGTTCATTTCTGTGGATGATCAGATGCTAGAGATTTATTCACGAAAATGAACTGAGCACTCAGTCACCAAAACGGAATTCTGAGCAGCATTTTCAATGACAAGGTCTGCCTGTGCTGGTGAGCTACACAAGTCACCTAATCAGACAAGGGAAATAAGCAAAAAAAAAAAAAAGTAATATATGTAAATCTAGCACAAATTACAAATATTCACAGCGAGGTGTTCACAGATGAGCTCCTAATCAGTACCAATTCATTGAGGAGTGGCGGTTCAGTGGTCTGGGTTCTGCCCTGTATCTATCTGCAGGCAATGGAAAGTGGTAATAACCATTTATGTAACAAAACATTTGAAAAGCTGCTAGTAAAAGGCACGAGATAGGAGGGCTAGCTATCAGTAATAAACCAGGGAACTGTACAACTGTTTGCTGTCCTTTCACAAATGAAAGAAAAAAAAAAAAGAAAGATAAAATAGATTATTATTTGTTATGACAACTTGTACAACCCTACATGACAACCTAGACAAGGACTCAAATTAAGTCCACCATGATTTCAGGTTTACTGAAAATCCGCACAGTGCTAACGCATAGCCTAACTGTCCTAAATGAAGAGACAATCTCCTCTGTTCTCCCATCTAAAGACCCTCTTTGCACACTGGACAGTCCTCTAAAGCTACATAATACAACAGATTTCAGGAGGGCAAATAGCAACTTGGCTTAATCAGAAGCCATCAGGAGAGCTGTGTCACACCACGTTTTTCTTCTTCAGATTACACAAAAATCCAAGAACTGCGCTACAGGAGATTTAAGTTAGAGCAGCACAGAGCCTCAACTGTAAGACTGCCTTACGTTTTGGACTTTCAAATTCTTAAATTTGCCCTTTACTTAAAAAAGTCAATGATTTCACCAAGAAAGTTTGATTAGTTTCTTTTACTTTCTGTAATGAAGTGCCATCCTTTTTACACTTGAAAGGATCTTTGTAATAATGCAACATTGATCTTTTGAATACAGATGAGCTAACCCAGATAATAAGATTTGGTACCCGAAAGAAAGGGCGTCTGAGTATATATATCTAAGGCTCCAGTGCCATCAAGAGGATGTTGAAGATAAGGCACCTATTCACGAGCAAATGTTTAGATTTGGCATTGCAACAATACTCCTTCATTTCCATTATATTTCTAGGTGATCTTTCAATGAAAAGAAAAATTCCATGACATAACTAAGAATGTAATATACACACATACAAGTGAGCAATGATGCACAACCAGCCATAAAGAAGTAATACAAAGGAAGAAGCAGTCATCAGCAACTTCCATGGATAAGAATTTTGGAGCTTTTCTTCTTTTTCGGTAGTTCTCACCATACCATGGTGCCTACTTTATTAACCATAATAACATCTTCTGGAAAGATGTTAAGATATCTGCTTCTACATTTAAAATAGAGTTTCACAACAGAAACCATGCCAACAGCAGTGCCCAATGGCAATTGACAAGTTACCTGCTTTCCTAACAAATAACCACTGCTTACCATTTCCTTAGAGAGCCTAAAGACAAACCCATCATTTCCAGCAAAGAGAGCATGGAACTGGGTATCGAAATACTTGGATTTTCTTTCCAATTGTACTACAAGCTTGTTGCACTTACTTTCTAGTCAGTATAACAAATCCGCGCCTTTACTCCTCCCATCACCTTCTTCCTTCTGTTCATTTACTTTCACAACCACCATGTGACAGCTGCAATTTCTTGTTATGTGCTTATAACATGCTTGTATTGCTAGGTCTGTTTCATAATCTATATTCATTTAATGCTGCCCCTTGCAAATACAGATCGGGTCTATGCTGAGAAGGAAAGCCATGCTGAAAGCAGTCTTAAAAGCAATTCAAGATGGACTCCATGTCATCCATGACCTGTAACAGAAAAAAATGTTTCGCACAACACCAGCCATATTAAGGAAAAAGTGCCAGACAGCACTTTGTTTAAATATATGAAAAGTAAAACCCTTCCCCTCCTCCCCCAAGAGAAAAACATAGCTTCTAACATCTCATCCAATCTCTTGCCAGGCTGCCAAATCATTGTCGTAATGAAACAGCAAGAGCTGAACTCAAACTGTGCCTCAACACCATTTTCAAACACAACTCTATTCCAAGCATAGACAGAGCCTTTGAGGAAGATAACATAAAGAGTCATTTCAACTGACCTTTTTGAAATCTTTTTATGATATACCCCATTAATAGGCTTATTGGGAATGCATTTTGCACCAGAAAGATTTGTATTGGTCTGGATTACTTCAATTGGACTTTTCCTATGCACAGCAATCAGATTTTGCTGGTGACAGCACACCTGTACCGTCATTTCAGCTTCAGCTCTCCAGGCTTTCAGACTACCAAAACACAATCATTCTATATTCAGAACATCAAGCGCTTCTGTTAGACCATGATAGCAGCTGGATATCTCCCGATTTTTTTCTTTGCACGTGCCTTCAGGCAGCACCTATAGATTGGTAGTTTAAGAAGACAGACAGACTGAGCCATGGCTTTAACTTGTAAACAGGGTCTTTGAAAGAGCAAAGGTGTGAGTTTGTCTCCAGTAAAGCAAACTTACTTTGCTGTTTCCTTTAGGCATTTTTGTGATAAATCTACAGAGCAGGAATGGATTTCCTGTCTATCTCTGCAAACTTGCCTTTTACTGAACCAAGCAAAACTGCCAGATTCCTATTTCCAATGCCAACATGTGCGTCAGGGTCAAAGACAAGGGGTCAAAAGTGCATTTCAGGATTAGGTGCATTTCTTTTCAATGCTTATGCAATCTGGTGTAGTAAGAGAAAATTAAACACTAGGATTTCCAGCATGCCAAGAGACAGAACGAGAAGGCTCTGGTATTTTGTTCCTGGCTTCTTTATTGGTGCACTTCTGCCATCATGTATGGGTAAGTGGCACTTCCAAATGAAGCAGATGAACATTCCATTTAAAACAGGGAGATTTAACACATTATTAAAATGAGATTGTTTATATTTCAATTAGATAAACAAAACTAAATCCTGTGTAGTGTTTTCCACCTCAGGATCTCAGTATGTTTTACAAGAAAAATCCCAAACCAATTGTGATCGTAATTTTCTTATCACCAGTTGAGAAAAGTACAATGCAACAACTTGCTTGAAGTCACACATTTTTTCAGACTTTGGGCCATTGTTATTCCTTCTCAGCTATCCTGCACAAAAGGAACAAGCAGACACATTTCCATACACACACATCAAAAAAGATCCTATTGACTCCAGCCATCCTAACCTCCATGTAGAAAAACACACCTGAAATCTTAATGACAGGCGTGGCAGGTAGCATCCAGCAAGTGATGTATACACACTACCAACTAAAGAGCATCTATTCTAGAAGTGTTACATCAGAGGGGAAATGAACGTCCTACTCGCACCATTAGCATGTGTGTCCATCAAATTGACAAATGAAGATAAAGCAGCTACTTTGCTGCTTCCATCAATATAAACACACAGAGAAATAATAAACATTATAAATTTTTAACTACCTATCTGCTTCTACCTGCAAACATGAACTTCCCTCACGCTTCAATAAACGAAAAAATATACTCAATGAAGTCTAACAAATGTGCCATCTGTTCTGAGAAAGCTGATAAACCAGAGCAGCAGTTACGTGGGACAATACTGACCTCCTGTGGCAGCTTTGCAGACCAACAACTCCAGAAGCAAATTGCTCTGAAATTTCTGAAAATGCGGGAATTTTCCTATATACTGTCCTTATCATTTACCACTGTTGTTGCAGCAACACGAGAAAGCCGTAGTCACAGGAAGGGGCTCTCAGCCTCAGACATACACTTCAAAGTCAAAGCGAACACCACAGCTCCCAAGGAGAGACTGAACAAGTTAGCAACGCTGCAAGAGGAAAGGCTGTTGCAAACAACCTTTAGTGCCTTGCTTCAGTTTAAGTCTATCACATCTCTTCTCTTTGGCAGTGCACACAGAGCTTTGTCAAACCAGACGACGACCCCTCTCCAAAAAAACCCACCACAACACACAAAACTCCCACCTTTCTCACAATAGAATGGTTAAGCACGAGACCAGATCATTTAACAAGCTGGTGCACTTTCCAGAACGGGCTGGT
Source organism: Burhinus oedicnemus (assembly GCA_008921705.1). Taxonomy (NCBI): domain Eukaryota; kingdom Metazoa; phylum Chordata; class Aves; order Charadriiformes; family Burhinidae; genus Burhinus; species Burhinus oedicnemus. Next base: position 1,479,802 of record VFFE01007664.1, on the reverse strand, counting down.
CTCGAGAGCAAGCCTGGTGAACTCCCCCAGGAATAGCTGTGCCTGCTAGAGCTAGGGGGTAGAGGAAGTTTCTTCCCAAACCAGCATCTGTAGCTCACTTGTCCTGAAAAAAACACTAGCTTTACACAAATTTCACCCTACTGTAGTTCACAGGCTGTTCACATCATTATCACGTATTAAACTGCGCTACTTGATGCAATACTAGAAGCCATTAGCATCTACCCTGCATTGTTTGTTCCTTTTGTGATGAAAAAGGGCGTGCTCAAAGAAGTGCTATTGTTTTTGCAGGCATCGAGATGATTGCTAGCTGCACTTACCTTTGGGAACAAGGCCAAGGAAAAGAGGTGGGTTTTCTTCCCCACCTCAATGCGAAGGTGAAGAGGTTCGTAACTTCTCGTTTTGTAGCCTCTTCCCGGCACAAAACCAAAACAAAAATGTGTTCCTGAGACTTACCCTTAATCTATAAAAGGAGTGTAACTACCAGCTAGAAACTTCATCCACAGTTTTTATGCACGCCACCTGCAGCAGTAAGAACCTTCGTACTTGCTACAGGCTGTGTTTGGGTACTGCCATACAGATGACGACCCTGACCCTCGGTTAAATTCTTGAGGAATCTTATTCTTTTTATTCATCTGATCTAAATAAAGGGAAATACAGGGAGCAAGCAGAGTAGGATGATATGCTAATGCAAAATACCTGTGAGCAGTATTATAGTAACCCACTGCCCACAGAAACAGATGGTCCAAATAGAAACCATTGTAAAGACACATTCGTAGCCATGGAACACACCAACTCAGAACAGCATATGTATTACCTAGAATACCTGTAAGAGCTATGCTTTTTATGGCAAAAACGGCATGTCAAGCACTTAGAGGCACAGCTAAGTCCCCACGAAAGCTCTCACAGCCTCAGCAGTCACTGAGATTACAGTAGCAAGTGCGTAGCAAAAACATAAAGCTTCACACCTCAACAGTCAACTCATTTTACAACTTGGAGAGGTCATAAGTATTAAAAGATCAGAAAAAAAGAGATTCCTCAAAATTCTTTTGCAGTAAGCAGCTTAAACCATTATACTAGAAAAACTAAAAATCTAAACAAGCACAGCAATTTCTCCTGAAATTTTCTCAAGACAGGGTAACTTATGAAAGAAGACAATAGTCCCAAACATAACCCTAAAAGAATCCTAAATGCACATAAGCCAAAAAAAAAGAATAAAAACCAAACCTACAGCCACTCTCTCAAGCCCCCACCGTCAATTTCCCGCAAACACTCCTCACCCCTCAGCCGGCTGGCGCCATTTTGAATTCTAGAACCAACCGCCGCTGCTGGCCGCGTGCAGCCCGCCGCGGGGGGAAGGGGGAGGAGATGGTGGCGGCCTGTCAGCATGAGGTGAGCGTCTCGGTTTTTGCTTTCTGCTTTCACATCTGAATGCTGGCAGTTGTGGTGCACATTATGAGGTTTCATTCTCAGAAGATAAAAAAATGGAAAAGCAAATCTTGTGGAATTAATCTTTTTTGACTAATTGCTGCTATGCAATTGGAAGATGACTTAGGCCTCAGACTTGACGATCGGTTTGTACAAAAAAGTAGCTTCATGCGGGGAAGTAATTGTAAAGCACAACTTGAGTAGAAGTGCTTGCAACATTAAAGTCTGGCCATCAAGAAGCAGGTGATGTGTTTATTTAAACATTTTCTCATAATGCTTGAAGCCCCCATGAAACAGTTCACTTTGTGCTTGGGAGCTAGAAAATGAGATTGTCAACTACGAAAGTTACTCTGACCAATTTAATTTCCTTATATAAACTGGGTGAAGATTTCAGTGCAGAATTAAAGTGAACATTTGAAGTAATTTCAGTTTTAAAGCTCCAGCTGTTCTAGCCATAGGACGCTCCACCTGAGAAGTGCTGGATGCTGTGGAAGTGGTGGCACTGCCAGCAGTAAGGCCTTAAATAGGAGAGCCCTTACAGAGGACATGCCTTAGGTGGACACTGACTACAACTGCAACTGAAGAAATGAAAAACCCACTGGGGTCCAACCTGGGAAGAATTTTTCAGCCCAGCCAAAGTACTCTAAGGTGAAAATGTCCCTGCTGACCTAAGTTCTGAAATTTTTCATGTTGAATAAAAGCAAAGTCATAAGTGGCTGCTGGATATGGAAATGAAAAATGAAGACGGAGGCCCAGAGAGTTGTCCTGGCTTCAGTGGTTTCCATCCCTGAGTTAATGCAATACATGGTCTTAACACATGTTCCACCACATCCCAAAATGGGTGACTTAATTACTACTAGGGTCCTTGATGCCAGGTTGGAGCCCTTCCTCTATTCCTAACTTCTGTGAAACTAGGTACTCAGAAGGGAAGACAGGATCAAGCCTCTGCTACAGAAACTGCTGCAGTGACTCGGGTTACATTAGGACAGTACTAAAGTCAGTAGGGGTTACTTACATGCAATAGAGAGAAACACAGAGCCTCAGGAGTCCACTAAGCAGTCTCTGAAAATCAGATGGAGAATTTTTGTAATAAAAGTGTTATATGGTATTTATGCCTGATGTCTCTACCTGCCATAATCCAGTCCACTAGCTATTTTTTCTCAAGCTATGTTTATGGACTTTGAATATGAGTCATCTTTTGGTTTATGTAGGATTAAGAAATTTTCCCCTCCTTTCTCATAATCCAGATAAATGATACCCACTCTCTCTGTCCTGCCTACTCAGAGCTAGCAAGCACATTTATCTTGCCTAATCTTCTTTTCCAGGATCCATGCTGACTAACCCTTAAGCAATTACATATATCTGAATGTTCTGCGTGCATAATTGCTCTCCATGTATTTTCTGCCGCTGAGATCAGATTTACAAGCCTGCAGTGTTCTCAATCTTCTTCTGTTCATTCTGCTTCTATTAGATGCTCACTAGTGCCTAATGCCATGCTTTGTCCTTTAATAAATTATCAGTAAAATATATACTTTCTGAAGAGAAACTCAAAAAGGCCACCACTAAGACTCATGAAGGGAAACTTCCTAAGCTATGTGTCTCTACTCTCACCCAGTGTAGAGGCTTTTCCTTTCAAACAGGCCCGACAATTTGGAAAAGCCACGTTGAAAGTGCTTCCCTGGTCAGGGTGAAGCACGAGGAGCTGCCCACAAGCAGGCCAGGCTCCTCTGCACCTGGCAGGGAAAGCGGGCGGTGGGGTAACCGCATTCAGCCCCTGGGGTAAAGGCCCAGGGAAGCTTCCCATAGCTCTTCCCTGCAGAGCCTCTCCCAGCAGCCTGATCCTAGGGAGTGCTGCGGTGTGTCAGGGCTGACCCTGCACTGCAGGCAAACCCAGCCAGGGCCAGGGAAAATGGGCTGCAGGGCCACTGTTGGGCCTCAGGGCCCTGACACCTACCTGCAGTATACCTTGACATTCTAAATCTGTATCTCCAAACCTATCACTGCACTATTAAATATATTGCCTTGCATTTTTCTTATCTGTTCAGTATTCTTTTTGTTTCCTATACTGTCCCTAGTAGTTACTGCCCTACTCTTAGCCTTCTCTTTTATATCTCTCCTTTCCCTACTGGAAGCCCTCTTCAAAAATCAAAGAAAAAAGAGACCAATCATAACCTGAGATCTGAAACTGCAATAGAAATAAAAGAACGACTGAATACAGAGGGTAATATTTTGCTGAACTTCCATCCAACTCCAGATGTATTGCCCCAGAGACAGGAGAAAATAAGAGTCCATTGCTCTGTACTGTGAGGGGCCCAGAGCCAATATTTCCGGAGTTCCACTCCTTTTGTCTGAACTTCTTGTTTCTAACTTGCTCTCTGCCCTTCCTCTGCATTAGTTTAACATTACCCTCCAGAAGTGAAGCCTCTAGGTCTGTGGGATAATCAGGAATGCCCCTGTGGTCACAGTTCAATGGATCAGGTTTCTAGAAGCTGAAGAAGCTGTACGTTTCTCCTGAAAGAATAAACTAGAACAGTTCTCAGCAGGAGGGAGGAGGACATTGTGCAAAGCTCCCCACTTAATTGCAATGACTGGATAATGAAGAGAGGGGATGTCAGAAGTACAAGTAAAGGTTCAAATAAGCATTATGCATCCAGTTCACATTGACTGGATATGTAATATTCCTTTTGTGCTTTTGAAAGTCAGGTTGAAATGAACAGTACCCTTATGAAGTACACAGGCCATGTGTAAATTAAGAAAACTGCCTGCTGCAGAATGCTTAGAGACTTAGTGTGTATGATAGGTATTTGCATGTTCCACTCAGTGCCTGGCTCCCAAACAGCCTTGAAATGCCGTTGCAAAAGAAAATTGTATAACGTGTTGAACATTGCTTACATCTCGGTATGATGAAATATCTCTGTAAGGCAGAGGTTTACTCTTTCAGTATTGTTATTTACATCTTGTTTGCATGAAAAGATGAATATTATGCATGTTAATATTTTAGTTATTGAGTTAAGTATATCTTCATTTATGCTAATGTTATTTACTTTGTTTTCAGATAGAGGACTTTGTTTATGGATACTGGTTATCCTGTACTTTCACTGTGTTTCTTTAAGCTTTTTTCTTCTTTGTATCTGTTGCATTTGTGTATCACTGTCATTAGTGTACACAGTTGCATTTATATTGGAGCTAACTATCCACTAAAGACTTGAAACAGTCATGCACAGTCTTGGTTGCTGTTTATGTTTCCTTTAGCTAATCAGAGAAAGCATAGTCCCCCATCGTCCAGGAAGTATGGTGCTCTAGGTCCTCAGGGAGAATATCTGAAGCTACTGCTTCACCTATGTCAATCAAGCAGCTCTTCATAATGCATCTTTCATGTTCACACACCTGGGAGGGGATAAAAAAATTCCTGCTGCTGTCACACACAGGGTTATGTGTGCCTGTATTGCCTGTTCTTGCAAGGAACCGTAAAACTACTACAAGACTGTTGATTTACAATTTAGATGAATTATTTTAAGAAAATATACAGAACGTCACACAGAGGAACACATTTTGCTTTCATTTGGACCCTTCCTTCTCCTTTTGACAAACTCTTCCCTTCCGCTGTCTTCCTGTGGAAACTGAACTTGGGCAAAATAAAGCCCCCTTCTCTACAAGGGCATGTTAGTTCATTTTCAGTTCTTCAGACCTACACTCATCTTTTGAAGCTCCACTGTTACAAAGCATGTGCTGCTCAAAATACTTCTCTTCCTACTCCTGCTAGAATACTGAAGTATATAACTCATCTTGACCCTGTGTATTGTCAGCTTTTAATACTTCTAATTGCCTCTCTGCTCCAGCATAATCATAAAACCTTTTAACATCTCACTTACTCCACTTTCCAGAATTTGACCTTCTTCGGCCTTTCTCATGAGTAACGGGCCAAATAAATTCATTTAGGCTACTGGTAATGCCAGCATCATTCATCTTCATATTTTCTTACTGAGTCTTCCCCTGGCTATTTGCTGCTTGTAAAAATAAACCAGTGTTTCACTTATATCTACATTTTCTTAATTCTCTTAACATTTTTCTGTCGTAGGATCATAGGATAATTCAGGTCAGAAGGGACTCCAGGAGGTTTCTAATCTGACCTCCTGCTCTAAGCAGGGTCAGCCCTGAGGTAAGGACAGGTGGCTTTATTCAGTCTGGTCTTGAAAATCTCCAAGGACAGAGGCTGCACCGCATCTCTCAGCAACCTGTTCCAGTGCCCAATTGTCCTCATGGTGTGAAAGGCTTTCCTTATGTCCCGTCTGAACCACTCATGTTTCAGTTTATGTCCATTGTTTCTTGTTCAACAGCTTTTCAACAGCTCCCTGTCTGCCAGAACCCCAGGGTCTTTCCTGCAGAGCTGCTCCCCAGCCTGGATCAACTGCAAAGGGCTCTTCCTTCCCAGGTACAGCACTTGGCATTTGTCCTTGATGAATTTCGTAAGATCCCAGTTGTCCATTCCTGCAGCCAGTTTAGATCCATGTGAATGACAGCCTTGCCCTTGGGCATACCAACTGCTTCTCACAATTTGGTTCCATCTGCAAACTTGTTGAGCACACACTCCATCACCTCCCCCAGGTCGTAGATTCGTCCCATTTTTTAATTCCAGCTGTTACAGAGGACACCATTTTCTTCACAGTAGAAATGGTGCAGTTGGCATTGTCCTTCCAATATTTGTCTTGGGGCTGGCATTTGCCTCAGAGATGAGTTCTTCAAGGTTACTCTTGAAGTAATTGAACTTACATGGGATATTTGTGCTACCTCTTTATATCTCCTGAGTCAACAGAACTAAGTGGCTACAATTCGTATACAAATCCAAGCTTCTTTTTTATTGATTCTTTAACCTTGACTCCTGTTAAGCCTTTTTTTCCATATCTTATTTGCCCATCCATCATTCAGGACTTTGAAAAATACTGTCCTGATTTTCCTATATTCTAATAACTTAGAATTGCCAGGCCACTCACTATTAGATGATGATCAGTGATTCTGAAAATTAGACCATTCACTTGTTGAGTTAAAAATAAAAATACACTGGTTGAATCAACAGGCAAGAACAGAACCTGGTATTTGAAACTGTAAAGTACAGAGCTGTTTGGGAAAATTCCCACACAGGCAGCAGCAACAAACACAACAAGCTGTGCATCAAACATAGCAGGCAAATAAAGTATATGTATATAAAATGAGGATCAGAAACTCCAAGCAATTAAAATTCCTACAGATTACTAAAAAGATTTGTGTGCTGGAGTGCTGGTGGAGGGAAGAAGAGGATAGCAGAAGGTCAGAAAATGTTTCTAGGTTACAACTAGGGGTTGAAAGTACATCAGCCCTGAAGGTTCAAAAGAAGTTTCTCCAGGATATATGGGCCGAATGTGTCTTTTCTGTCTTCTGGCAATGGGCCAACCTGAAGGACTAACAGCGTGTTATCACAACTGCTAACCACTTAAGGTGTTCCCTTAGCTCAAATGGTAGAAGCATGTGTTTTGGCACAAGAGGACCTTTTCCTATAAAATGTTTCTCTAATTTCTGTGCTCTACTACTAATAACTGTGAGAGCAATCATCTTTCCCAGATTTCTTTAAAGTAAAATCTACAAGCTATTTAGCCCCTCCTTTGCCTTTTACCAACACAACAATCCCATAAAATGGAGTGCAAGCCCTTTCTGCACATATTCTTACTAGTACAGAATTGTCCCTGGGGCTGGGGTAGGAGCAGTGGCTTTGGGGATCTGATCAGGTCCATCCCTATGTGATTACACTCACTGCCATCACTACTAGTTCCTGGACTGCAATAAGAAGATTTGGAACTTAACTGCTCCACTCTTTGATACTGATATGAGTTACAGTAATCTCAACAGAGTACTATCAAAGCTTAAAAATATTTGTAAGGGGACAATCTGTATCCTTATTCACCCCTCATCAAGATACTCCCAAGCACTGATGCTTTGAAGTTTTATGCATATGCTTGAATGTAAGCACGGTAAGGAACCCTACTGAAATAAGTCGAACACCAAGCACAGACAGAAATCTTTTCTGTAATCTTTTTCTTAATATAATTTCTAATCCCTGCTGTCTACACACATTTCCTTTTTCCGTAACTATCAAGGACAATTTTTCTTGCTGGCAAATGCCCTATAACATTACACAGCAGTCATTATTTTGGAAGCTAGTATCACAAAACAGCCAATCCTCCTCAAGAGCCCTTTCTCGGGTTATAAAGAAGCCATTTCAGACAGAAGTCTTATTTCTCTAAGGTTTTAATTAAATACAAATTCAGGCAAATATGAGTTATAAAGTAAACAAACAACACTGCAAAGCCACAAGTTCCCTGAGCCCAAAGCTACAGCTCAAGGTCCCTCAAGACAGTGCTAAGCTTACCATTCAATTTATCTCTGAACTCCAAAATCTCATCAAAAACAGTGTCTATCATAGAAGGCTATATATTTCTATCTTATTATACAGTTCATCTAGGCTTCTGTAATCCAGAGATGCTCAAGCATTTTCATATGTGAGTGACTGATCGTAAAGTTAACACATTAAACCAACGGCTTAAAGAAAAATGTGCCACTCTAAAAGAATATCCAGCTTTTAATAACAGAGCATGTGGGAACAGAATGGTTAAAAACTTGGATAATTTATGTCATTAGTGAGTTAGTGTAAATCAACCTCACATAAATCAGGTCAGAAATCACTGATACCGTTTGAAATTAAGTTATCTGACAGGTATGCACAGGTCTGTCACAGTTCACTAATGAGTTTTCTCTGTTCATTTAGGAAGTAAATTAGATTTAAAGTTGGATTGTCCATTTTGGCATGTTATTGCAGGCAATAATCAAAGAGAAAAATTCTAAAGCAAAATGAAACGTTGTTTTGAAACTTTGGTTCCTGCCCCCTGCCTCCAACATACACAGAGAACACCTCAATCCTCACGGCCCTGCAGCTTCTAGCACTGTCACCAGTCCATGCACAGCAGCACACGTGAGCATCTGCACCTGCCCTCATACCCCAACGACTGCTTGTCCTGCTTTTTGCCGGCTCTGACAGATGCCACACAGGCACAGGTCACAGTGGAGCTCGTGCAGGTTCCTCCCGGAGGTACGTTAGGGTGGTTTGGAGCAAGAGTTAGCCTGCACGCCATCATACTTTCTGAGCCTCCTGAATAAATGTGCAGTCCCGCCAAAGTATATACTGAGAGTGGGGGAAATCCTCCCTGACAGACTTAGTTATTTCCTGTGCTATTAACCACTGAAAAATAGGTTTCAGCTGACTGTCCTAATTCAGATACCCGTATTCACCTCTGTAGCAGAAAAGATGCGAATGCAACGCGTTCAGATACATGCTTGTGCGTGTGTGATATTGTTCTAGGTGGGTGGCAAGCAAGGCTGAGTGAATTATTTCAGCCATTTCTTAAGAGCTGGAGCACACAGAATTCATAGGAATTATTTTTTAATGAAGTTTTTCTGTGAATCCGTATTAAGAACTGAACTAACACATTACACAAAGACTGAAGAGAAGAAAGCCTGGACAATAAGATGACAGGATTTTATGAAGTAGTCTGCTCGCTGTATTTCACAGAATTGGAGATGTTTTCTGACCAGTATCCTTCTCATTACAAAATACACACATGAAAATCCCCAACCCCACTGCTTCAATTGTAGTACCCATGTTTCACAACAGCCTTGTAAATGCATCTTCTCAAAGGCCTATAATGGGTATGGGAGGGGAAAGCTACTGATATGGTTGTATCCTGAGCCAGTTGTAACTTGACGAATCAGTATATTAGAGTGGACTACAGAACAACTGCAGCCTAGTGGAGTGATCTGGATATCAAAATGTCATCTCCCCTTTGCTCAGGGATGCAGCATTTGGTGCAAATTGCTTCTGCCTTCCTTCAGCTATAGTAATTTAATATGGAACTGACAGGTGCATTGATCACTTGGCCAGATCCTCTTCCAGACAGCAGACAGAAGATGGGAAAAATACCAATGTGCCATTTTGTAACTTGCATTTCTTTTTGTGTGATGAAAAATGTCACCAACTTCTGACAACCTGGTTTTATTTGAAATCTACTGTATAATATACAGGAGGAAATGAGAGAAACTAAAAGATTTGAACTGAAATTATGTTTTCCTAGAGATTTTCACATAAGTTTGCAAAAATGTGGCTCTTCCTAACCAAAAGGATTTCATGCATTATGTGATTTTCCTGTTTCACTTTCTCCCCATAAACTATGAATCCCAGAGTACTAAAGCAGAGTGGGTATGTAGAGCTATGACATCAGTTTTACTTTTCTTTCAGCGTTTAACAGAGAAAATATTAAATTTTGGAATTTAAGAAATCTAGCACTCCAGAATCCAGCAAGTTCAGATCATACATTTACCTTTTTTTTGTTGTTTGTTTTTTTTTTTTTCTTCAGAATCCTCAGTAAATTGGGAATTTGTCTATTAGCAAATTGGAAATCTGGAATGCAAGGAGGCAGTTTAAAGCTCCTTTTTGAAAAAAACTGGCAGCAACCTGTTTTATAAACCTGATGGACATCAAAGTCCAGCTGTGCACAAAAGCCCTTGGAGATTACCTCACTGACATTTCTGCTACAGATCTTCTATTGCAAAGCAAACACTTCTTATACCTTAGTGCTTCCCAAAACAGCCAAGAAGTTTCCTCAAATGACTCACTCCTGAAAAACGTCAGGTTTCTATTGAACTCACAGGAGCCCAACCTTCTGAGAAATTGGTAGCAGGTATTGCTTCATGCCTTCAAGACCACTGGTCCAATAAGAATTCTCTGCCTTTCCCTGATGGCTTTTCAGTTTATCAGTTACAAGCAGAAAAGCATGCCATTTTTCAACTGATCCATACTTTATTTAGTTACTTACAACAAACTTTAACAGCAAAATGGAGTCAAGTGGACAGAATGACAACTTTGTGAAGGTTTACAGCGACAACCTTTTTGCAGTGCCTCAGCCCAGCAATAAACCAGGAAGTACTGAGTTTAAAAACAGAGTTTTGTCACTGTTTGAAGAAGAACAAGAGATTCTTCTCTGTGCACACCTATTAAGAATATCACGGCTATGAAGCCATGCTAATAAAATTAGCTTAGAAGGTAGAGAAAGGGCACAACACCAAGTCAACAAGTTACATTTCTCTTGAAATGAAGTAAATAGGTTGCATTATTTTTTTTTTAATTCCAATATTGTATTTCCCTAGAACAATAGTGGAGACCTAGAAAAGAACTGAAACATTTATAAAATGCTATGTTCAACTTTGTTTTACTTTCATTTTGTTTAGGGACAAATCTGTATGTTGTTTATCTCATCTTTATGTAGAAATAAATCAGAAGAGACCAGATGAGATAAGAAACTTCATTTCAGTCATGAAAATCTGTCCTTTAGGTTTAGAAGGCCTGGAAGATAAAAAGTGAAGTGCCTCTTTGCAGTCTACACAGAAAATGAGACTTTAAAACCAGTGACTTTTCTTTCTTTATCCCCTTAGCTGACAGAGAGCAATGAATAAATGAATATAAACATCAAACAACCCTAGAACGAGCATTCAAGCAGGACTGACTCTGTAATGCCGTACTTTCCCAATCACTAAGCTGGCAGAAATTGGCACTGCTTCTGTAAAGAGAAGCCATTCTTTCCTCTGCACACAAAGATTGCGTCTCATGCAATCACAATGATTTTGACCCCCAACAGTTCCTGGGCTCTTGTTGACCAACACAAATACCTACAGAGCCACAGAGCCAGAAACACAAAGCCAGAGAAGAAAAGGAAAGAGTATAACCAATTCTTTCAACAGCAATGTAGTTTAAAAGTGATTGGAAAATTACAGTACTAGTTCCACTGTCTCCTGCAATATCTATAGTGCTCTCTTAGATATCTATAGCCAAAGGAGGGAAATGTCATGAACGGTGTCTGTCTAGTAATAAAGTGTCTTGGAGACTATGTTCTCCAGGGCAACTGCTACTCTGCTTTATGGTGGGGGGGATGCTGAGGGTGCAGATCCCCTCTGACAAGATATAACTGAACGGTAGTCTTCTCTTCACAGAAATGACTGAGTTAACTAATTTTTCATTTCTTACTGGAACCCTGGAAATAATGATTCCTTATTCTTGACTTGGTACAGGAAAAGGTAAGAGGAACTGTTTCTGTATTTTGGTTTAAATATTTTTGTCAAAGATGACAGACTAACTGATTTTGTAACATGATATGTAAAAGCTATGATTTTCACCTTTTAAGCATTAAGAACAATTTTTCTTGGCTGGAAAACTATGAAACGAACAGACATGACATTTAAGAACATACTTGCCTTTCGCCTTTGTAATCTGTCACAGCCTCCAGATTATGGTAGTAAAATAAAGAAATGATAGCCAGATGGAGTTTGGTATTTACCTTTTATAGACTACATATAGAGCAAAATGGAAAACACATTGCTAAATTTCATCATTAACATACTGAAATAACATGTATATTTATCTGAACAGAATCCAGATCTTAACACACAGTTACACGAAAGGATTGAATATCTCATCTTGGGACTTTCCACATATTTATTTATGACAGCTTGATGTTCATGATCACCTTGCCAAACCAACCCTTCCTGTTTGAACAACTGTGGATTTTACTAAACAAAAATGATTCCACAACTACAGAAGAACTTAAGTGCTCAGTGTGAGAAAAATTCAAAATTCCACTTCTCTCCTCCCAGCAGAATGCATAACTCATTCCTAGTACGTGCATTATGTTTGGGAGAGAAGTCCTTTTTCCTTCCTGGTCAAACCGCTCCATTTACAATAATGGATGCCGTGCCAATTAACTTATACCAGTTGAAGGGAATGGATGGTTAGAGCACTTTCCTGTAGGTGGATGAGACAGTTTTGCATCATCTTGAAATACAAAAAAAAGTCCCTTTCATTAAAAAAAAAAAGTACAGAATTGGATACTGCCCTAGTCAATATTGTAACACCCGCATTTTTTCTCGTGGATCTAGCAATAAGCAATATGAGAACAGTTTAACAAAAATCAGCAATAAATCCAGAATGGCATATACTGCCTTTCAAATATTAATGTATTTTCCCATGTTTTAAAAATGGACATGAAATAAAAAGAGAACCACTTAGAGAATTATTTAGCTACTTGATTTTAATAAAATACTGTCACTTCCGATTATGTATGCCAAGGGGAAAAAAAGAGAAACCACCAAAAACCCCACACAATGGAATAGCAAGTCTACTGTCTACCTCAGTGTTCCTTAAAATTTTTTCTTCTTGTGGCTTTTATTATCCCCACCCCCAATTTTAATATCGGTTTTAAATTTACTGTGATTTTTTAAAAAAAATGTGGTGTCAAATTTAATAAAAACTTAGCTGTCTGCAAGTGGAGGGGATGTACTCAGAATCCTCCTGATCAAGCACTGAGGCACAGGATGTTTCAGGCTCCTATTTTCAAAACCTTCTGTACCATTTTTTTTGTGTACATTTATCACATCCTCAAGGCAGCGGCACATTGACAGAGAAACACTGATCCCACCTAATATAACTCTGGAAATAGCTCATTGAATTAAGGAGGAAGGGCAGGGAAATCACTGAAAGAGTACATAGATTTCAAGAGGAACTGCAAATATTTATGTTTCAGATAAACAAATCCTGATGGTAAAGAAAGAATCAACAACTGTTTCTCATGCTGGCAATATATATTTATTATCATTTTGGAGATAGGTTACCATGTGTATATCAGGACTTCAGACTAAAAACAAATTGAGATTATAAACTCTTAGCATATGCCAGTTGGAAATTAAATGACCTTTAGATCTTCAGTTGGTCTATTTTTGTGTCACCTCCCCCCACCCAAGCTGAACATCTTCCCCTGCCCCTACGTTTCAACCTCAGAAAAATAAATGATCGTCCAAATGCAGCTTTTCCTAGTTTTACTAGTGATCTGCTGGCAATCTCAGAACATTTATATTGTTGATTCTACAACTTCAGAAGGAAGCTAACCTTTGCAAACTGTGTTCTTCCTCCCCTTTACCTGGCTACTGAGTACAACTTTAAGGACTAGACTAAAGCAGATTAAAGATTTGCTTATATTAGAGTATTGCAGTCACATTATCATGGTGCAAACCTTCAACACGTGCACTTTGCTGTTCCAGAACAAGCTACACCAGTGCAAGATCTGAGAGTCTGTGCAAAAGAAGCTGCAGTGCTACAAATTCCTGAAATACCTTTCCTCTCCCTCTCACATGTATAGACTAACAAACATCCTCCTCCCACTACTTTCACCAATCCCAAATACTACCCAAATGAGAGAGAAAGATGAAGGTATTTCATGCTTTTATACAAAACACAAACAACCCCCCCACCCAAAAAAAAAAAAAAAAACAT